>CM043123.1:38893879-39493879 GCA_023701765.1 Hylyphantes graminicola
GAATTTTTACGTCAAAATAATGCAATAAATAAAAACGAAATCATTTTTATGAATGTTAAGTGCTTCTAACGTTTATATATTTTTTTACAATTTTTCAATGGTTACTACGGATTGCTGAACAAGAGAGTATAATTTTGGGTTTGTGTTGCAAAAAATGTGCATTTAAGTCTCGAACGCTTAGCGGTTACTATTATTAGTGTTGAATTTTTTGCACTCTATGTTGAAAAATGTTGGTAAACATTTTTTAAAAGTAAATCTGACTTTTCCTCAAATTCATTTTCCAATAAAAGGTTTTAGGTTAAGAATCGTTAAACTTTGTGTAGTTGTGAAAAGGAAATCTTTGAACTTGCCCAAAGTAAGATTTGAGCATCTCCAAACAAAATTCGTTTAAAGCGGGGTGAAAAAATGCTTAACCCTCTAATGCATGAATATTTATTTTAATCCCCAAAAAATATATATGTATCTTTATTACTCTTACATTATGGGAAAAATAATAAAAAATTTAACTGCATTAGAATTTAAATAATTTCAATTTTTAAAAAGTTTTCTAAGCGACAAAAAACAACTACAAAATCCCAATTTTGATAATAATGACTAGAAAACTACTAAATATATTTCAAAATAACCCTCTCTAACTATGATTAATTTTTCAAATCAATTTATTTGTATTTAGTAATTTTGAATAATTTTTTATATAATTATAATTCTAATATTGTTTTCAGTGAAAATGTCTGTAAAATTTACTTTTGAATTCAAGTATTTTTGCACGTACTCCAAAATCGCATGGACCGTCATACAACTTCATTATTTTGATTTAAAAAAATTTAATTATAATGTTCCAAAACTTTCCCTGAATTGTTAATTAATTTGTATATTACAATTATGTATTTTAAAACCAAATGCAATGCAAATTTTTAATTTAATTAATAAAAAATTGTATTCCAGTTAATATTCATTCAAAAACCATTAAAAAACACAAACAAAACAAAGCAGTGAAAGTGTCACAGTTATTCTAAAGAAAAAAGCCACGATTTTATCTTACCTTTCATTCGATAAAACCATATTCATTGTGAAGCAACAAACAATTAAGACGTAAAAACTAGAGCGGCAGAACGTTTAGAAGAACACAGACAATGCTAAGTGAACAAATAATCCTTTGTAATGTTTACTCCACTCTTTGACACGAATGGCCTACAGAAATTCGGACGCATCTTTGAAGGTGGAATAATTTACTTATCGAAAACAAAGAACAATGCTAAGCCAGTCACAGAGATTCCAGCTGATGAGAATTTGGCGATTCTTCTTGTAGAAGAATATCGGATGACTTTTCTGGACTAAGAAGTAAGGTGCGTTGGTGTGTTAGCATTTTAATGAACATTCGACATACTTTGGTCCGATTAACGTCAGTCTGTATTGCAATACTCGTTTAGAAATGGTTGTTCAAATTTTACAAATTTTCGTGATTTTTGACGAAATGATGTCTTGAAAACTACTCCAAGGAATAATTTTGTCACATTAAGGAAATTGTTTGCACATGATAGTATGAAGGATTGTCAGAAAAGACGAAATTCTTTGACGTATAAAAAATTCCCAGAAGTAAGACTTTGATTTTCGATACAAAAATTACAAGATCGAACCCGGGTCAAACAGCAAGGTCGACACAAGAATGGGCATGCACGATCACTCAGCTACCTAGTTCGTTTCGTCAAAACATTGGAACATAATGAATTTCACGTTCTCTATTATATAATACTTTTTAATTAAACATAAATAAACTACACAAACTCACCATTTATAGTATTCTAGTGTCGAAGCCTTGTAGGGCGATGTCTTACCAATTGGATTTTAATAACTTTTGACAGATTTTATGCAAACTGGCTCAAAGACAGTGGAGTTCAACTGACATTGAAACGTAATTATTTCTATTTCATTTTTTTACCTACTTATGCATCATAGGCTTTGTTTATTTTACCCAGGTCCACGCGGAAAAATCCTTTTGACCTACTACTGCCTGCAAAAAATCATCATATTTTTTTTTCACCCTCACTGTTCTTCCTAAGTTGTAAGAACATTTAAAGTTTTCACCTTTATCAATTGAAATTATATTTGTTAACGTTGTTAAACCTATTTGCTGAATCAGCCTTGAAAATCTATCGTTCCTGACTCACGCGTATGTTATTGGGTTAAAACAACTTCCAATTTTCTCCCATTTAAATTCAAAGTACAAAAAAACCTCTATGTTTTAGGAAGGTATTTTTTCTGTTGGTATACTAATCAATTTCAAACGCATCGCGGAAGTTCAATTATTGATTCGACATTTTGTACGACATAGTTCGATGATTTTAGCATTAAGTGTGACTTTCTTTTGTTGTTCTATAAAATGTGATGAGTCATACCAAATGTACTATAAATTAATTTCATTCATGATTTTTTAATATAATCATACAAAAAATCGCATTTTAATTCACGTAATAAATTCAAAATTGTTGGCAAATATACCTTTCATAATACTAAAAATCTGGTTTTAATGTCTCATTCAGCAATTAATTATTTTATATATTTTAAATGTATAAAGAAATGTCTAAATGAAATGGGGTCCGAAAAGTTTAGCACTAAATGTACCATGAGTTGTTTGACATAAAAAATATTACTCAAAAATTATATTTACTTTTTAAACTCCACTTAAATAACAATTCAAATAGAAAATTGAATAACCATATAAGTATTAAACCTTTTGTTGCGCAAAATTGTTAGATAAAACCTTTTCAAACCGGTTTATAGATTTAGGGGGCAGGCGTGGGATTAGACGTGGTGACCAAAACCGGATATGATCGGACCTCGTCGGTGTCGCAAACAGTGGGCAATTGTGATGATCTTCTTCTTTTGAAATAGAAAAAAAGCCCCTGGTCCTACTAACCTAATTTTTTTCATCAACAATGTGTGCTTTTCAGGAATGTGGTGAATCCTTCTCAATGTTTTGGTCATAATCGATTGAGGGTTCGATTGCAATGTACGATCATAATCGATTGAGGGTTCGATTGCAATGTTCGATCATAATCGATTGAATAACAATAACGGATTTTATGCTAACCGGGAGAAGCGTGTTACAATAATGGGGTAAATAAGCTATATTGAAATTTTAAATTACTATTCCAAACATAAAAAAAGCTTATATTTCAAATGTGTAGCATTAAAAATGAGTAAAAGTAATATGTTATATAACATACAATTTATCAAAGCTTAATAATATCATCAAATTAGGTGGAAGTTATTCAAAGTTCAGATGATAAATTTAACTTTATTTTAAGTTTGTCATAATACGAGGAATCGGCTGTGCAGTAAAAAGTAATTAAAATTTTAATTACACTATAGTGCCTTTTTAAGAGGATTTTGTGAATCGAATTCTTGTGACTAATTCTTATGTATTTTTGAACACTGTGTGTGGAAGTTTAGTTCATGATAAAAAGTGAAATTCGCAGACTATAATTATTTAAAAAGGTTTACGTTACAAATACATAATTTTATAATTTATTTATTCACTATTGAAACTAGTTAACTACGAATACACCCTGTTACATTCATATATCAAAACGAATTACTGTTGCCTGTCTTTTTTTAAACAGAAAATAAGTTTTATTTTGTCAATTTGTATTGTATTTAACTGTTTAGCAAACAACTGTTCTAACAAAATTTTATATTATAAATATTTGATACTTAATGGAGAAATATTTTAAGTACTTTACTTTTCCAACTTATAGAAAAGCTCCAAGTGCATAGATATTTCATATAATGAAACTAATTTACTAACTTGTTAAAATATTTACTCATACAACTCATTCCAATATTTTTTATTCACATGAGTTTTTATAATATAAGCAAGATATATAATCATTCATTTAAGGTATAATCCAACAAAATTTAAAAGGTCTAAACTAATTATAGTAGCTCCTTGTTGAAAAAAAAATATTACAGTTATGTTTTTTTATCTATCTTTCATCAAATAGATGTTATTTTTCGACAAATTGAAATGCTGTATTTACAAAACATTAAATTGAAACTTTATTTTTTTTCACGTTCCCATATCACATCCGTTTTCAGTCTTTAATAGGATATTTTTAGATCAACCGGAAAACGGGTGACTTTTAAATGACCTACTTCAACTTTTGATAGTTGTTAGAAGTGAAAATGATGTAATTCCTCCGTAATATAAGAATTTGAGGTAACCTTCAAGCTACTTCCTGAACGAGGAAAAGTTTTCTTCCGAAAATATTACAAGAGAAAGAGTGCTTGTTAGTAAACTTTGATTTTTATTTTGTCTTTTTTGAATTATCTTTCATCTATACGGTCTCCTTTTAAATTTTGATTGCATCAATTTTTATTATAATGTTAGATGATTTTATACTTTTATTGACAATTCCGAAGCGTTATTTTCAAATTAAATTAAAAACATGAATAAAAATTAATTTGAAATAGTTACAATTTAAGCGTAATTGTATAAGTAATGAAAGTTTTAAAACATTTATTAGTAATGAAAGTTTTAAAACATTTATTATCATTTACAAATTTAGAAGTCATTGTTTTAAGAGTTATTATTTAAATCGTGTAAAATTAAAACTTTATAGTTTTTAAATATTAAAAATTTTGTAAATATTAAAAAAAATGTTTTTTAAAACGGTTATTGTTTTACACATTAAAATTAGAACATCCATTGCTTAAAAAATACTTTTAAAAATTGTTTGAACAATTGCATGTCAAATTTGTCTTTAAAGTCAAGCACATTTATTCAATGGATTATAAAAAGCATTTAAAGATAAAAAGTTAAATTTAAAAAAAATGCTTAAATTAAAATAAAAATGCTTTTTTTTCAATTTTTGATTGAAATTAACTGAACTATTCTCAAGTGTGCCCTAAAATCAAAGTGGATGCTGCATTTATAATGAGATTTAATTTTATGTATCACAATTGTCTCAAGAATTTTTAGTTTAGGCTGTGAAAATAATTGACAAACATAAGGAAAACACAAACATGATGCCTTTTCTGTTATAAACAAAATAATCATCTGAAAACATCATGCACTTTTTTTTTTACTTTATAAAACTAACAAGAGTTTAAACTTGGCATTTTAGATGACCATCAATTGGGCAGGGTAGGGTAGATACATATATATTCCGGCTTGTGTGCCTGATCAGAGACCTGGTTATAAGCCTTCGTCAAGTAAGATAGACACAGAACAAATTTTACTGTCACAGAGAAAGGAAGTACACCCAGGGCGAAGGCGGGAATAGAACCCGCACCCGTTACATCACGCAGGCTGGATTGGGCAGTGTCCACTCAAACCCACGTGCCAGCTATAAAAAGACACGCTTCCCTCATCATTTCCGACTCCAGTAATTGTGTAAGCAGCACCTGAGGTTAGTTTCGCCAATAAGGGAAAGAGTTTAAGGAAACTAGGAAAGAATGGAAAGTGTTGCAGATAACGGTCAAATGAAGGTCTCGTACTTCCTCTTAGTCTCCGCTGCCCGAAGTTAAGTGTACCGATTTAAAAGGTGTGGCGAAAAAGAGCTTCCTGTCCAAACTTAAAGTACTATTAGGCAATAACAAGGGTTCATTAAAGGGTATTTCCCATGCGAAGTGGTTCCTTTAAAGTTAAAGTTAGATAATCACGATTGTTGGAGTTGTATGTTTATTTGTATTAGACTTCTAGTCGTTGTAGGTTAAGTCTTTGTCGTTTGCAGTCATTTCAGCAATATGCTTGATTAATAAATTAATAAATATTACTAAATTTTATAATGATATAAAACCATTATTATTTTTAATTGTTTAGTAAAATTTTTTTTTACATTATCAAAAAAATTGTTTTTTCAAAAATTATAAAAGTATTTTCAAACAAACCTCTTTGTAATATTATTTTTTTTCTTAAAGGGAAAATGATTTAAAGTATGTTTTTTGAATAAGTAAATTCAACGATTTTATAAAAACCTTATTTTTGCAAAGAGAAAAATTATCTCAGCGATATAATAAGAGAGTTAAAGATAGACTATATCATTATTAAAGTTTCAAGAGAGTTTTAAGTTAGAAAATATCATTCTTAAAAATTCCATAGCAAAAAGTGTAATACAACAAATGTGAGAGATTCTGTATTTTTTAAAAATTAAACCATAAAAACTTCTGCAAAAATTAAATAATTCAAATGTGAAATCAAGTGATATCTCAAAATAAAAAGCTATACAAAATTAATTTTTTTTAAAGATAAATGCTGAATTTCATATTTTGCTTAACCCTGATGTTTTTATCTTAACAAAATTTTCAAATTAGGATTCGATAAAATGAATTTTGATTAAAAAAGACATTAAAAAAATTCAGCATTTTCTTACAAATATCTTATATTTCAAAACACTAAATAACGATGTTTAGAATTAAGTTGTTATTTGTTGCACATGAGCTTCAATAGCTTTGCATATTTTATAATTCATGCTCTCAATAAAAAAATGGATGCATATTTATTTAGCAATGATTTCAGGAATGACAATAAAACACCATAATTATAAGCGGTTCTATGAACAAGCACACAAGCTGGAATATATGTGTATCATAACATACCATACCATACCATAATTATTAATGAGTGCTTAATATATTTTGAAAAATTGCTAAAAGCAATTCAGTGAAATTTGAGTTCTAGATTATATTTAAATTTCTTATTACGAATTGACAAATTTTAATCAAGATTATGTACTTCCCTTAGTGAATACATTTTTTTCTGCCAGACATTTTTTCACTTATGAAAACCATTAAATAAATCGTTAATTTAAATATGCCACAGGCATTGGAGCTCAGCGGTTTAATCTTCCGTGAATTATTAATTAGAAGTAATATAATTTAGTAAGTTTAAAATCAAAAGAACTGAGATGCATCTGATTGAAATGAATCAAATTATTTGAATGTTTGATTCATTAATAGTGGATTAAACTATTTTAGCTTTTTTTTTACGTATTCATATTTTAATAAAATAAATTACTTTAACAAACTTAACAAAATAAACTACTTATTACAAACTATACAACAGTGAGAGTAGTATCTTGCAAATTACTGTCTTGTACAACATTTTGGCGACTATTTCTGTTAAAATTGTGCTGACAGAAAATCAAATAATGTTGTCTTATAATTATTAAGTAGTTTAATTTTAAGTATTTATAAAAAACAACCCGAAATCCATTTACATTTCAAAAACATAATTTTTTAAATAAAATCATTTACAGTAATCGTATATTACCAGCAACGTATTTCTTTGTCAAAGTTATATCAGATCGGACACAACTTTAAAAAAAAGGACGCAAAGTGCACGGGTCAAAAGTTCTCATATTAGTGTCCAGTCAACCTCAAATCTTGCAATATAACTCCTAATTCGCCATTAGTCAAGTTGGTATTCGATGTTACGAACCCGAAAAAAAATCCAATTTGCCATTTTGCCCGATTCTCTATTGTTCAAATCGGTTTTTCTATTTCGTCACACTCCAAAAGTACGATTTCAGGAACATGCACCTTTTAACAGCCTGTATACAAGCAGAAGAATAGCTGTACCGTTTCCATTAAAGAATTGAATAGCATTGCGACTCCTCGCGTGTGACTTCATTGACATGAGCGAATCCTCTTTCTACAACTTCAAAGACAAGGCTTTCAGATTGCGCATAGTTTTGTAACCGTCAGATTTCTTGATATTGTGAGAAAGGCTTTTCTTATGTGGTGTTAAAAGGAGATGAACTTTCTTAAAAGGTATTGTTCGTCTTCTTCGTTTTGTTAGAAGCTTATCTTGAGTTCGTTTCGATTATTAAAGAATAAAAGGTTTTAGATGAAAGTTGGACACTCACGTGATTTTTGAATTGATAGAAATTTTAAAAGAAAACTTTGAAATTTTATAAAGAATCTTGATGTTTCTAAAACATCAATAATGCGATCTTTCGAAATCACCGCAATTAAAATATTTGTTTCTTCGTAACAACGCATCATATAAATAAACGTGCATAAACTATAAAATATGAAAAGTTATCAAAGCTTATGACAACTACTCAAATTACTACTTAATTGTAAAAAAATCATTATTTAGTTTTCTGGGGCTATTTTTATGAAAGTGCTTTTATATGCACAGATATACACTATACAATATTTAACATAACCTTAGGCTTGCATATGAATCTGATGCCGCGAAATTAGGAGAAAAATAAAAATTTAAATATTAGTAACAAAACAGATGAACTTTAATTTTGTATTTCAAAAATACCTTATTTATTTTATTGTATAAAAACTTGAATCACTTTTGTATAATAATGAAATATGCATGTAAACAATTTGCACAATCAGTTATGGGATTTGAGTTTTGAAAGTTGGTTCTTTTTATTGAAAAAAGTGCTTTTATGTATTAAATTTGTTTTTATAAGGAATCAATAAAATATAATAAGTTCCCGCATTAAGAATAATGTAATGCCTAGAAAGCGTTAGAATATATTTTATAGATCAAAATACAACTTTTTTATAAACTGTCTAAGAGTTTTTCCGTATTTTTTTGATAATTTTTGCAAATACCAAATATAGAAGACTTTATGCATTAAACTATAATTATTTCTCATACCTGATCCTATAATGGCAAAGAAAAACATTTAAATTTGGAAAATATGAAACCAAAAGATAGATTTTCTTGAAAACATGTGCCTTTCAGTGTTTGTATAAATGTAACTTTACTTGTATTTTATTACAAATACTATTTGTATTAATTATTTCAGGCTAAATGTATCATTTTACTAAATTATCGTTATAAAGTTTAGCAAGAGTTTCTAAAAGACTGGATTTATAAAGCTTGCACCGCGAGTGCAAAGTTGTTGTGCAAGAAGCAGAAAATTAAATTGTTTACTAAATTTAAACCTATTTATTTGAGAATGATTCAGTAGTTTAATTATTATGTCATAATGACTCCTATAGTTTTCCACTTCGTTTCTTCCCTCATATTACCGGTGTGGGTAGGATTAAATGGACCATGCTGTTTGGCTACAGTTTCAGTTTTCTTATACATCTTCTTAATCTCAAGTGTGTGTTACGAATTCCCCAATTAGTTTTTTTTTTAAACGCAAGGTTAATATTTATTGATAAGCGTAGTTTTTTATTATTATGAACAATTGTATTTGAATACGATGGTTAATATTAATTTTAAGACATACCTTTTTTTGGATTTTACCTTAAAATAAGTCAAATATTTGTTATCTTAATTTTTTTAAATAAATCTTTGCTTTGAAAGAGAATTGCAAAATGTAGACTAATACAAATATTTTTAAATAGTATAGAATTAAAACTTGTTTGATAAAAATAAAATATGAATTCATTAAAATGAAGGTTTACATTTCGTTAGATTTTTTTAAATGCTACAAATATTTAATTAAAAAAACCTGTAATCAATTGTATTATGAAACACACAGTTAACAAACTTTTACGAAATACTATTTATAATTTCGTTTTATTTTAATTTTTAAGTTGATATAAACATCATTCCGAGCATTAAAAATTTTATCTATTAAATTAATACATAAATAAAAATTTATCGACTTAAAAATAGTATCTAATTACATACAAATAGGGGGTAAATGTTAAACTTACAAAACTCCAGAAAAATTGTATTTTAACATCAATGGAAATTAATATCACACATTTTAGATGCAAAAGAATTAAAAATATTACTTCTAACAAATATATATTTTAAAATTTAAGAGTAAGTATGCGCTCTTTTTAAAATCATAAAAATTATTTCCTAAATTTGTTTTAATAACTTTTTTAAATCATCGTTCGACCATGAAAAACAATATCTGAATTTTTAGCAATATTCGGTAGTTTTTTGCCCACTTGTCAAGTACACCAAAATTACTTCCGAATCTCGCATTCAACCCACGTTAAAAGCCAGGTTCGACCATGAAAAAAATCTACAAAAAGTTTCCCATAACACTCAACATTGTTGAACCTTCCCCCAAATTCAATGATAATCCTTCCCAGGACATCTTGTATATCCGTGACCTGCTAACTCTCACGGTGTTAGATGTCTTCAGATGAAAAGTTTCATAGCCCATAGTTTTGTAACGACCGTGTTTATGTCTTCCCCATTGAAATGCATACAATACGAGGGGGATGCCGCACTGGACATTTAAAAGTGGTCTATCTCCTATTGAGTTAGCATGGCAGAAGTGCCACTTTTCCTTGAACTGTGTCCTGTGAATCGCATCACGAAGCATGCGTATATCCTCGATTGTTATGTTGGGATGGACAACAGCGTCACTGCCCTTAACAAATCAAGGGGGAAATAATAGAAATGGCACGACATACTTGTAATGTCGTTTATCACAATGGATTACTTTGGTGCAATATTATTTTTTAAAAATATTATTAAGGCCGTGATTCAACTGTACCATAATCCCGAGCCATAATTCCGAAAATCCATAATCCCATCAGAAAAAAATGCAAACATATTTTTGCAAAAATTAGTAATTAATTCGACCTTAATTAATCATAACGGTATTATTTATTGATTTTCGTACCTGTTTGTTATATTTCCCTGTCGGGTTTGAATGTCAGGATAATGTCCGGAACCGTTGGATAGGGCTTCTTCGATATACAATTGGTTAAAGAGTTAATCTTTTAACTAACGAATAAGTAAATCCTGTCTGTGTCCACGCTGACATAAAGTATTTAAATAGTATTAAATATAGTATTTAAATATAATTTTCTTAACATTTATTAGGAAAATTATATTATAGAAAATGAGCTTTCTGTTTATATTTATTTAAATAAACAAAATATAAGACAAATCAAGACGATAGTAGTGAACAACTTGTGTTAAAGGAACTTAATTACACAAAAAATGAACTAAAAAAACTTAGTTACGAAAAACATTAAACAAAGTTGACTTTTTTATTAGAAAATGAAGGTGCTAATGGCAATCACACAGAAATCGTCAATGGGTTAAATATGATTGTCAATTATTACCATTAAAATCTTGTAACTTTTAGCTTTCATTGAAAATTTAAACTTTTATTGATCGATACTTTATTCACTTAATTCACAACCTAATGAAATATATGTATGACTATTTTCTAGCAAATTTAAAAACTAATTAATAACTATTCGATTCTTACAAAGCTATGAAATAGCGTTGTCTTTCTGTTTGAATTACCGGAAGCCTCACCTTTTGTGATTTAAAGGTATCGTAAATAAGTTAGAGGAAAAATATCTGCTTAAAAGTCCAAAAGTTTAAAAAAATGTATTTTTTTGTTAAACTTTGATTTATTTTCTCTTTCTAAGAGCTGCATAATGTTCTTCTTTGACATACAACGACAATGGAATAACGGGTTGACAGGGCAGAATTTAATTTTTTTTGTGTGTTTTCATTCTTGACTCGGAAATTATAAGTTTGATCGAATGGAAATTTTATTTTTTTTAAACACATATCTTTAACGTTATGATTTTTATCCAAGTTGGACATTATCAAAGACATCTCATGAAACTATTCTTAATTAATTTTCTTGTTTTTTTGTCCTTTCCTAATGTCTTGGAAATGAATTCAATACGCCCAAAAAATAATTGCCCATTTCCTACCTATTTATCATTATCTGATTCTTCAATTCTTAGCTTTAAATTAGGGGTGTCCACCTTTTTGTAATTAAGGCCACAATAGTAATATAGAAAAGTTCTAGCAAAAATAGCTTCACTATTGAAGAGAATAAAAGCCGAATTGCTTCATGGATGCATTAAGAGCTCGGGGTAGGCCAATTTTCGTACAATAGTTTAGTTTAAAATATTGCCGCACTAGATTACATGAGGGTCATTGGCGACAGTAATCCTTCTACAATTAGCATAAAAAAACGAATGTGTTCCATACAAACATTATTTAAAGAAAGAAATACTTGAATTTAGACACGGAAACAAATTTAGAAAAGTTTCTAAGCATAAGGTGCAGCTATGGTGTAAGTGATTTTCAAAAACTTTTTCGGGGGTTTCGGTAATCTTTTTCTGTAACATTTAGGAACGTTTTAGATGGATGGAGTCATTTGCACATGCGTCAGAGGCATTCAGCTAATTAACTTTGAAAATAGGGGAAATGTTTCCCAACTGATATAAGCATGCCATTAATAGGGGCTCTCCTATATTTATATAGAATTATCAAACTAACTTTCCAAAATAACTACATGTCTTTGTTTTTCTCAAAAGCATAAGTTTGCTCGATTGGGGTCTTTGATTTAATATTCTCGACAGTAACTTTAACTGTACAATGAGATTTATTTAAAATCAGAACAATCCAGAAAATTTTCCCACATAAGTTATTTATATAGAATGCTATTGGGAATGTAATAGTTTCGGGATTAAAAAAATATTCCTTATGTATAAAACTCGCATTCATCTTAAACATTTGTTGTTTATCCAGGACGTTTAAAATACTTTTTAAACTTTCTAAATTATCTTGGATTGATATTATTTTTAAAATATGTTATTTTTTACGTTATGGTCAAACTTTTCTTAATTTTTCAATTACAAAGCATCCGTGTTTGCATTGAATTTCTGAATTTCAATATTTTCTTTTTCAAATTTTTTGAAAGTAAAAACATTCTAAACATTAGTTGTTGATAATTCTTAAGAAACACACACTTTCTAAATATTAAATATAAACTCACCACAGATATTTGATCTTCTCAACAAGCTTGCTCTTCTCCCCCAATCCTTATATCACCATATTCGGCTCCATTAAAACAATCATCCACAGAATCAATTAAATCTATATAAAACCTCAAAAAATCCACAAACACAATTATTTCAACTACCACAATTAAAAATTTTATAACAGATACCGATCTTTCTCCTCGGCTAAGTCCAACTCTTCTAGGATCTGCAAGGTGGACATGCGGACATTGCAGCGCGTGCTTGGACAGTGCCGGCCAACCGAAAATGCGGTGTTCTGCTTCAGTGTGTAGGGATGTGTGGAAGGTTGCAGAAAAGGAGAAGCAAGAAAAGGAAATGAGAGAAGGGGAATCTGGGTTAGCAGACACTCAGATTTTGCGCCCTAGGCTGTGTTTTGGCGAGTGGGGAAGTAAAAAAAATACAAGCACATGGGTTGGGTATGAAAGTGTACTTGTTAAAAATAAAAGTCTATATTAATGATTATATTATATTTATATAGATTTTTGTTTTTAATAATATATTGTTCTGAAATCGCAGCAAAATCTCACACTTATATTCTTCATATATCATAGTTTTTAAAGAAATATATGCAAGGAATTAAAAAAAAAACACATCAGGTTCACACACAACATTCAGAAATATTATTTCATGAAATTTGTGGTCTTTAGCCCTAAAATACAATTTTTTGTGATTCTATGAATGTGCAAGCACTGACTGCCAATTTTGTTATTCAACAGTCCATTCTAACATTATATAAAAGTAAAATACCGTTAAAATTTACTTCCGAAAAAATAGTGTTTTGCAAAACCTCCGAAATAGTGTTGACCCTCGTCCGACTTCATTTTTTTTTCAAATGAATGACGTTACCTGTAATCAAAGGCTTAAAAGTGGTAGGCAGATCTTCTTCTATCGAACCATTTCAGTGAAGTAAATTGTGTAGTTACAGCAACAAAGCATCCATTTAAATTGATTCTTCATGAATTCTTTCTTAAAGGCCCTCGCCAGATAAGACGGTGAAAAATGCCCCCACTCCAATCGGGCTAATTTTTTTTCTGAATATACCTCATAGTATGGACAACTTCTCAGCCAAGTTTCAGCTCTAAAATAGGACGCGTTTTTGAGTAAAAAATAAAAGTTTTTTTATTTTTAAATTGAATTTTCTCTGAATCTATTTGATAATATCCAAAAAACTGCTCATAAGTTTTTAGATATCATTGAGTAGTATTCTCAGAAAAATCCGCTCATAAATCTGATCGAGGGATCATTGTAAAAAATGCGATTTTTTTTTTCAAAAAAAAATTTTTATGCCAAAATCGTTTGTCACACCTTAAATTTTTGTCTCTTCATGTTTCTCTAACATCAATCTACAATGTATATTTTTTTCAGATTTTTAAAAACATTGGACGATAGTTAAAAAAAATAAAATATCCTTAAAACCTGAGTTTTTTTCACTAAAATCCACATAATTTTTTTCTACATCATCCTCTTGTCTCAGTTTACAATATATGTATATATTTTTTCATATAATTTTGAAAATGTTAGGCAATTGTAAAAAATATTTAATTTGATTTTAAATCAATTTTTTTAACTCTTATTATCGGTATTTGGAATAAGTAACGTAATTAATAACATTTTATTTTTACTATGCAGTTGAAATAAACTTGCTAAAAGGGAAAAAATAAACTGTATCAAAATTAACTTTCATCCATTGCGGGGCTCCTCAACATATTCTACCGTATATTTCAATACTTCGCTCTTCCCCTCAGATGAACCTATAGACACGCTTGTCATTTTAGAAATGGTCCCCCAAAGGATATCAAGAGATTCGATTAAATAATTCGTCAAATACTCATCCGAATGTAACAAAAACTTAGATTTAGGGGTTTTCGAGGGTTCTAAACATTTCTAGGTTATTAAATATGGGTGTTGCTATTGGAAATTTTAAAGTTAGTAACATTTTTAATTTGAAGACATGCTACAACTCTACATGCTCAACCTCATTACTATCATTCGAATCTTCTTTTAAACCAATAGAACATGTCGGGTCTAATTGTTCAGAATCACTTATTTCGTCTTGATCCAAAGAGCGATCGATTTTTCTTCGTTTATAATAAGCATGTAATCGACACTTTTCACAAATAATGTCATTGATGTTCAATGAATTTTCGATATTTTTTGAGAAGAAAATCACTTTATCAGCATCTGTAATTTTTTTCATCTTCTGAACAGAATAAATCCATTTCTTACATCCAGCACATTTAACATGCTTAGAAGACACAGTGATTGCGATATATAGGTTATTATTCTTCTTAAAATAGTAGCACTAACAATAATGGTGACCACAACAATGATAACAATAACCGGATAGACAATAAGTATTTTTGTATAAACATTTACAATAATAGCATAGTGATTGACGTAAATCGTATTAGACGCTACTGAAAACTTTTGGAGACTTAACAGGTGGATAAACCTAAAGTAAATAATTATCACGCAAGTTGAGGACGTTACTCGGCAGATGACACCCCTAACATAGGCGGGGAAATTCAAACTGGTACAGCTGTGGACCAAAAAAAAGTACCCACTAGTGATTATTTCGTCCGTTAGTCATCCTAAGAAATCGAACCTTCTTGACTTTATGAAAATATAATATTCTGAGTTAATCGCATGACACAAAATTTGCAAAAGGGGCCGTCTTCAAATTAAAAATGTTACTAACTTCAAAATTTCCAATAGCAACAGCCATATTTAATAACCTAGAAATGTTTAGAACCCTCGAAAACCCCTAAATCTAAGTTTTTATTACATTCGGATGAGTATTTGACGAATTATTTAATCGAATCACTTGATATCCTTTGGGGGACCATTTCTAAAATGACAAGCGTGTCTATAGGTTCATCTGAGGGGAAAAGCGAAGTATTGAAATATACGGTAGAATATGTTGAGGAGCCCTGCAATGGATGAAAGTTAATTTTGATTCAGTTTATTTTTTCCCTTTTAGCAAGTTTATTTCAACTGTATAGTAAAAATAAAATGTTATTAATTACGTTACTTATTCCAAATACAGATAATAAGAGTTAAAAAAAATGATTTAAAATCAAATTAAATATTTTTTACAATTGCCTAACATTTTCAAAAATATATGAAAAAATATATACATATATTGTAAACTGAGACAAGAGGATGATGTAGAAAAAAATTATGTGGATTTTAGTGCAAAAAATCAGGTTTTAAGGATATTTTATTTTTTTTAACTATCGTCCAATGTTTTTAAAAATCTGAAAAAAATATATATTGTAGATTGATGTTAGAGAAACATGTAGAGACAAAAATTTAAGGTGTGACAAACGATTTTGGCATAAAAAAAATTTTTTGAAAAAAAAAATCGCATTTTTTACAATGATCCCTCGATTAGATTTATGAGCGGATTTTTCTGAAAATACTACTCAATGATATCTAAAAACTTATGAGCAGTTTTTTGGATATTATCAAATAGATTCAGAGAAAATTCAATTTAAAAATAAAAAAACTTTTATTTTTTACTCAAAAACGCGTCCTATTTTAGAGCTGAAACTTGGCTGAGAAGTTGTCCATACTATGAGGTATATTCAGAAAAAAAATTAGCCCGATTGGAGTGGGGGCATTTTTCACCGTCTTATCTGGTGAGGGCCTTTCAAAATTAAGTAACCCGAAATGCTCAAATATATTTGATGGATACAAATAAAATACTTTTAACTTGCCTATAAACTCAATGTTATGTGTTTACAACTCATCTTGTATCAAATGAAATTAGATTTTAAATATCTTTTAATACTATTAAACAAACTTATTTAAAAATATTTATTAAAATACTTCTATATATCATGTTTCAGTAATATACTGTCTATGAATCAAACTATTCGTCTCTCAACATTCACTGAACAATTGCGTGTTAATAATGTATGAATACTTTTAATCAAATTTTATATCACTTAAAGTATTGCTTTTATTCATTGCATACTTTAAAATTTAGAGATTTTTACATTAAAAAATTAATAACAATGTTATTGTTATTTATTGCAAATTTCCATGAACCATTAATTCATGAAGCCGCATATTAATCGTTGTATCGCAGGTACTACGCAGGCTCTACGATAAGCGAAATATTATTTAAAAAATGATTCACATGAAAAGTCATATTTTACATTTCTCGAAAACACATCATAATTGATCTTTCTGACTATTTGATTTTTGGTAGGCTAAAATATAAAAATAATAATCCTCTCTCTCTCATTAGCTTAATTCTTTTGAAATATCGTCCAATATTTAAAAAAAGACATTTCCCCAAAAAAAATATCCAACGATCTTTGGCGACATTTGGCTTTAAGTAAATAAAACGAAGTAACCATTGGCGAGTCCTACATTCTCCGACCGCGTTTTTTTAACATTGCGTTCGGAGGCTCAGCACTGTGAAAGAGTAGGTCATCCTTAAAATTTTCACCTTCTTTTTCGTATAACGGAATATTCCCCGACTCTTCTCTCAACAGTAAAAAATTCTGTATAAGTTGAGTTTGAAATTTATATTAATTTGGGCAAATTTGTTTTAAAATATAACAATTAAACTGTAACATTTAGTTTGGTCATTTGAGATAAATATACTAATGTAAATAATATTAAACATTAACGAAATTTTCCGATGGCCAATGGGAATTATATTCCGGAAATTCAAAAACGGTGATAGTTTTGTAACGCGATTTCTGCTGAGACTAAGTTTAGTTTAGTCCAAATTATCATCGCACTGGAGCTACACGAGGGATATAGGCGACGGACGGGCGTCGTATTTTTGAACCACAGTCAAGTTACGAACCGCAGTTAACGGCGACATCGTAAGCAGCGTTAGGACTTTAACGGATATTTAACGATATAAACTTAGGATATTTTAAAATATCGGATCTTTAACGGATTTATCTTTAACGGATATTTAACTTGAACTCCCACATAAAGAGTATTATTCGGCGGACATTTTGACTGCACGGGCCGTTTTATAGGCCAGCAGTTATTTTGGCGATGCCAGAACTTGGGACCTTCCGCACGCTAGGCGAATGCCTAACCGACTGGGCGCTCCAGCCCCATTAAGATTAAGTAAATTACAAAAATATTGTATTTATGCAAAACTATGTCATTCCAAATTAATAAAGTGTATTTATCGTATTACATGTAACATCTTTATCTCTCTATTACTTATATCTTTGTACAATCCCAGGTTTGAAGCAAATTGATACATCCATCCAATTGTTTTTTTTTGATTGCAGAAATTTGTGAAAAAGTCGTTTTTTATTTATTTGGATGAATTTTATTATTGTATGGATAATAAGAAATAATTATTTTCCTTTTTAAACACGAAACAGAAATAAATATTTCAGTATGTGTTTTTCGACAATATCAAATTATGATTCGTAAATTCGCATCATTTTCATATCAATAAAAGATACAAAAAGATATTGTTTCTTTTCCTTAAAATGAGCTACTCATATATTTTAATATACCTTTACAAATTCTTTAGTTAACTCACGGTGAAAATAAATGCGAAACATTCAGTTATATTGTGATTCAATTCAGTTTATTGTTTTTTTTTTTTAATCAATGCTATTATTGCTATCCCTTTGAAATTTTCAGAGTAAATTACATTTCAGAATGCAGAAAACAATTCACCAGAGAATTAAACGAATGTAAATAAGAAAGAATTTTCTTTTTGATTCAAACACAATTGAATACCAAGGGAATAAGCAACGAATTTAACCCACATTAATATTTTGTCCGGTTTCTGACAATAAATAAATGAGAAAATAATTGCGAAAAGACGAAGGAACAAACGAGCCATTATAAAGCGTCCAATCTTTACGTTAAAAAAAGTAGTTTGGAAGCTGAAATGAATAATTAAAATAGCTATATTTAAAACAAATTTAAATACATGAGACAGTCGCTTATATACATGTTGACCAAATTTCATAAAATAAAATTATGTAAAAAAAATATAAATCATGTCATGGAGGGGGGATAGAATAAAGTGTAATTAATATTAATGCTCATAACTTCTTTATAAATTATTATTTTACGATTGAATGGTTATGACGCAAATTTTTCACAGTTGAAATAAAAAAATAGATTGTATGAAAAATATTAACAGCGAGAGAAAATTTGTCTTTAGTTAAATGATTATATCGGCCAACAATATATTAGATAAAAGATAGTTCTTTTAATAAAAACTAGCTTTTGGTTTGGGAATACTTCAACAAAATAAATTTTATCATATAATTTTTTTATTTTTTCAATACATTTTTAAATATTTTTTTACTATAACTGTATAACGGAGTAAAATGTTATTCAATAGGGGGAACCAGGGACATTAACCCAAGTTTTTTGCTTGTAACTTAAAAAAAAACTATTTATGACTGTGTAAATGCAGATAATTTGTACTTCATAAAGTAGTACACAATATATATATTAGTATTTTTCTGCCGTATTAACTGCAATAGTAGTAAAATATAAATTATTTAAAATTTAAGTTTTGGTCAGGTAATCCCAATGCATAGGGATACATAACCCACATAAGAGGGATACGTGACCCAACCCAAAAATTTGGTAGTTTGACTTAAAATCATCAAAAAAAATTTACCTAATAGCAAAAATAATATCATATTATAAAGTTTATATAGAGATTTTATAGTATTTTCCGACATAATTATTACTTTTTTTTATCACATTAATTATGCTTATTCGAACGAAATAATCAAATTTTAAAGTAAATTCTGGTCCAAAACTGGGGCTACTATTACTTTGTAGAGAAAACATAGGTGGTGGTTGAAGAATCGCTACTATTTAATCAATATCAACTTGAGATATAGTATCCATTTCTGGTCATTTAAACATTTTCCATCGATTTTTTACGCATATTGAATTGTAAGCTCATTAACAAAAATTCCCTTGTACCTTTTCAACCAACATTATACACCGTAAAGAACCCTGTCATTTACTTTTGGGACTCCCGTGATTTTTTTAAAAAATGTACTTGGTCTACGTCTGTCTACTTTTGTGTTGTTTTCTTGGGTCCCATATCCCCAATTGGCTTAGGTCAATTATCCCTAGTTGCACTTTTTTTGTTTAACCCCAAAACAAAGTTATTTGCAAATAATTACATTACCGCTATTATGCACGTAACTGTAGCCATTAGCATTTATATAAAAATTAGTATATATTCATCATAGTTGTTTTGCTATACAAAAGAATAGTTTGTATTGTGGTTAGATTTTAAATTAAACTGCATTAAATTAAAAAAAAATACATTAAAGTAAAAAAATAAGGAGGGGAAAGGAAGTTATTTGATTCAGAATTTATTAAAAATTTTCTATATATTAAAAAAGTTTTAAAAATGCGTAGAAAACAATATATGGATATCAGTAAACATTAAAAAATAAAATAAGATTTACTTATATATAAATAGTTTAAATTTAAAAAACCCCGACCAAATTACAAAAATATAGTTTTAAATATCGATTTACAAATTTAAAAATGAGATCCCTGAGAAAAAAAAATCGAAATTTAGAAAACTTTGATTTGTAATCGCTCGATTTGTAAAGTCCCACTTATATAGTTTCTTTTTTTTTGGTTTAAACTGTGACAAATTAAAATAATATCACACATTTTAATAGTATATCACAAAAATATATTTTTTTATTATTATTTAATATTATAAAGCAAACTACAATATCTGCTGATAGATGGCACCAGATGTTAAACGGAGTTTGTTAACCACGGAAAAAAGTTTCAAACTTTCAAAAAGTAGTGTTGCCGCGCGCACAAAGCCTTTTTTAAAAGTAAGTGAATTATACATATTTAATATAACATTTTTTTTATATAATTATGTTCTACAAATAACATTTACTGCGGACTCGTATTTCTTCTTTATACATAATTAATTAATCGTTGTGTTATGTTAATTTACTTACAAATCAATATTAATTGTTCCACTAATAACTTATTGCACATTGTATTTCAATTTTCTTATAATTATGCTATACTTAATAACTTAACTTCAATACAAATATATAAAACTTAGATATAATTATATTTAAGTTTTACAGTTACCTTAATTCTAACGACGAAACTGAATCCACCTTGAATAATTTCAAAATTATAATTGTTCAAAAAAACTATTTGATAAAAGATTGAAACAATATATTACAAAGTATTTACCCGAAATATTTGCATATTAAAGTTAAATACTTATTTTAATTAAAAGCACCACTTCGTGGGACTAAGTTACTAAACAAATATGTTAGCAATTATTATTTATGAACAATAATGGCGTTTTTTTCACTTTGTCCTTCCTTTTTGCTTACAGAAATATGCTTATTTTGATGTTAACAAACAAAACAAAATATTCTACGCCACTTTAAGAGTTACATTTGACCACACAGAGAAAATAGACATCTAATTAACTATTTAAATAATTATTAAATAAGATATATTATCATTAAGCATCAATACATTCGGTCACCAAGGCATAATATATTTAAATTGTCACACTTATCGTGCAAATAGTAGCAGAACCAATCGAAAAGATTATGAAATTAACTTTTGCATCTTTCTCTCTTAAGATAATCTATAATTTAGATAAATATCAGCTGCTTCATTAAAATTTATGCACAGTAAACATTTTTTATTAAAAAAAAAACATAATATTCTTCAAATGCAACAATTTTCATCATTCCAGGCTCTTTACACTTTTTTGTAGATTTTATTTCTGTCATATACCCTGCATTTGCTAGACATGACCTTTGACTAAACTATGCTTGTGATTTATTTTTCTGAGATCAGAGATACAGTGTCCGTGATAACTCCGGCAAGAGTGATTCAAAAGAGGTCCATGTAAGTATTTTTAGGGACTTCGTTAGAATTTATTGTGAAATGTCAAGTCAAATAATGACAAGAACATTATTTAAAGTAAGATCACTCACGTAAGTTTCTAGCTAAATTAAACCATACTAGCTTCTCTTAAAAAGTATTTGATTGATTATGTTTCAGTACATTTACAGCAGATAAAACAATTTGAGAAGTTGAAACCATGTTGCATCGAAATAACAATAATAGCTACTTTTCATCCAATTTTTAAGTAAAATTTTAAATAAATAGTATTTTTTAGGCGCAAAAACAAGTAAGAATTAATATTATTATTTTTATATGTTAAGTTCATATATATATATATATATATATATATATATATATATATATATATATATATATATTTCAGTTCAAAAATTTTAAAATACTTGTACTTTAGCTTGGAATTCTTGAAGGATTAGTATTTTTCTTTAAATTCTTATCTTTCTTCACGCTTTTTCAAATAACTACAAAACTTAATCAGCCAATATTCTCCGACATAAGACCCACGCAAGCAAAGTTTTATATATAAGATATGAAAAAATGACTTCACTTTTTTAAAAATAGTAAACAAATATTCCTAATCAATATTCCACACTTAACTAATTTTAATTACACCCATCGATTAATTTACTAAATTGTACTATCCATCATCATGACTAATAAGAATCTTATTATGATTGAGTTTCATCACATAACATATTTTGAAAGGCATTTCAAAATTAAACTCAAAAACTTTATTAGCACAGAGTTTTTTTTATTCTTGTTGCTTAAAAATCTTATTTCTTTCTCAAGATGAATAGTTTCACCCTGAATACCGAAGTACTTAACATAAACTTCAAGATAGAATTTGAATCAATAATATTATTCCAGTCCCGAGTATGAAAAATTGAGATACAAAGTTTCATAACTTTTACAGCTATTCGTTATCCTATAAAAAGAAAGGTGAACAATAAAACTGCTCCAAATATAACACTAATACCAACACTACAAAAAACCATTCACAAAAAAACTACCGTTTCTGACCTCACAACAATCAGAAACCGTACGCTGCTTACTTTCGATGCACCTTATAAAAACCTCAGCGAAAGTACTCCTAATGCCGGACTGAACCTTCATATCAATAAAACAAAAATGAAAAATTATCTCCTTAGGCAAGAAATTTCTTCTCACAGCAAGGCGCCGTATCTACCTGAAGAATTACCTGGAGATACTAAGGGGGGGGGGGGGGGGGGACAGACATACGCAATCCCCCCTCCCCCCTTCCCCATAGCTTTCAAGAGCAGGTCTTGTCAGAAGCAAGAGCTTCCTACTCGTCTCATCTCTACGGTTATTTATGGGAGGTTGGAGTTATTTTCAATGAGTATTTGTTTACTGTTCTTGCTCTACTCATTGAGATTTTTTAAGCATTTTTAGTTATTTTTTGATAAAGTAATTTGAGGAATTTTAAGCAAAATAATTTAGAAAACAATAAAACATTATTTACGTAGTTTTAATCACTTTATAATAAAACAAAAATTCCAAAGGCTGATTATGATGCAGTATTAATTGATATCTAAACATAGTACTTGTCTTTTGCAACATAAGGTGTTTTGAATGAAGATTTTTATTGAACATTACTAAACGATTATCTTCAAAAATTATATACTCATCAAAAATAATTTATAACATTTCTGTTAAATGAAATTTGTCTACTAAATTTTATTTATATTTTTTTACAAAAACAAATATTTCGAAATAAAACTACCAAGACCATAATGAATTTTAGAATGTCAAGTATTGGTAAAGTTAGCTATAAATTTCCTTACGTTGCTTAAATATTGTAGAAATTTTAAAATTCATAAAGTATTCTCAAACATTCAAAAAACATACATTCTTAAATTGTTCCCTAGCTATTTTTGTACAACATTACTCATGATATTTGACTTTTATAGTCGCACACTGTTAACGATATTATTATTCATTAAAAACTAAACATGATTTTTTCCAAATGTAATAATGTGATGAATCAGCGTAATGTCGTTTAACGTATAAAATCATCTAACTTTTATAAGTAGACTATCATAAATTATGTCATTTTATCTTAACAACGGATAAGCAGAAAAATAGAAAAATAAAATGAATATATAGTTATAGTTAACGCTCATAAAACCCAAACAATACGGAAATTACATTGGGGAGTGGATAGAAAAGATAAAAATTACCAAACCAAATATTTTTATATAAAACAACACTGCTCAAAACAATTAGGGAAGCACTTTGAGTACTTTTGCTTACCCGTCCTGTTCCAACTTCTTATTTTTTATTATAAAAATCTAAAATTTGTGAAATTGATTCCTTATGCATCCAGATTGAAATGGCAAAAAAACAGGGAAACAAATCTCAATGTTTTATCTAAAATTTAAGGGGCCAAAAAATTGGAATCACAACTTTTAAATAAATCATAACAATAATGTTTTTCAAAATTTTACTGTAAAAAAAGTAAAATCAAATTTTAGACTTTTAAGAATGCAAAAGTGAAGAAATTAGGGTCAATTTATTTCATAAAAGTTTTGGGAGTGAATTTTATTTTACCATGTTTTTTATATTTTCATTCAATTAAAACAAACTTTATTTAATTCTTCAAAAGGCATGATTCTTCCATCTAACGATAAATAAGTACGAGTTCAACGAGTGAGAAAAAAATCGGAAGCTGATGATACCAAATGGTATCATTGGGGGCGAAATGGTTTAACCCTCTAATGCATGAATTTTCATTTTCATCCCAAAAAAATATATATGTATCTTTAATACTCACACATTATAAGAAAAATACTAAAAAAAAAATTAACTGCATTAGAGTTTAAATAATTTCAATTTTTAAAAAATTCTCTATATGACAAAAACCAACTGCAAAATTCCAATTTTGATAATAATGACAAGAAAACTACTAAAAATATTTCAAAATAACCCTTTTTAACTATGATAAATTTTTCAAAACAATTTATTGGAATTTAGTACTAATATTATTTTTCCTTGAATGCTGCCAAAAACGTAATTTCATAAAAGTTAATAACCTCACTCTTTAATTTTGAATACACTTTTGCTACTGTCATCTATGAGGATTATTAGTAACTAAAACTTTAAAATGAAATGTAATAGATGAAAAAAAACACAGATTTGTCTTGGAGGAGCTCTAATTTAATATAATAAAGTGGATTATGATACTTGTTACCAAACGGTAACAGTATGCATTAGAGGGTTAAACCATGAATTCCCCTAATTGTTTTGAGCAGTGTACATCGTCCGATTGAAAAATGTAAAGAATTCAAAAGAAAAAGATGTTGTACCCCTAAACAGGTTTCCAACGTGAAATATTTGCTCTTGAACATCTTACCTCGTCAGAAAAGTTAGCCGGCGGCAGCCCCAGTACTAGAATCATGACCGTTACAGTCAGGGTCAATAACTTCCACGATGCACTTCCTAAATCAGTTTCGCTTGTCTTAAGGTATTCCTTCACATGGTGGGAGAAAAAGACACTGGCTTCAAGTGGGCACATGGATTTATACCAAGCAAGACATTGTTAAATTGTGAGTAGTTTTATGAATGTATTCATTAATTTCATTTTTTAAGAGGTTAAATTTTTGCTTGTTCATCATGAAGCGTTAAAGAGTTAGTTATTTTTGTGAAAGTTCTAGCAGTATCTGTTTCTGGATCTAATGTTTATGTTTTTTACAGTCGAACTAATGATCAATTGTGTGGAAGCTAGTTTTTATATTTGCCTTTTAATGCTTTGATTAATATTTTTTTCTAATATGCGTATTGGTTTGATGTTATCTTGAAAACTGGTTTATTTGAATAGGAATTTTTTAAAGTTTTTAGAAATTTAATTGAGTTCAAAATTTGTTTGTTTTGATTTGCGGCCTAATTGGTTATAAATGGAGATCATTTTCATCTCATTGGCTCTTTTTACAGTCTATTATTTATTATTCATGCATTCACATTTAAATACAAATGTAGTAATCATTCGTAAATGAAAAATTTGTCACACTTGTAAGAGTAATAATTAAGCAAAAAGCATATTGTTCTCAAAATGTTTTATAGACTTTCAAAATATTAAAAAAAATCATTTAACTATATATATTTTTTTATTAAATGTTTTAAATTAAATTGTTAGTTGTGTGCGTGTGTTTGAAATAAAATGACTAAGTATTTTTAATTTCAGTTATTTTAGTAGATAGCTGTTTGTAATGAGCTTTTATAATAAAATACACAAAACTACAGCGGATAATTATAATGATGTGTTAATTTATATTTCAACATACTTTTCTTCAGCAAAATTAACTATTTCAAATCATAAACGTAAAAAATGTAATAAATTATAATAAGGAAATGTAATTAAAACCTTTGTAATGTATAGATAGGGACTGATTTTTATGTGTTTAAAGTATAATTATTATTGCAACGAAATATTTTGATTTAATTGTTAATAAACTGTTTACTTGTCGTGGAGAACTTAGTATGCTGGTTATGAATATGATAAATAATATGGCATGATCAAAAACCATTAACATTATTTAAATACCAATGTACTTTTGAGTAACCTTATCATACTCTTTTACATTATTCAAATACCATTGCACTTTTCAGTAATCTTACTATACTCTTTTACATTATTTAAATACTAATGTGTGTTTCAGTAACCTTTTTATACTCTTTTACATTATTTAAATACTAATGTGCGTTTCAGTAACCTTACTATACAGTTTTACATTATTTAAATACAAATAAACTTTTCAGCAACCTTACTATGCTCTTTTACATGATTTAAATACGACTATACGTTTCAATAATGCACGTATGCAGTTTTTCATTATTTAATTTTTCTTTAGGACTTTCAAGACTCTTTGCTTACAAATTGTTCCTACCCAAGCTTTACTATGTACTTTATGGGTAAAGCTTTATTGGGTGTACTTCGCCGTGCTGTATGTGCTCTAAAGCAGCGAGCACAGGTCAACTTTGCAGCACTTTGGCAGAAATGGAATGAGAGGAAAAACGCCATGTCTTCAGATTGCGCGCAGTGGATTTGAATCATGGAATTTGTGACAAATCCATGGTAAGTGATTAAATTTAAGGGGGAACCAGACCCTCAAATTTTTTTAAATGACATTAAATGTTTTAAGTGCTTCTGAAAATACGAAATCTTAGCTTATTAACCATATCTTACATTAGAAGTTTCAAGTACTGGAAGTATTTTCAATATTTTTTTAAATAAACTTTGTTTATGTAAATTCCAGTCATATTGTTTAGTTTAAAAACTTATAACTCAAAACTTACACTTTCAATGTGCTTGTATCTTTTTATCAGAATCTACTATAAGTATCAACCTGAAATTTTTTTAAAGTATTTAAAAAGTGGGTTACTAAAATTCGCTGGAGGGATTTTAATATATCTATCTTATCTTTTTATCTTTTTAATATTATTGATGTTTTGAGGTTAAAAATATGTAGTTTCACTTAAAAAATTATAATTTAAAAACTAAACAATTTTTTTAAAAAATGCCCTCATTAAAGTATAGTTAAACATCAATTTAATAATTAGTAAAAATTTCATTAAAGTGTATCAAATAGATTCTGAGAAAAAACATAAAAAGTTCTGGTTAACATGGGCTTCAATGGAGGGCTCCGGTCCTCCTTAAATTTATAAAAAATATAATTTCGTGGTAGATAGAGCTGATTGTACATTCAGAAGTACAATTTGAGACAAATCCATGGTAAGTGATATAATTTAAATTTATAAAACATAATTCTGTGTAGAGAATTTTGAGTGAAAATGCAGATATAAAGGTTGTCATTTTATTTTATTTTATTTTGATTTTTCTATGTAGAGTTTGAATTTAAAATTTCTTAGTAAAGCTTAATTTATGAAAATTAAACTTTAACAAAACGATTCAAAACTGATGGTAAGCAGCGCGAAACCTTAAAATCATTAATTTTCTCCATCGAAAAATTAAATACTCCCCCATCAAGTTATGCTTCATATCTTATCTCTATATTAAAAACCTGTACAAAATATGTATAAAAATTAAATTCACAATTGAAGAGCCCAGTGGAAAACGTGCTAAGTGATATTTTTGAAAAAAAAGGACATGTTTGTGTCAATGAACATGTTATTCCATCCTTTAAGGATAACTAAAAAGTTTATAAAGAGGAGGAATCTTAGGGGAGAGAAGGGGAATGGCGCCACCTTAGGGGAAATTGAAATTTCATGCAGAATTGTGTTGCAATTAATGTAAATTGCAATGAGCATAGCATACTACAGTTCATAACCTATCTTGTGGTGATTTTTTTTAAATTTACATCTTTAATAAAAACTGAATAAGATTGTTTTTTCTAAAAGCTTGCACAGTGGCGGGATTACCCCGGTACCTGGGGTAATGCCACCACACCACTGGGGTTATGCCGCCACATCAATAAACAAAGCAAATAACCTATAAATAATGGAAAATTGCATAATAGAGCAATACATATAGAACCAAAATAGATTTAATTAATTTTGGAATGGTAAATTTTACTGGGTACAGCTCTTTTATTAACTTTCCATTTGCAACTAACTATTTAGTTTTTTTTTAAATGTTTCGTTGGTCTATTTGGCCAGTTCAGTTATTCTTTTTCAGATACGTGGCATCTGGAACGAAAAATAATAGGTAGTAGGGCCAATATATGAAATTTCTATTTTTTGGCTTATGCTGCCATCCTTTTGCATGTGGCGGCATTACCCCATTAAGACAAAATGGCATAGGCGGCTTGTTTAGGGAAAGGTAGATGGCCTAGCGTCCAAACTAACAACGTGATAAAATAGCCAAATAATTACTCTTTTCACTGATATATAACCGATTTATCTAACTTAGAGATAACAGTTACTTATCTCTCATAATTTCAGAAGACCCAAAATTAGATGAAAATCACTAAAAACCATATTTTTTAAATAACTTTACACCAACTCACCACACGGCCATTAGCGTATATACTACAAAATAATAAATGTTTTCTGCTACTGGTCAGTGCTCACAACCCCCCTCCCACATACACCGTTGGCGAGATACAAGGGGTGGCGGCATTGCCCGAGGTGGCGGGATTCCCCTGCTCTCCCCTATAATGTATATATTTTATCTTTTGTATGAGCCTTTTTTTTAACGTATCTAAGTGCAAACGAAGAACTTTAAAGCTCATTTTCTAGTTTTCATCTTTTTGTCTCTCTACACGTTCTTCCACTAAACTCTTCAATTTTAGATTTAGTTTATTTTATGCTTATCAGCTATTTTTGCCTATCGCCGCTTTTTACAGCTATTTAAATAAGCATAGGTAAATTGATAGTTTAGCCTACACTTGCATTATATAGCTGTTAATTACAAAAAATGTTTAAAGCAAAATAAGTTTTACAGCTATTTTTTTCGAACAGCCTTTTCCAAAAAAATCGGTATTGTATCCTGTTTTTAATTCAACAACGGGTACCTTAACTTAAAATATTAAACAAATAATGTTTTCATATGTTTATTAATAATAAACAAGTTACTAACAAAACAATATTGTTTTCTAAAATCATTTAGGGAACTACTATTAATTTATTTAAATAAAGGAGTAAAAATTATTTATCAATGCAAATACATTGAGAATTACCAGACCAAATGCCCAGGAAAAGTTTTTAATTTAAACAAAAATAAATTAAAAATAATAGTATAATGTTTCAAGTACTTATCAATGAGCTCAAGTACGAAATTAATAATTTATATCAAAACTTATTAAAAATTTTATAATCATAATATTTCAATGTGACATTTTTTTAAATTATTACATGCGCATCTTGTGATATTGATTTTATTTTTTATGCATGGAATTTCGACCCACTTAAATACTTTTGCTTCCAAAAAGTTTGTTTCTGTTATAAATTATTAATAATGCTATTAGATTATTATTAATTACCAAAGTTTGGGTTAACATAGTGATTATTTACTCATTTTTTCTTTCCACATTTAACTATATTTCAATCAATTTATCACAAAATTAATAAACTTTCATTTTTCCAGTTATCTCTTTTTTGTCTACGATGAGAATTTATGTAGATATAAGAACTCTAATAGCTGCAGGACTAGTTCTTTTTCTTGTGAAACCTGGATGGAATTTTCCCCTTCCACTACCCAAACGAATCCAATCACCAGGTAACATAATCGCATTTTCCTCTAATATTTATTTTTAATGGACCAAAACCATTTTGGTTAACCTAAAGAATAGTGGCCGGCAATTTTATGCCAAATCTGGTAACCCCGAAAAATTAATATTATGGCAACCTTTGTCGAATCTTTTATTAATTATATGCTTAATGATTTTAAATAATTATTTAATTTTTTCAAATAAATTCTTCAGCATTTTAACACTCCACTTTTTTATATATCTGGTCCGCAATTTAATGAATTTTTCCGTTGTTTTAATTCGACCATTTTGAAATTAGGTAGTATTTTTGGTCATTTCGAGGTTGCAACCATCTCGGCAAGTTCCGGGGTTTGTTCTCATTTCGAATCAAATTTTTTTTAAAAAAAAACGCCATATCCTTCCACGATTCTTTAGTTTAACCACCATTTTATGTTTTAAAATTTGTATACAAAAAATATGCATTTTTTTAATGTTTATATGGGTTACTAATTATTCATTAGCACCTTAAATTTTCTATTCCCCCCCCCCAAAAAAACGCATGAGGTGCATAATATTTTACGTTTAAACTATTCCCTGTAAAAAAATTGCCATCGTTAACGCCAACGTTAATTATTTATATATTTTTTTATAAATAATTTCCCTTCATATATTAAAATGGTTTGAAAAGTTCAATTTTTTTAAAGTTTGATTAATATGTTACTTAAATTCAAACTAAATTATACGTTTTACTCATAGGTTAAATAAACACCTTTTAATTACCATTTTATTTTTTCAGAAAAACAATTGGTAATGAATAAAAAGCAGTGTCAAGATTCCATAGGAAATGTAGGCGTATGCATGTTTAAGTATGATTGTATTAGACAAAAGGGCTTAACTCTATCCACATGTGTAGATGGATTTTTGTTTGGAGCTTGCTGTTCACTTACAAGAATTACACATATTCCTTTTAATAACAAAAATGAGTTCATTTTTCAAAAGCCAAGTAATGTAATTTTAGATAAAAATGAGTATTTAGCTAATGCTGATGCTTTTTATAAACCTAATAATTTAGAAAACAAATATGAAATTTACAACTCTACACTTCCTTTGCCTGATTCTTCTCCAGAAACAATGACTATCAATTCAACAAAAAGCAGTACTGTATTTTCAAGTTTTGATCTTTCACCAAGTAACTCCAGTGGCATTAAAAATAGTTTCCAAGTAACTGATAACCACAAAAATATAAATAACTCCTTATCTCGAAATACCACTTCTTCTATGCAACATGTTACGCTCACTTCAAATCTTAATAATAATAATAATGAAGAAAATGTTAATGAAAATTTAACTAGCTTCTATGACTCAACTATCACCATATCCGAATTTGATGTTGGAAATTTCACAGATACCACAGAAAATAGTCGATACACTAAAGAAGAAAATGAACCTTCTTTTAAAAATACTCAAACAATATATACAGGAAACCCAGGTGTCGATGACACAGAGTCCACAATTGACCCAATAACTTATACTACACAAGATTTGATTTGGAAAAATTCTGATACTAATAAAGCTCCTTTTAGCAGTTCTACAAAAACAACAAACTTTGACTCAACAATTTCAGAAACTATTGATGGACCTACAAATTTCGATAAAATACTCTTAAACAACATAGAAAACCAAAGTAAGGAATTTTTTACCACCGAAATAAGCAATCATGGCAGTTCATCAGAGCAAACAACAACGAAAAGTCAAATATTTTTGGATAACCAAAGAACTAGTTTCTCAGACCATAGCAATCGTGAGTCAGAAAAGCAATCTTCTAATTCCAAGAAAACAACTCCACTATATTCATCAGACGATGGCAAATTTACAAACACACATACTCATACTAACATCGAAGTTACCAGTGAAAAATCCTTTACCATTTACGGTGCACTTTCAACTTCAGACACAACTAAAGAAGAGAATACATTTCCAATTTCAACTACAAGAAAAGAAGATACGTTCTCTAGCTTAGGCCTTTCAACTACAAATTCTGATTCAAAAACTCCTGATGTAACTTTACCAAATACGTCTAAATGGACTGCTCAAACTTCCCTCCCTGCAAGTTTTCATTCCCTAGTTGCACAATTGACGTCAGAAGAAATATCCAGTATTACAACTTCAAACGCACACACTTCGCCAACAGACGAGAAATCAACTCATAAAAATTCAACCTCACATACAAACCCACCATTTGAACTTGATATTGATGAAGAATACAATTTTGATAAGGAATTTGATTTAAATAACCCTTTAAAAGAACATCTTATAAGTGGAAACATCCCTGTACTTACAACTGTTAGCTTAAAAGAGACCAAGCCTTTTGTTGTTGAAGACCGAGTTACCTTGAATCAAGATAGTTACAATAAAACCACTCCACACATATTTTCTCATTCAACAAACTTTTCGGTTGATGATGAATTTACTGAATCCGGTGAATCCGAAACTACGTCGAATTTACATGAAGTATATAACCAGAATCATGAACCTAAAAATTCATCATCTACTACAAATTTCGATGCATCTACGTATTTTGAAGGCACAAAGCAAAGTATTTCAGAAAATATTTCTTACACAACAGTGAATGTACTAGAAACTCATGCAGATGATTCGAAAACGGATTCCATTAATGTAAACGGTACTTCCTATAACATTGCCCCTACTACATTTGAACCACCCAACGACAACACTACAATACCAAATGCTTTATTTGATAGTAATTGGATTGAGACATTTATTTATGGTAATATTTCGAAAATTCCTGAAATTATTAATAATCACGCTAGCAAAAATGCAACTATTATTGACTTTGGAAACCATAAAGATGAAATAAGGGAACCATTTATAACTATCACTAACTATCCGTTAGAAGTTGAGATAACTTCAAATAAAGATGGTCTTCAATTCACAACTCCAAACATATCGTTATCCCCAGCATTAGTAAATTCTAAAGAAAATAGTTCGAGACCTTCATCAGATAACTCCATTGAAAGTGGAGAACCTTTGTTTACGGACGCATATTTGTGGGATTTAAAAACTAGTCAAAACAAACCTTTGAGACCTACAATTAACACTAATGAATACCCTGTAACTGAATCCTTAACAACATCTTATATTCATTCTACTTATCCCTTAAATTCACACAATGAGATAGAAGAAAATACAACTATTGAAGAAACTATATTTAAATATACCAATGTTACATTCGGCGACAGCACAATTACAGAAAAAACAACTGATTTTGAATCAACTGACCAACTAAATTATACTGTATTTACTGATGATTTATATTCTGGAAATAGTTATATTACAGATGGTTTGAGCCAAAATAATGTAACTTACCAATTACATGTATTCAACACTTCCACTCCTGATAATTTAATTACTGAAGAAGATAATGATGTGAATAACTCTGAAGTAATTAATGCATATGAACCAAATGTAAGTTCTTCACTAGATTCCATGTCGACAAAATTTATCATGCAATTATTTGCATCAAATGTGTCTACTCCGCTGATAACAGAAGTGTTCATAGATGATTCACATGAAACTCAACATACAAATGCAACAAATGAAATGACATCCTCCTTCCCTTTAACTAGCAATGAAATATTAGAAGCTATTTTTAATACAACTTACTTAAAAGAAACTTTAGAAAATTCGACTGATCGCTCAACCATAAGTCCAGACTCCAGTTCAACGAATTCTGCATCGTCAGAGGAAAATTCGACATTGCTATTCAGTCCTACGACAGAAGAGAAACTCGCACAGAAGTATAACATAACTGTCGCTAGTCATGGTCCTAATACATCTACTGAATCTGCTATGCATGATTCCAAGATTTCAACAATGGTTCCTGAGTCTTCATCAAATACAGTAACAGAATTTACCCAACAAGTCACAAAGTGGAACTACAAAAAAGGTAAATATTCAAAACTTCATGGTCGCTTTCTTCTAATACCAGTTTGAATCAGTATCGTTCATCTCTGTAATATTTATAAGTTTCGCTATGAAAGTGAGTGGTTGACATACTTACGGATATGTCGATTACATTTCCGCCGAACGAGGTAACTGTGATCTACGATTTTCAAGCTCATAACTTCTCTTTAAATATACTATTAAAGATGTGCCTTTTTTAATTGGTGAAAACTCTGCCCCTTGAGTAAAAAATATTCCAATGTTACCTCGATCGACTTTACTTCTCACTTTTACAATTAAAAATGTTGTAATGCTAAAATAAATAAAAATAACTGATAAACCAAACTTGTAAAAGTGATCTTTATAACTGATAAATGATCTCTATAACTTGTTAAATTGATTTTTATAACTGATTAATTGAATTCTATAACTGATAAAATTAATTCTTATAACTGATAAAAAAAACTCATTTTTTTAGACTGCGGAGTGAGATTAATGCAACCAATAGGTCGTATTGTTGGAGGAAAAAATACATATTTTGGTAAATGGCCCTGGCAGGTAATTAAATATTTACTTCTTCATGTTATAATAAATTTCACATTGTTAAAATCTTTGCACAAGTTTTGTAAGATATCGTTACTTTATAACTCTCACATATATTTTCGTATTTCAGGCTTTGGTTAAAGAAGCCACTTGGTTAGGACTCTTTGTAAAAAATAAATGCGGGGGAGTCCTTATTACAGCAAAATATGTTTTAACAGCGGCTCATTGTCAGCCAGGGTAACTAGATTTTTTTTTACCTTGTGCCAGTTTCATAGAAATGCAATGAAATTATGTAATGCTGTGTAGATATAGCACCAAATATGCAAATGTGCACTCATCATCGATAACTTTTTAGATCATTTAACTGCACGTCATTTTTAATTTAAACTGGAATAACTTAAACATGTGATATCAAATAACAAAATAGTTCTGTTAGTTGTCATGTAACACTGACAGATCATTAGAATTTCCCTTTCGATTTAAAGTCATACTTAATTTATAATTACAATTTCATGAAGACTACTTTTCAAACCTTATATAGATATTTTTGATATAAACTTACTATTTTTTAAGGTAACTTAATAACATAGTTACTATTTCCAGGTTCTTCGCATCATTATTGGTTGTTTTGGGAACGCATGATCTTTCAGAGACTTTCAACCACAAAGCATCTGTTATCCGCAATGTAAAGCGAATGGTGGTCCATCGCCACTATAATGCACAAACTTTTGAAAATGATTTAGCTTTACTGGAAATGGAGACACCAGTGGAGTTTTCACCATATGTAGTTCCCATTTGTTTACCCTATCGCAAAGAAGACTTCACTGGAAAAATGGCCTTTGTAACAGGATGGGGGAAACTTACTCATGGTAAATCAGTTTTTAATTTAGTGTATATAATTCATGTGTGTGTTTTTTAAAGAACTTATTTTATCGAATTGTGAATTCAAACGCATTTCATGGGTACAACTTAGTAGGTGAATTTAGTCTAAAATTTCTCAATCAGAGGACGCTACGAATTTGTTTTGATGTTCTTTCAGTTTGTTTGTTTTAGCATGTTCAAAATAAATATACCTGACTTTTTACTTTTTTCGGAACTATACCAAATTTGATGTTAAAACTTGAAAACCTGGTAATAGTAGAACGCTTTCTTCCCCAGAGCAGGGACAATTCAACCTGATAATTTACGTTTAATGATGTTACACGTGTATTTAAAAGAAACATTCTATACTCATTTCCCGATCTGTAACGAAGCTATTGAATATGTGTTAAAGTAATAGTTTCTATTTTTTTTATCCAAAGCTCTATTTGTATAAATAGCAAAAGCACACAGTTCTATATATTATCTTCCAATCTTATTCGTCTCTATATTAAATATATTGTTTATCCTTAAATTGCTTATCTAATTTTTATTTTTTTAAACCAACTTTTGTTTACATAAAGATAAGTTTTATGTAAAGAAGTTGTTAGTGTCTCAACTCTAAACATAATAGAACACGGTTTGAAAATTTACATAATTGGAAAGTTAAGTTTTTAGAAGTTTATTTAGAATTAAGAAAAGCTTTCTTATTCATGAATTGAGTTACTTATCTAAATTTTGACATTTAATTCCGTCAAACGCTGCTGTTTGTAAGGCTATAAACTTTTGTTTATTCTTGATTATTCTGTAACGACACAATATTTAAACTGAATATTCTTAGAAAATAATTTTAGAGGTAAAATTTGTATAAGATATCACATTGATTGATGTTGAACTATTTAAAACTTAATATAGCCGTAAAAACAATACACTACATCCTATAAATAGATAATTTAAATCAACCATACCAGTTATTAAATTATTATTATAAATCTTTTCTATGCTTATAAGAAATATAATTGTTGTTTCACTTGTGCTTTTCTGATAAATAAATGTGCCCCATATTTTTCAGGAGGTGATGTGCCTAACATTCTACAAGAAGTTCAAGTACCTATCGTTGGAAATGGGGATTGTCAAAGAATGTTTTTCCATGCTGGTCATCAGAAAGCTATTCGTAGTAATTTTGTATGTGCTGGATATACCAATGGAGGTCAAGATTCTTGTGAGGTTTGTACTTCTTCATGTCACAAAAATAAATTCATTTAATGAATAATAACTTCATAATAGGTTTAAAGTCAAAAGTAATATTATTCATTCCATCCTTTACAATTTCAAGGTTGTCTGAAATGTTGCAAATCCCAACATTGTCATTTTTTAGGGATATTGTAATCACAAAATTTAAATCTCCTAATAGACAATATTGTTCTCAAAATCTGGTATTGATTATTGTTAAGGAGATATTTGAAATAATATTCTTGCTTTGACTCAATTTTCAATGAAAATAAAGATTCTGAATGTTAAACAACAAATATTATTTTTTAATTATTTTACAATCTATCCTTTTTTTAAGTATAGAATTAAATCTAATAATACATTTATCTCATACAAATTAACTTTTGTATTAAACTAAATGTAAAATAATGCAGCCTGATATTTAAAAGTTATATCAAAATAATTACATAGAGAACAGTACAAGGCACAAAAAAAAACTTTTAACAAATGTAAAATTATAAAGTTTTTTCTCATTTTTTTAAACACATGTTTTAAAATAAAATGAAAAGTTTAAAACACATGTTGCAAACGTACAAATGCTATAAAAGTTATGCTGTTTAAATTCAATTATTTTATTAAGATGCTCAACTACAATTAAAGTCATGCTGTTAAAACAATAATATTAAGATCTAAAGATTAATCTAAAATCTAGGATCTAAAGATTAATCTAAAATCTAGGATCTAAAGATTAATCTAAAATCTAGGATCTAAAGATTAATCTAAGATCTAGGATCTAAATATTAAACTAAGATCTAGGATCTAAAGATTAATCTAAAATCTCGGATCTAAAGATTAATCTAAGATCTAGGATCTAAAGATTAATCTAAGATCTATGATCTAAAGATTAATCTAAGATGTAAAGATTACTCTAAGATCTATGATCTAAAGATTAATCTAAGGTGTAAAGATTAATCTAAGATCTAAGGATTAATCTAAGATCTAAAGATTAATCTAAGATCTAAAGATTATCTAAATTAATGTACTTATTTCTGTTTTAGGGTGATTCTGGAGGCCCTTTAATGGTTCAGCGAGAGGACAACAGATGGGTTCTTGTAGGCACCGTATCCCACGGTATTGGATGTGCTGACCCGAATCTTCCTGGAGTATACATGCGCATGTCATCTTATAGGCCATGGATTGACTCCATCATCAACAAACCTTAAGAACAATGGCTACTTTTGGTTGCAGAAACATGAATCTATATGTTCCCAAACTTTAGTATGCTCTTGGAAACCTTGCTGAAACTATTCTACAATCCACGTGTACGCGTCCATTACTTTGGCAAACCAAATATGCTTAGAGTATACATGTGAATGCCCTCCTGGTGTAGCCCTGTAATGATTATGTGTCATCAAGAAGCATATTTCATTAATTAGTGACTGAAATCCCTTGCTAAACTGTATACCTAGTTCCCATTTTTACTCAAAGTTCTCTTCCTGGGTCTTTTTTTTCCACTTCCTACGTAAGCAACAAAATAACCTTTAAAAATTTATCCATGGTGTAAATTGTAATAGTGCTCCATAGACGGATTCCATCATCATCAAACACCAATGATTTATTGTTAATTTCTTATACTGAAATGTCAATGTGAACAGAAAATCTTAGCCTTATATTGTCCATAAGTATATATTTAAGTTGTATTTCATAAATACCTAAAATTATGTTATACTTGTGATGGCCATGGTGTACATAGGTTTTTTTTATGCGGCATCGCACGTAAACAATAACTACCTTTCAAAGAGTCAAAAAATATTAATAATTAAATATTAGTAATAGTAAATATTTGGAAAAAGGTACGATTTTTTAAGGTGTAGCAGCACTGAACATTGTCCTGTGAGATACTGATGCAGTGTCACAAAAAAATTTGGAACTTTTACTGTATGCAGTATTAAAGAAAATGCCATTCCTTCATTAACTCATTACCTGGGTAAATTACTTTATCATCATAGAACAAAAATATTATATTGTAGATAGTGTTGAGAATAAGTATAACTCATATTCTATGATAGTTGCACACTTCTGAATTCATCATTCAGAATCTATAGCAGAGTTTTGTATTCCTTCGAACTAGAAAAGCATTGGATTTTATGTATCTAAAATTGTTTGAATTAAGTGTTTAAAAAAGAGTGTTACTCACCAACTTTACACAACAAGCTTCTACTATATTTGATTCAAGTAATGTTAAATAACATTAATTTATAAATATTCATGTGTTAATGATTTTTTTATTCTATTGTATATTTATTTATAATTAAATTATTATATGTGTAGAGTGAATTGTAAAATATTGTTTTTGTGTAAGTAAAATGTGCAATGTACTGAAAATTGATAAATAACAGAAAATAGCAAATGATTCAGTTCGTGAAAACTAAACATAACCATGCAACCTGTAGTGAACGCAATATATAATTTTTACTTTTAAATGAAGTACATGATAAAATAAGTGTTTTTAGAAAAACTATTAAAAGTTTTATAAAATTCAGTTTTAAGAAAATAAGTTGAACATTAAAATTCTATTGATTTTTTATGTTAATTTATCTATTTTTACTTTAAACGGTGTATGATAGCTTAATTATTTATGCTGTTTAATTATTTTAAACCCAAAAAATTCTTTACAGAAGTGCTACTGAACATTTGTTATTTTTAAATAAAACAACTCTGAATTTTATATATTTTATGTAAAGATTTATGATTTAATTTAATCAAAGAAACTTGTGTATTCTACAAAAGTTCAAGAAAGAATTTGATTGCCAAATTTGTAGACTTCGATGTAATATATATGATTATATTAAAGTCTAAAATAAAGTATATTTTGTCTAAAATTTTTTTATTCTTGTCTGACTTTTTTCAGATTTCATTTTTAATCAGTTTTATAAAACAAATTATATTTTAAATATTTTTTTATAAAAATAGCTAAAAAATTAATTAAAAACCTGAAAGTATGTGTAAATTGCCATTTAATAATTCATTAGAGGGTATGTGGTGATGATTAAAAAAATAAGTGTAAAACTTGATTCTGAGTCTTCTGACTATCATTGAGATTGCTAAGATAGGGTTTTCTGTTTGAGGAGGTTAGGTGGAAAATAATTTTCTCAACTACAAAACGTTTTTAGCCCAGCTTATTTTATTTTATTATACGATAAATCTTTGAAATTTATAAATGAGTTGATCAGATAAAAAAAAAATATAATGAAAAAAAGTTTTATAAAAATTCATATAAGCTCTACTCTCTTGAAAACACACCAACCCATAATATATTTTTAAACACTGATCTTTTTTAAGCAAATTTATTGAACATTTTTGGTGAGAGTCAATTTCACTTACATTTAAAGTATTTTTATAGACTACAAACGCTGAAATCAGGTTTGACATTAATAAAGAGAAAAAATGATCGAGGGGTACTTTTTAACATATTTTCATATGAAAGAATTTTCTTAAAAATAATTTTATTTTTGAATGAGAGGCATATTCTTGGCAGTAATTAGGGAAAAAAAATTATAACTGCTTCAAATTTCTTTATCTATATTGATTTTTAAGACAAAGGCATTTTGTCTAATTGTGTTGTGTCATAAATTAATGTAAAGTGAGCGTCTCATTATTACCTCAGAGTGTATTTCAAAGAGGGAAACTAAAGCACCAGGGGTATTCTTGTTCCTATCACCTGCCTTAAATTTAATAATATTTAGTTGTCATTATAGTAGGTCTATCCAGAGCGCGAGCCTCGAAAGCATTTTCCTCCCCCGTCCCCGCATGTGGTTTTCTTCGAAACGTGCGGTGTGAGCGTGTTTTTCCCCCACCCAACTTGGATTTGAACTTTTCGGATTGTTAACCTCACAACAGAACCTCAAACGCGTTAGGTTTAGAAAAGCGATGGTCCCCCCGTTTTCTAGAAAACCAAGCGAAGGGATGGGGGGAGAAAGTCTTTTCGATGCTCACATAGTAAATACACAGACTATAGTTTAATTCCAATACCAACCGCCCCCTTTTGAATAGTTCTAGGTAGAATATGTGGCAAATAAGATGTAAAAAAGTTATTTTTTTCCGTATACAATGCTAACTGAGGCTTAGTTAATAAGATTAGCATAAGCATATGTATTAATTTATATGCTAAATAAATCCATATACGTTTACCTAGCTTTATTTTCAAATGATGTGTGCCTTAATGTTTTAAAATTATTGATTATTAAATTTTTTGATGAATCCAAAGGTCTTTTAGAGAGGATTTAAAAATTTTCAGCCCTATCTACCTAAGTCATCCCTCAAACGAACGAGAAACCTTATTTAAAACTAGGAGAAATATTTATTTTTCGGAAATTAATTAGTTTAGAATGACGACGTCCTGGTGTAAATCGCAATAGAGTTATTTTTTGGTTAATTATATCTTTATTAAGAAGGTTGCAGAAAGAGTTCTAAATTTTTTTCCATAATATTCTTGTCATTCAAAATAGATTTCAGTTTTAATTAGCTTATATTTGTATGAACACGTTTAATTACTATAAATCATAGATTATAAGTTCGAAAATTGTGAAATTATAATATTTATTTATGTCAAATATAAATTATTTTGGAATGACGTCATAGTATATATCACAATATAATTTTTTAATGTATAAATTAAGATGCAGAGATAGTTTACACTTTTTTTGCAAAAATAATTTGGTCATTTTGAATTTATTTGGTATAGAATTTATTTGGCATTTTGAATTTATTTAGTATTTTTAGTGTGCAATTTTATAAATACGTTAAAGTACAAATAATAAATAATATGTTCAAAAATGATAAATACTCTTTCTAATTTCTATATAGTATTTTTATGTATAAAAAAATAAAGATGTTAAGTTATAGTTCTATTTTTAGCATAAATTTAACTAAACATTTATTCTTTTAATTGCAAATTAACTTAGCAAAAGATAAATAATATAAGTGAATTTGAGAAAGAAAGTTAATGAAATTGGCAATTATGGAAAAAAAAGTTGTTTATCAAGAAAGCGGCAGATAAGTTTATACGTAAAATTCGTTTTTTTTTTAATTTTCAAAAATTTATGTAAAGTTTAATAATGTTATGATAAGTTTCTCTTACATTTTAGAGCACAATTCTTTAGATCATCATTATTTGATCTTAAAAAAAATAGCAAATGATAAAGACTGTTAATTAAATCGGCGTTAGGAAATTTATTAAAATGGTTAATTTTTGGACTTTAAAAGTTTAGAACTAGTTAAACACCGTGTTTAGCCATTTTCTTTCTAAGGTTCATAAATAGTGGAAGAAGTTCTTAGTAACATTTTCTTTTTCTCAAAAACTCAATTGTTTATTTTCGACCTTGGTATCCGAGTGTCCCGATACAATTAAATCGTAAACAATATTAGTTTTAATTTTACCATCTAGATGGCGGCACATAAAAAATTAGGATCTTAATATTTGGAGTAAATATTATAGGCATTAGGCGCTATAATAATATAAGTATAGTGTGTTTCAATTGGTTATAGATAAGCATTTTTTATTATTAATGAAGATAAATTTTTAATATGTAATAGGGTTAGTACTCTTAAAACGAACCATTTGCGAAAAATCTTGAGGGAAAAGTATTGATGAAAGTTTTTGAAACTTTGGATTTGAGTTACACTCATTTACTACATTGAAAACATAGCATCGGTCCAGATCATACAAATAATATTAATTTTTCTGATAGTAAGTATTAATTTAATAATGTTTTGTTTAGAAAAGTTTTAACCCCCAAAATTAACATAAAAATATTTTTTAATGTGTTATACTTTAATAAAATTTCAGCTTTACTTTATTATTTTAATTCACGGTTAAATATTGTGTTACTATTATTCACTTTACGTATATTTAATCAATTAATTAAAACGCCATGTCCGTGGACCGTGGATACAAAAAACATAACCGTGGGCGCGTGGGCCAAAAAAACCACGGACGTGATGTCCACAGACGTGACACAAATTACATGTTTCATCCTTATTGACGTGATACACCCATCTTGACCTCTCACTAAATCTGAAGTTGAATGAACAAAAAAAATACTTAAAGCTTAAAAAAACTGATTATTTGATTTTGCTATTTAATATGGCTACTGATATTAAGCTAAAACGACCCAGACACTGCGTTGTACCTATTGAATTCAATACAAGCTTTTGTTAATGTCGACGGACCTGACTGCAGATATTAGGGATAAGAATTGAATACTCAGTAAAATAAATACAAATTATAAAAATAAACATAAAAATTACATTATTGTGTTACCAAAATGCTATTTTCTTTAATCTATAATTTGAAAAGTGAATTCATATGTATCTTATAAGTTAGACATTAAGTGCCAAACTCCACGGACGTGACGATGGGACAGACCACGGACATGACATATCACGCTCTGTGAACTAAAAAAACTATAATAATTAGAAAATCTTGTATAATTCTTTCTGTACTATACTCTCTAAACTGTATTATCATTTTTTCCTAAGTTACTTTACTATTAAAAGCCTGTATTACTTTTAAAACTAGCAGGTTCATGAATTGCTCGTTTTCAGGGTATTCACCCAATAATAATCAATTACTAACACAATAATACATTTTTATTTAGAAAAATAAATACATGTGATTCACCATTTAAGTTTTTATGGATGAATTTTATGGATGAATTATTTTTCATTATTATTAATAATAATTTTCTTTTAATAATGATTGTTGTAATTGAGTTTAATTTATTTTTGGAATTTCTTTATATTAGTTTTAATACCTTACTCCTTTCCAGAGACTTGTACTTCAAATTCAACCGAACTGTCGGATCTTGTTAAAAATATTATATTTAAACTTTCGTAATTATTTAACATCAATAACGTGTCGAATTTAATGTTTATCTAGTAACACGTAAAACAAAACAAAATTTTTAATTTCAAAAGCCTAAAGTCCTTATTAAAAAAATAGGTTAATTGTGATTTCATAAGTGTGTGAATATGCTTAAATAAAATAACCACAGATAATAATTAATAAATTCTTTTTAACTTTCCTCCCATTTACACCTTGCTTATACTAAAATTTTCAAGCAACCTGAATACTTACTAAATAAATAAAAAAATTACAAAGAAAAATCGGTTAAAGTATTTCTTATCTTCGGTTCTAAATAAATAGTAAGTTAAAAATATAATGTAAAACAGCTCAAGCATTTCAGTTGAATCTTTTATTTTATTTTTTTAAAAAAAAAATAGATGTTTTGTTGATTTTAAATTAATTGGATAAACTGTTTTGATGGATGAATAAGCATTTCATGAGAGAGATAAAATAAAAGATTAAATGAATGAAAATAATTTCGTGTTCGAATTCTAAGTAATAAAAATAAAATTTGACTTTTCACGCGTCGTTGCTGACAAAAAAAACTAATCGATTTAAATGTTAAGTAGTAAAAAAATGAATAAAAATGGAGTTTAAGAAAACTTACCCTATTTATTATTTTTTTTAATTTAACCGTTTCACCTGTGCTATTTAAACAATAAGCAAATCAGGAATTTATTATTATTACAGTTCTTTACCCTTTAAAAAAAACTGGAAAAATTCTCACTAACAAATTCAATTCAAATATTTGTAATCCCTAACAAAAATAAAACCAATCTATTAAGCTATAACAATTGGACATTGGCCTTTTATTAAGGTTAGATTTAGTAATGAGATCATCTAAATAAGGGTATCTTGAACTTTTTATTGAACTCGTGAGTTAATTTTTAATGGGTTCGAAGCCAGAGAAAATGAATGGCCTGTACTCGTAATGCCCACACGCTTACTTCAACCTACGGATTTTATCACGGAACTGATGTTAAGAAACTATTGCTTTACTTTCTGTAAATCTTACAATAGAAAGGGGGCCCGGATGGCCGAGTGGTTTAGACCATTACACTAGCAGTGTGCGCGCTGGCTGAAACGTGTGCGGGTTCAATTTCCGCCTTCGCCCTGGGTGTACTTTCTTTCTCTGCGACAGTAAAAATTCTTTCTGTGTCTTTCTTACTTGACGAAGGCTTATAAGCGGGTCTCTGATCAAGCACACATGCCGGAATATATATGTGCCCTACCCTACCATACCCCTACTTCAGTAAATCTTGCAATAGAAAGAAAACAATACACAAAAGGGATATTTCGTATAAAATGACAAATGACACGGAATACGCCCTCTAGAAGGGAAGAGCATAGGCTTTATAGCCCGTTACCCCACGATATTTCATATAGGATAAATATTTAGTTACAAGGTCAATTGATATTTGTATGTGATTAAAAATTTTAATTTTATGCGTCAGTTTACACTGTAATACTGACTCCCTTCTTCAGTTACTTTTTTGACTATGTCATGACTATATGTTTCCTCGTAAATAAGTATATATTTAGCTTATGATGTAGCCAGAATTTACATTTGGATAACGAAGATTTGAAAGCATGTTCTATAACAGTAAATTATATTCTAAAATGCACGCGTTCATATACTTTGGTCCCTCACTGTACAGGTTGCGGGTTCATTTCCCGATTTCGCCCTGGGTGTAATGTCTCTCTCTGTGTAAAAATTCTGTCTGTATCTGTCTTACTTGCCGTAGGTTGGTTGGTTGGAAGACATATATTTTCAGGCTTGTGTGTTTGGTCAGAGACCCGCTATAAACCTTCGTCAAACGTGGGGTTTTAAGTGGATCTCTGATTAAGCACAGTCGGATTAAGTACATGTACCAACCAAACAACTACCCCTTTTTAGAAGATACATGTCATACCTCGGAATGCAAGAGGGGTAGATGAAAACGGGTTGCCGCATTTGACTTGCTAGGTTGCTATCATTGGTTGGAAATCGGTATTTTAACGTCGCCAACAAATAAGTTTTCATGCTACCAAGCCAATTTTAAATCGAGTTAATGATGAAGATGCACTAGTTGCTTCGAATAGTGATCATTTTCTTCTTTGTTTTTGAAAAAAAAGTCATATTTTTACACTTTTAAAACAAAAGAGTGAAATCCACTCCAGTTGGAGAAGTGCATTTTCGACACTGGAAAGGAATGAATATTAACTCAGACTGAGTTAAAATCACTCGTTTGGGGTGATCCTGTCGGAGGTTTAACACACAAAGGATCCACTCCAAAAGGAGAAGTGCATTTTCCAGACTGGAGGAGTGAAAATTAATCAGACTGAGTTAAAATCGCGCGTTCGTTAGAGTGTAAGGTTTCTGTTGTTTCTAAAGTCATTATAAACAGATATTAAGAGGTAATTCCTACTCATTTCAGAGCCCACCCAGGGCAGTCGTGCAATTGAATGAATAAATCATTAAAATGATAAGTTACCTATTGCATTTTCAAATATATGGCTTTAATTACTACTTAAAGAGAAAGAAGGAAACTTTTGTTTTTGTACCAATGGGCCATGAAATTTGAGATTTTATAGCCTACGAAACTGTATAATAACTACTGTGTAATAAATAAGCCAACTTCTAATATTGCTCACTAATTGTTCTTCAAAAAGTATCCATGGTTATTTCCTAGCTTTCTTTTATGTGTACAGTTTGAAAAATCGGAAAATTATACTTGGGGAATGTCATTTCGTAGAATGAAAAAAAATAGGCCGAGGCTTGACTTTTAAAACATTTCGGCCAAAATAATAAGCTTCATTGTTCAAGACACAAAAGAAATGTATATTATAAAAAAGAGAGAAATGAAAAATCTTTCTTAATTCTAACAATGGATGGATGTACCTAACCTCGAGTCTTCGTGACGATGAAAGTTAAAGCATTGTGTGATCTTTTACAGTTTTGTGAAAACTAAAAAAAAAACTCAGCTTTGTGCCGATTTCAACATTTTAAGGGGAAGGCCTCCGAAAGAGCATCCATAAGAGGGTCGTAGAGTATACGCATGTGTGAAGATAAACTGTTTCGTGTATTTTAAAAACTGTACAGTAGAACTCCATTTATCCGAAGCGTTGCTGATTATCCGAAGTTCAGGAAAAGTTCCCGTCCCCCTACACTCTTAAAATAAACACTCCTAATTTAACTCAGTCTGAGTTGATTTCACTCCTCCAGACTGGAAAATGCACTTCTCCTTTTGGAGTGGATCCTTTGTGTGTTAAACCTCCGACAGGATCACTCCAAACGAGTGATTTTAACTCAGTCTGAGTAAATATGCATGCCTTTACGGTGTCGAAAATGCACATGTCCAACTGGAGTGGATTTCACTCTTTTGTTTTAAGAGTGTAATCTGCCTAATAATATTGAAACTGCTTTTTGATGTAGTTGGTTGGTTGGTAGACATATATTTTCAGGCTTGTGCTTGGTCAGAGACCCGCTTATAAACCTTCGTCAAATAAGGCAGAAACAACACACACACACACATGCGCGACAGATGCTGCCATTTATCGCCCGCCACCTCCACAATTTAGCCATCATGTCCCTGAAGGGGAGTGAAATAGTCTCCAGGGAAATGTACCCGTGAGAAACTGCGCAATGACCGCCCACAATGACCGCCCCTTTCGGACCCAACAGATTTAACGAGCACGTACTCCGCATATACTGGACAAACACAAATACCCAGAAGCTCCAAAAGCTCCCGGACCCAGAAGCTTCAACGGCTAGTATCCTAATCATTACACCGCCGGGTCGGGTTTTTGATGTAGGCAACGACAGTATGATATGTAGCTGTACAACCACTGTATATAGACAAAAGTTAACTTGAAATAAAAAAGGAGCTTGGTAGCCTTGACCAGGGACTTGTTAGCCCAGTTGGTATAGCGTTGGACACGCTATCAGGTCAGATGCGAGATGTCACTGCCTTCCTATAGACGGAAATATGCAGCAAAAATCTAATTAAAATATACCCAAGTAAAATGGAAGAGAGATTCTTGTTAAATGTGTGGAGTCCAAAGTCAAGACGGCGTCAGCGTACGATGTCGGTCGAAGTTTAGCCTCGTCACTTGACCAGGGTTCTAAAATAATAGGTTTAATTGACTTTATTATAGCTTCAAAAAGAAGCTAGAAATTTGGCAGCCGTAAACGATTAAATTACTTAAAACATATGCAGGGCCGGATTTCTAAGTAAGCAAAGTAGGCTGTAGCATAGAGCGGCGAATTTTTGGAGGCGGCAAATTTTACGCCAGTTTTCAGAAAATTAAAATAGCTCATTTTCTGTTTCTATATTTTTTAATTATATTGTTTTTAAAATAAATCCTCCAAATTTTCAATCTTTTATATTCGTTGTGATAATATTAAACAGCACAGATCACCTTACTTTACAACTAACCAGCTACATATTTTCCGAAGTGGGAGAATGCTGTGTTAGGGGCGGCAAATTGATAGTAGCCTACAGGCGGCATATCTTTAAATACGGCCCTGAACATATGCCTAATATATTTCTTAGAAGACAGAAAAAATATCAATAAACAAGTGAAAAACTCAGAATTTATTCCAAACGTAACATCAAACTAAACCATCACTCAAAAAACAACCAAATCTCCTAGTTCCTTTTATCCGGCTATGAAAATAAAGTCACGCCGAGTTAAAGTCATTTGTAGAATTACCTAACAGTACTTGGGTGGGCTAAGGGTTAAAGATCTGACGCCGAAGACGAAGCTGATGTTTCCAAAAGATTAACTTTTCACTAGATTATTTTTTTATGCACAACAACAGATCTGAAAAAATAATAGTGTCATAAATAGATTAAAGCGATGGGAAGGCGATGTCGTGACAATGCGAATGTTTGCTGCTAAATGAATCGGACAAAAATAACCCACAGGCTGTTTGCATAGAAATGGGAGGCAAAGTGAATGTTAAAAAATAGGTAAAGCTGTGAACTTATCACAGCATCTTAAAAGCTCGTGCTTGTAAAATAATGAACTAAATCGTAATGAAAAGAGGGTTAAATGTTATTCTTGCTTTTGCCTTTAGTTTAATGGTTAAGATTTGTAAGAATTAAAATAATTAGATTATTTATTTTTAAATTCAATTATTTCTAATAAAGGCATTTATTTTTAATAAAGGCATTTATATTTAAAAAAACAATGCGACATTTATCTGATACCTTAGGTAGCAGTGTTCGGCGAACTTGCCCCCCCCCCCCCCCAAGTCATAAGTCATCTAACTACATTCATTTTAATAATCAATAAGACATTTTATATAAATACATTTATATTAATAGTTAATAAACTATTTTATGCCTAGCATAAGTAACCCATTAATTACTCAAAAAATTAAATAAAATATTACTTCAGTTAAAATTTTACTCAAGAGCTTAAACCTTAACATACATTTTTTTAAAGTTTTTATTATAGTTTTAGCAAATATACAGGTTAAAACAAAGCTATTCATCAGTTAATATATTTACTTTATTCATAGATCAGTTACGGTTATTAAATATTTTAAATGCAGATTTTTTAAAAAATTATATATTGTCAATCCACAATAATGCTCAGTGTTAGCAAGCAGTCAATGGAAAAGACTTTAGTACGCGTCCTATTTGCGTATACATATGTATAATTCAAGCCATACGGCTAATATTTGGCTTTATTACACTTCATCGGCCTCCCCGGTGGCGCAATTGTTAGGATGGTAGCATTTGGAGCTGGGCTCGAATCCCGGTAAGCATCTTGCTATTTTTTAAACTTAATTTTTGATTACCGATTCAAAATTATATAAAAAAATTAATATTCCTGGACATTACATTTTATGAACACCGAATTCTTGAAAAATATGCTTAATTTTGATGTGAATTCTCTTCATTACTGAAATATAATCTTCCAGGAAACGGTAAAACATTCATTATTTTACAATACAAAATATACCACAAACGTGACCTTAATATTTTCATTTTTTACTATTTAAATTAAATTTAAATTAAATTGAGGATGTGTTTCACGGTAATATCGCGTTTTTGCACGGCTCCATTGTGCATATAATTTATTTAATGACCCAGCCATCAAAAAGCCTGAAAGCACGATTTGGATTTTAATCATATTTTGAAAATTGCGCCATCCATCACAATTAGAAATAAATTTATATTTAATAAAAAAATTAAAATCACCTTCTATTGCAAAATGTGATTAAATATTCTAAAAATACATCTCTTAATAAGCAGTTACGTGCATAATGGTTTGAAAATATGGAAAAAATGATCTAAGTGATTCCGGCATATAACTTTTAAAGGACACTAAACGCACCTCAGATTTATGTAAAAAAAAACGTTAATAAATAGCTGTAGTTAAACGTTTTTTATTTGCCAATTCATTAAATCTAGTGTTTAGTTCTAATACTTTAACTGATCGGCAATTAAAATGCAAATTCGTTTAAAAACGGAATATAAAAGCATTGCATTTTATATTGACCTCTTAATGGAGGTACTACTAAACATCTAATTTTTTATTGTAAAAGATCCGCAGTATTTAAACCATTGAATGGAAAAGGCGTTTTCTGTTGCATATAATTAGATATCCTATTTTTCATGACTACAAAAGAGCAACATATTTATATTTCTATGCACCAAGAGTAATTTTAAATACTCACAGTTATAAGTCAAAGATGTCCAAGTGAAACAAATAATCTAAATAAGCCAACTTGAAAAGACAAGTAAAGTGACCTTAACAAAAAAAAATTGTTCTAATCCGAAGAACAAATCTTTTCGCCATGAAAAGAAAGATGGATTTAAAAAGGCCATTTATGAGACAAAAGTTGACATCATTTATTTGACTGCGTTTTGTATTTCTGTTATAAACAAAATAATTTTATGGAAGTATTTTAGGTGTTTAAGAATATATAAAAGTTATTTAGTAAAACGTGTTCCGTTTTGTTTACTTTTGTCATGAATAGTCATTGAATCTAAAAAAAGAACCGAAGGAAAAAATTGAAATAGTTAAATATTCCACTGTTAGTACATCATATTTTTATTTTTACCTTATTATTTTTTTTAAAAAAATTTAAGATTTTAATCATGCGAACTTAGCTAATTTCTTAAAAATAATATAACAAAAAACATAACGAAGAATTTTTATGAAACGAAGAATTTTTTAACTTAATTGTGTTCTTGCGCTGATTACATCCAATGTGTCCGCAGTTTTTATAAAATCTTTATACAAATAAATAGAAAATTAATAAAAAATTTAAGTACACTAATGTAATTGTAGGTATTTAGTAAAAAAATTTATGAAATATTCCTAGTCATTTGTAGTTAGCTTGTAGTATTTACTGGCTGGGTATGAAATACTTCGCAAGGACAGTATCAACATTAAAATTTTCAAATTTTTTACTTTATATACACCAAAGTAATTATTCAGACGTTTAATAACTTTTTAAAACCTATACAAAATTTTGATTGGTGCAAATGGCCAAAGATATAGAGTTTAAGTATACAATTGACTATTCCTCAATCAGGCCCTATTCTTCGATCGCCTATACACTCTTAAAACAAACGAGTGAATTTAACTCAGTCCGAGTTAATTTTCACTCTTTTCAGTGTCGAAAATGCACTTATCGTATTAGAGTGAATTTCACTCTTTTGTTTAGTTAAAACTCCGACAGGATAAATCGAAACAAGTGGTTTTAACTCAGTCTGAGATAATATTCACTCCTTTTCAGTGTCGAAAATGCACTTCTCCTACATGAGTGGATTTCACTCTTTTGTTTTAAGAGTGTAAGAACGCCTTCGATCGCCTTTTTTCTGGGGTGTCGGAACGTTTTACAACCCAGAACAAGAACCTGGGTATATTGATAAATGACAGCCTTTTTGTTGTATAAGGACCGTGGTATCAATATTTACAACATAAGATTAATCCAGATAAAACTATAAAATCATAACACAAACAGAATGAGTTTAATCAAGCTATAAATGTCCACGCATCCCATACTAATAACCTATGGGGACGTACATAAATTACGCCACGCTCGTAGGAGGAGGGAGGGGTATGCGACAACGTGACGAATCGTGAAATGGAGGGGGGGAGGGGTAATCGCTTGCGTGACGTAACGATTCAAAACTTTCAATTTTGCAAGAAAAATCTGTTTTTTATAAGAACGATTTTTAGAAAGAAATCTGTAATTTTTTTTATCATAAGATCATCATAAGAAACACTTAAACAAAGGAAAATATTAAAATTAACTTTAGAAAAGGGGGGTGCGACAAACGTGACCTAATTTAAGGGGGAGGGGTTCGACCAAACGTGACGCAGCGTGACATTGGGGGAGGAAGAGGTCAAAAAAGTCAAAATTTTGCGTGACGTAATTTATTTACGTCCCCTATACTACACGATCACGTCTGACACCCATCAAGTGCTTCAGGTTCCATACATTATTGGGGGGGGGGGGGGGATTTCTCTTCTGAATGATGGATAAGAAAATTGGATCAAGAGTAAACTTTCCTTTCCAGTATGCGGTGTGTATTATTCAAATACTAGAATTTATCTTATTGTTCAATTTCTTTAAATTTTAATTCAACATTTTATTAGTATAAATTGAGCCTCCCCAATAATAATTTTAAAAAATTAACAAAATCATACATTTCAAGAATAAGTATTTAAACAAATATATGTGCTCTTGTAAAACTTGGTGCCCAAGTGACAGGTTTATACGTCTGTATTCCTCGGTTAGTAAAGGAGACTAGGAAGTGTTTTCACTGAACATACACTTTACGAACATACTTACATTCACTGTCACGACGGATAGGGGCTTTTAAGCTACCCTACGAAAACTAAACCAACTTTCTTTATTCCTTCTTCATTCATCTAGATATGACTTTTCAGTGAAGTCATGTTTGCATCATGCAATAGAAGTTATTTGTACCTGGAAAACACAATTTTCGGCATACAGACTTACTTCTGCATGCGAAGTTTTCGAATATAGTTTCTTAAAATAAAATGTATTCATCAAATTTCTTTTGTAAAATTAAAATAAGAGGAATAAATAGTTATTTTTTTATTATACTTTTAATTAAATACGCTTAGCTTCTCTATGCTTAGTTAGGGGAGAGGGTATATCTTTTGCATGTCCGCAAGGGCTGTTACTGATAATAATGTTACACACTTTTTGAATAACTATAATATACCGTATTTTTAACTTTTTTAATTGGTTAAACTGTTTAAATATATTATATATATTAGCTTAAACCTTTAATATAGTATAATAATACTAGAGTAATTGCCTTATTAAATTTAATTTCTTGTGGTTAAAACGGATGTCAGAGTCCGGATTATCGAGGGTCACCTCCAATTAAAGAGGCACCTTTCTCTTAACCGGAACTTTCACAGAACAAGATAAAAATCATTACTTTTAATATGAATTATCTATCCGATGAGTCAGATATTTTTTTTAGAAGTCCCTTTAAAAATGTGGGTCAATGTTTTGGGCTGGAGCCTAGCGTCTTCCTATTTTTACTCGAAAGGCCGTTTTACGACCGACCCAAACCCGCTTCCTCAATCCGTATTGAATCAATCCCACTCGGGTAAATCCAGCCCCACCACATTGGCCTTGGCTTCTACACTTCAAGGTTGTTGAAAGATCAAGTTTACGAATTCTTTCGACGAAGAAGACCCCAAGAATGAGTTGCCATTGCGATGACCCTGTTTTTGACACCACGCCGCGTGGGTTAGACAAGGATGTAAATGGGCTTTGGTCACTTTTATTAGTAACAATGTAGTGAACTTTATTCTTAACTAGATTGAACATAGTAGGAAGGATGTTTTATGTTTATTTTAAAACTTTGGAATGGAAGCACGCTATGGAATGAACGAGCTGAAAACAATAACAATGAAATCTAATATACTATAGTTCCTCCTCAAGATTTGTTGGCTTTAACTCCCTCAGTCCAGTTCAAACTCTGTTGAATCCCACTTGTCCAGTTCAAACTCTGTTGAATCCCACTTGTCCATTTCCAATTTTGTTGAATCCCATTTATCCATTTCCAATTTTGTTGAATCCCATTTGTCCATTTCCAATTTTGTTGAATCCCATTGTCCATTTCCAATTTTGTTGAATCCCATTGTCCATTTCAAACTCTACTGAATCCCAATTTTCCAGTTCAAACTTTGTTGAATCCCATTTGTCCATTTTCCAAATTTGTGGAATCCCATTTGTCCATTGTCCGAATTTGTTGAATCCCATTTTTCCAGTTCAAGCTTTGTTGGAACCCATTTGTCCAGTCCAGTTTATTCTTTGCCGATTCCAAACTAGTCCAGTTCTCTTTTTATCACTCGAATTCCTTTTATGTCGATTCTAATGAGTCGTCCCTCCATATTAACGGGTCCAATCAGTCCAGTTCCAATCAATCGACTCCAATCGGTCCAGTTTCAACTTTGTCAAACTACCTTTTCAATCCGGCCAAATAGAAGGCGTTCGCCTATGTCTTTTGTTGGGAGAAGTGACATACCTGCTTTTTGTGGCTGGTGACCCCACCACCCGATAACACGGGCGGTGTCAGGTCACCAAAGGTCCGACGCGAATCCTGGTAGGGGGAGACGCTTTTCTGGAGCAACCAGAAAGAGTGAGGATGACCTAAAAAAAGGTTTTTGTTGTTAATACACGGTGTAATTTACTGGTGAGTAAACAACGCGAGGGGATTTCGGCAACACTTTCGATGCGATTAGCGTGGCCCCAATAAAGGGAAGAAGGATTGGAAAGTTTAAAATGAGTTGATGAAGGAATTAAGGCTTTTACAACCATTCGACATGATTTTGTGTGTTTCAGTCATTATTATTGTATAATCTTACTTTTGAATATGATAATTCACAAAGTAAATTAGTTTACCAGGGAAGGGAGTTTATTCTTAAATTAAATATTTTCTAAAGTAGAACACCATATCATGGATATCGTATGTTTTCGATATCATTTGTACTGTGTGATGTCTAGTCCACACAAGAGCTGATTGTTATAAATAATATAGTAGGATTATTTTCTCCTTATGTTTTTGTTTCTTTGTGAGGGCACTTCAATGTGAAGTTTGGGGATCCCAATCGGTTAAGGCATTTTCCTAGCATCCTTGCATGTGAAAGCTCCCATGGTGGAGCTGAAAAATGCAAAAAAAAAAATGCCAACCTTTAAATTATATAAACTTATATAAATTGTTCTTATCATACATTAACTGCGAATAGTACTACTATTATTTGTATGGAATTACGTCACACTACAGCTACAAATGCGTATGGTTAATGAACAATTGACGACTTGAAGGGCCACGCCTACAATGACATCACAAGAACGTCACATGTCTAAATCCCCATAATTAAACCACTCGGCAGCTGATTAATGTAAACTAGAATGGTAACGCCTACGATTACATTAGAGCTACGTCAAACATTGTCTTCGATCCCGCAAACAAACCACACCCTATCCCGTTCGAATCGTCCATTTAACACAAAGATGAAACTAAAAAACATTAGTTGAACTCAGAAATTCAAGTAGCAGTGCATAAAAAAAACTAAGTTTATATTAGTCGTGTTCATTAAATACTTGCGCTGATTGTAAAATAAAATGTAGAAAAGTTTTGAATTACCGTCTTTATCCTCGAGTGGCACTAAATGCGCTTTTAAAGAGCCCTCGAATCCATGGAATGAAGAGAAAACTCCGCAATTTTTCCCTCTTGGGGATTTTCGCCCAGACAGAACCGTAATTGCAGGGTTAATTTTGGGGTTTCGCAAACCCTCCTGTAAAGGAGGGATTGACGTTTTATTCCATGGATTCGGTCACAGGCGGACACATTGGGTTAGAAATCCTGCTCGACCATTTTTTCCCCTAATGGAAGGTTTGGCATTCCATAGATTTGATTGCTCTTGTAAACGCGCCTTAATAACAATAGGTATGCATGCATAGGCATTAGATAGGTATATCGCAATGTATGCCGAAAATGCCGAAAAGCTTAGCCCGATGTAAGTTTTTAGAATTCAGCAAACTACATCGCTCTTTATACGGTTCATTACCACCATCCACTTTTTTTAAAATCTTTTTTCGATCCATATGCAAATTACTGTTGTTTCTGTTCCATTCGCGGAAGCGGAGGAATGTTTTTGCTACTTGTATAAATAAACAGCATGATTGCTTACTTTTTGTTGAATCGCCGTGACAATCGTGTGTTAAAATAGTAATTGTCTACACTTGGCCTGCATTTTATGGTAAATATGGTTTAAAACTTGTATTTGTCTTGAGTCGGTGTGTGTAAGGGTATAATAAACTGAGAAGTTATAAAGAAGAAAAGTTCTTTGAGTCACTGAACTTTGGTTATACGAGATTTTGCCTATATATAGTGATGACTTATTTAAGTATTTTTACTGTTTTCAAACTAAGCCTAGTCAATTAATATCGGTAAATTTGCTTTAACAGAGTAAATGTCCAAATTAAGAATATTTAAGTGATTAGTCCTACGACTATAATATACTCCATCGATTATTTAAATGGATTTGGAGAACTCTGTTACTGCTACGAAAATATGTACTAGGGTTACATGAAATTAGCATTTTTTTAAATTCGCAAGATACATCAAAATATGCCAATATGTATATGAAGTGCATGACTTCATATATATACGTCGGCGGCACTGTAGAGGTTAAGCGGAAAGCTTATTTTCACGCAGTAAATTTTCTTGCCAAACGTCGTAAATGAGTAAAATTAAAAATGGCACGAAGGAGAGAAGTTTTTTAGGTATTTTGATAGGCCTGCATTCGGTGAATATTTTTTTTATCTTGAAGATGGCTCCAAAGCAAATACAAAGTTTGATATTGGAGCATTCAATTTCATACGATTCCCGGGCAGAACCCAATTTCCCCGTCACTTGCAAGATGTCCATCAACGCCGCGCCGGTTCTTTGAGCAAGTGCTGGTAACACCTGGTAAGCTGGTGCAAATTTTGGTCTAACTTAAGTGAGGCTGTAAAGGCTGTTTGGGAGTTAAAAAAAGAGGTATTGCACAAAAGCACAAGTTTCGGAGACCTGTGGAATTTTCTTATCTCAATTTATTGTAATAGCTGTGATAACTAGTTCTCTTCCATTCAATGGGACTATGTAATATATTTTGATTTATTAATAATGAAATATATTAAACGTTCATCGGTTTATTTCCTTATTTCCACTAAATTTTAGAAAGTGAAAGCTGAAGTTTTTTGTTATTAACCCTTTCAGTCCCAATGACAATTTGGCATCATAATTTTAGAAAAAAAATTTGATCGTCCATAGCCATTTATGATATCAAACTTTTTTCCGATTAGAAAATACTTTTTATTTATCCCAAAAAATTTAAGCCTATTTTTTTTAATTTGATCAGAAACATGATGATGCTAAATGGCATCACTGGGACTGAAAGGGTTAAAGGTATCAATGGCATTCTGAAATGAATATTAAAGTGGTGATCCAAACGATTATCCAGATGCTAATTAGCCCTGCTAAATTGGCATGTTTAAATTAAGTCGTAATTACTTTATAGTGCTGCATTATTGTGACTAAAACCGAACAATTCACTTATCTTTTAATTCGTAAACTTCGCTTTACCGTAAAGTTTTTTTATATATGCAATAATAAAATGTATTAAAGTCCGGCATTTTTAATTATTAATTTAAACACTTTCCTTATTTAGTATTGATAGATTCCCTCTAATTTCAAATGCTGTTTATTATTAAAATACCTTTTAATTAAATGAGAAATGAAAAAGTGGATAGTCTTTATTAGTTCATTGTTAGCAATTTAAATTACTTTTAAGTTGTTTTGATCAGTAATACTTCATAATGTTTAAAAAATATTGTCTCTCTTAAGAGTCATTTAGAATGTATTTATAAATGCACTATTCACAAAAACCTACTTCAGCGACATTTTCAAGTTGTCGTTGAAAAAACAAGTAAACTAAACAGCAGGTTACGCGACATTTAATAAATAATGGTTGAACTACATTTAGAAATACAAGGTTTTAGTGGGAACTGGTTCACTACATCGAACGAGTTTTTCTTTAGTAAAAACACTGACCGATTAGGGTGGGGAGCAAAATGTCAGTAATTTTTTAAAAACCATTTTTTTCTCTTAACCATAACAATACACAATATAAAGGTCAAGTGGGCAAAGGTCATAAGTGACATTTTTCTAGTTCTGAGGAAATGACATCGGTACACTGTTGGTTTTTTTTATATAAGGAACACCACTTGAAAGCTTACTGAATGAATGAAGGGCATGTGTGTTAAAATGAACACTTTAAAGCGTTCCTATTCTTTTAAAATGTCTTTCAAAATTGTTTACTGAATTCAAAATTTTAACATCCTAGCAATGAGATTAAAGTTCTTTTGATCTTAGTAACAAACGAATAGTCAATGTTAAATCCTAAGAATGTCAGGAATGTTTTAATTTTTTTAAATATTTTTAAAAATGTAAGCAAATTTAGTGATTCATTCCTTTAAAATAACAATAAAAATATTATTTTTTATTTGCAACAACTGAAACTAAAAAAAACCATCCTTCTACGTGTTTTACTATACTTTTTTAGCTTAATACTTATTTTTTTGTCGAAATAAGTCTGTCGGTATCAATAGAAAAACATGTGTTGAAGTGTTATCAAGTGGAATTGTTTAATAAATATAAAACATAACTTTTGCAAGAATTTTATGTTTTTTTTATCAACGCGTTGTTTTTATCAAAAGCATTTTTCAATAAAGTCTTACACATCAATAGCACGAAAAATGCCAATTTTCATGTATGGTGAGACATTACACATCTGGCTACGGAATTAAATTATAGCATCAATCATGTATTAAAATTTCAAAATATAGCTTAGAACAATGCAAAAGTCTTAAGCATGTTAACATGCTACATATTTCGAGTGTATTTTTGTAAAAAATAAGGCATAATATTGCTAAATGAGGTTAAATAAAGTGGTTTTCATTCTAAAGTGTATTTTTTATGACAAGATAAAACTAACAATATATATGTTTGCAAAATATCTATCTCCTGTTGAACGCGTTACCTATCTGACTTTTGAAACTTCAAAACATTTCCCTGCAAGAAATATACGCAAAATGCGTTGATCTTATTTAGATTTAAGGCAAAAAAAAAGTTTTTATTAAGTAAGAAAAATTGTTTAAGAATCTGTTTTTTAAATAATATTTGTTCAATCGTTTGGTTCACAAATTGAACATATTCCTGGTATTAACCCCAAAGCGATGAAATGAACTAGATTTTTCTTCTTTGAACGTTAATTTTTACATCATAGCCAATATATAAGAAAATGTCTGAATGTAAACTGTGTTTGGAGTAACTATGCTTTCGTTTGCTCCTGAAATAACAATTTTAATACTAGTTAACTTCGAACTGTCTTTCTGAATTAAAATATCCTCCGATTCAATCAATCTTCAGTTGAAATGTTTGTGTGTTCTTTCAATGTTTCTTCAAACCGAGAACTTATTCTTTCCACGCCTTTATTTGCTAATCGAAACATCAACACATCAAACTATCTGTCGCAATTCCTCCAATTGAGTTCTCACCCTACAATAGCAATTCTTTTCAATTAATTGGGTCACGTTTAAAATAGTCGAATCAAATTAATCATAGTTTAAAGCTTGGGTTGAAATTAATTGGATAAGCCAGCTCTTCAATTGATCGGTTGAATTGATAAACCATTGATTGAAGGCTTTGATAAGAGGTTTGCGCAACAAAGACAACCTGGGAAGATTGATCCTTATATAAAATGTTCCCCAAAGAGTAATTTTCCAATTTAGAGTCTGATTCCCCGCTGCCTCATGAAGAAAGTCGAACAGTCAAAGCATACAAATTGATTAGCTACCAAGAAGTGAATGGAATACAAATATAATAGCTAAATCGTATCATGAGAGCGGAATAAAACTAATACTCACTGGTGGTGTTAGTAGATAAGGCATGGCCTAGGCATACCGAATATTTATATTCTTGAGACCCGAGCAAAATCCTACACCGTATATTCTTAATATATAAACATACTTTTCATACAAATATATGCTAAAAAGTATGTTGTTCAAAGAAATTTTTTATAGAATTGTGTTTATAGTTACTTAGGGACACGCCTTAAACTCTAAACATGCAAATTTTTTGTGCTATAAATGACACAAAAAAGGCCGTATCACTTATTTTTAGTTCACAAATTATTTTAACATTGGTTTTTAATGCATAATGCATCTTAAATCAGCTACTAGAAGAACCTTTTGAAAAGTTTGAAAAAATATTAAATAATTTTTTTAAGAACTCTAATATCGTATTGACCCTTGTTCAACTTCATTTTTTCATAGAAATAAATGACTGGTAAGTGTTATAAAAAGCTGAAAACTGATATTTACATCTTCTTCTATCGGACCAGGTCAATTTCGGAACTAATTAACGTGTTAATTGTTTGTGGGGAGGTTTTAAAAAATGTCCCCAAATGGGCACGTCAGGTCGCAAGAGGTTATAATTATATAAAAGTACTATGTATCGAAAAAAAATATATAATTCCTTCGAAAATTCACTTTTTATTTTTGTTTAAATATATTGTTATTGAGCTTTATTTAAAGTAAAACTGATAAATTAATTAAATGAAAGGAACTGGTATTTCACGATAATTAACTACTTACCTTCTAGATTTTTCCTGACGCTATTTTTCCCGACCCAAAAGCTTATTATCTTCGATTCAACAATATTAAATAAATCCTTTCATAATGTAAGATAACTTACTAATTAAGTAAATACTCAGTTAAAATACTTTAGTTTCAATTAACTTTTTACAAAAAAGAAATATTACATATAAAACCGTGCCGTGTAATGGTACTCCATAAAACCTGTAGAATTGCAGCTCCCTCCTGTTTGATGGAGTTTACTTGCACCAAATTTAGGAGTAATGGTATACAAGATAAGTTTACTTCTATTTTGCGGTGTAACGTTTATCTGTAAAATTGGAGGCAGCATTTGCTGCCACCGATTTCATGGAGTAAACTCCTTATTTGCGTGACGTTACTCCATAACTTCGGTGTAACGTTACTTTATAAATTCGGTGTAACTTTACTGCACCAATTCGGTGTAACGTTACACCATCAATCCGGTATAACGTTACTCCGTCAATTCGGTGTAACGTTACTCTATAAATTCGGTGCAACGTTACACTAAAGTTTTACAGTGTATATCAAGTTTTAACTCAAAGAACAAAAAGTATGAAAACCAAACAAAAAAATTTACAAACTTGGGAATTCAGTCATTAATACACTAAAACAATATCAAATAATCCTAGAATGTATGAATAATTCCATGTATAATTAAAACAGTTATTCCTTATTTTATACAAATATAGACAGTACTTAAAAGTAATCTTTGGGTATTACTTGTTTTGACCCCTAATAATTTGACAGTTGTCTTTAGCAGCAATGATAAATCCTCTGTTAATGATTATTTAATGACAAAATTCATATAAAATTAGATCAGATATTGTAAATGACAATCAGAAGCATCATTTAATGAGCTTTAAAGTAATCATCCATTACAATTACAATCGTGCTACAAAATATTGATAGGAACCAAATGATCTTTTAATAGTTAGTCATACAATATTGATGACTTGTGATTATTTTGTCAGTATCTGAATACAAATAGCGAAGCATAAGGGCCAAGAACGTTTGAAGCTCTTTAAATTATTTGAAATCTAAGAAACTAGAAATTCGCAAAATATAACTATCTAAAATTCAAGTCATAATATTTTACTATATTTTAATACAGAACTATATGTCCAATTAAATATTTCCTATACACTGCCAAAGTGGCAATTTTGCCCGCACACTGCCGAGCATAATTGAATCGGTGAGTGCAGAAACAACGTCAGTCACAAATTACCAATTTTTCAGGAGGGAGAAAAAACGTAATAACTCCTCCTCCATTTCTGCACTCAACACTCAAAACAAACGTCCTGTATTTACGGAACTACTCAACAGACTAACGTAGTTTTTGCACCCAACACGCATTTCGCCTTTCTACGCTTTTTTTCATTGAAAACGAGTTTTCGGATTTTTTTACTGAAGTGGTTTCTGCACTCACCGATTCAATTGTCCCAGAGATAAAAATGATAAGTAAATTAAAATTCGAAGTTTTCAATCTAAAAAAAAGTATTGTTAGAAAATTTTTATCTTATTTACACTAAAGTTTAACACATTCGTTTGAAGTAGGTTTAAAAAATGCCACTTCCTTATCTACAAAATTTTGTGTTAACTATTGACCGCTTAAAAATATCTAAATATAAAATCTATGTTCCGAAGAAAAATAATTTCCTTCGTTCTACATAGAAGTGCAAGGTAGCGATCTGTTTTCAAGATTGCATTTTAAGTGCCAATGGTTTTAAATGAAAATAACATCCGTATATAGTTAGGTTAAGATAAAATTAAAACTTCAAAAATACAATTCTTTGTGCAATTAGAAATTTTCAAAGCAAATACTGTTCTAATATGTATTTAACTTTATTTAAGTTATCGTGGTATATTGCCTTTTTATGTTAACACATGTGTTACTCGTATTTATGAAAATACGTTAATTTTTTTATTATGATCCATAAGGATTTAAATTTAAAGTGTACAACGACGTTGATAATATTTCAACGTTTAATTAACACTCTTTATATTACTTCTTACGCTTAGATTGCGCATGGATTATCGTTCACTTGTTTGGGGCCCGGATGGCCGAGTGGTAAGCATCGCATGCCAGCAGTCTGCGTGCTGTAACGGGCGCGGGTTCGATTCCCGCCTTCGCCCTGGGTGTATTTTCCTCTCTTTGTGACAGTAAAAAAATCTTTCTGTGTCTGTCTTACTTGACGAAGACTTATAAGCGGCTCACTGAGCAAGCACACAAGTCGGAATATATATGTAAAATACCCTACCCTACCCTACCGTTCACTTGTTACTTTTCTGGATCGCAGAAAGAATATTAATATCCAGTTAAACTTAGCCTAATCCAATTAAACCTTAACACCTAAATTTAAATATGTAAAAAAAACTTTTTTCGTAATTGTCAAAGTGTTGTAAAATAAAAACCTAATAATAAATTATATTTTAAGTAATTTATGCTGTTAAATAATAATTTGCGAATCACAACGGTGAACAGTTTTTTTATTTATTCATTTCTCATACAATTTTATTTATTCATTTCAAATAAAAATTGTAGGCTTTTATTTCCAGAATCTAGAAGTATCTAGTTTTCCCACCAGTTATATGGATTAATGTTACACATAAACTTTACAACGTCGATTAACTCACAATTCCCTGTTTTATTACAATAACTTTTTTTTATAAATCTGAGGAGTAACTATGAATTCAATATAACTTTTGCAATTAAAAGTGTTTGCACGTATTTAGATACAATGTTTTTTAATTTATATTTACCGAACATTCATTTTAGTTTCGAATTTGTACCTTCAACGGTTCTGCTTTAATTATGAAAAAAGTTTATGCTTGTCAGAAAGTTATTTAGATATATAAAATAATGGAACATATTGGAACAAGCATTATTTCTCAGTAGAATTTTTTTTTATTTTTTTTTTCAACCTAATAAGCATGAAAGACAGAATATTTAATTTAATACCAGTTTTTGTTGTTATTTGCTAGTTTTTTCCCAATATTTACGGAAAAACGTTCGACTTATTTTCTACAGTGTTTTACTCAGTTCATGCCAATATATATACAATTTACAATTTCTAAACTTCCAGAAATTGTAAATGTTGTTGTTGTTTCTAATGCCACTCGGTAACCGAGCCCGGAGTAGAGGACAACCCGATATAAGGCGAAGAGGGCGGCTTCCGTTTTTATTGAGCGCCACAAGGGAGGAAGTCTGACTTTTGCCCGTAAGCATGAAACATCCGTTTAACAGGGAATCCCTTTCGTCAGCATTTCACTCCAGCAATCACATAATTTCCCCAAATCTGGCAACATAACCCCAGAATTTTAATCCAGATGGTCAAAGTAGGACTTTGGTTTGTGGGAACACGTGACACTTTGTGACCACGACACATTTAACGTGCCCCAGCCACAATTAGTCAACACGGCGGTCTTGAGCCGAGTACAAGCGCCGCCAACAGACATGAACTGAGTAAAACACTGTAGAAAATAAGTGGAACATTTTCCGTAAATATGGGGACCTGGGGATATTTGATATCCTTTTATGAAAGTTTCACATCCTTTAAACGAACATCTCAATTCCACGAAAGTTCTTAGTCGGTGAAACATAAAAGAGTGTGTGAGCATTGTTCATTTCCAAGTATTCCGAATGAAGTAGTGTGCTTTCCCGGATAAGAGATTTTATCTAACATTCAATTTAGCAATTCAAATTGATTCTTTTATTATTCATTGATTCTATCACATTTATTATTTTCACAGGTGGTCAAAATCTAATTGCGTATACAAATTATTCAAATTTTCAAAATAATATAAGCTATTAATGGAAATATAAAATTAAACAAATTGTTCTGAACTTTCTTTAGAAAAAAGCCAATGTTTAATTATAATACATCGGTGTTTCATCTGCTTTGTACAGATGTTGTGATTCAAAATACAAAATTTGATGCGTTTCATGCGATACGTGGTCAGTATTCTATTTTAAATATTTTTTTTTATTCGGGCCCTCAACTGCTTAAGAATAGGATGATAAAATGTAGTTAGCAGAACAAGCTGAAGCTGGCGTTATTAGAATTCGAAAAATACTTAAATTTTTGAGCATTTGCAGTGGTATGTTTAAGAATTGGGATTTCGATCGGTGGATAAGATTAAAATATTTCCGTAGGATACGTTTAATTTTAAACATGGAGCAGATTTTATATCAAAATTGCTATCGAAGTGGCGTTAGTGAAAATCAGGAAAACTCCATTCGTGTATTATAAAATAGTTATACGTAGAAATATAGGTATTGTGTAAATGCATTACATTAAAGTTCTTCAAAGTAGTTTCAAAAATACTGAAAACATGTTTTTTAATACGGTCTTGATGATTTTTTTCGATCTTCCAAACGTCCTGTTCTTCCATTATGGGGTTTAATTCTTTCAGATTTATTAAAAGTTAAATAATAGAAATGCCCAGTTTGAAAGTTATACTTTTTACATAATATTCAGAAATATCCTAATATATAAGTAAAACATTTTAGAAGAAAATATGATATTATGGGTCTGCTTTTGCTATAGATTATAATTTACCATTTAAGCTATACTTTTTTAGAAATTACGAACCAACTATCCAAATCCAGTCAAGCATTATTTTACCTGCTCATAAAATTTAAAATTGCACTATACACTTTTTTTTAACAAAATAAACTTCGACTTTTTATGCTTTATGCTTGTGGACTCTTTTTTGCTATATTTTGAAATTTTCATCAATCTAAAAAGAAATTCACCAAATAAACAAGTTTATTAGGGAGAACCACCAAAAAAATGGCATGTATTATTAATTAATTTTAGAATTGTGCAATTTTTGTTACTAGGTAGGTTTTTAGCATTTGAAACGTATACATCCTGTAAAAAGTTTTTTAAGCAGCTGCTTTGACCTACATACAATTGAGAAGGCGACTTTTATATAATCAACGTGGGGCACACTAAAGTGTAGTTTTCACGAAAATATAAAATTATGTGTGTCTAATCTTCTCTAGTAAGAGAAACGGAGAATTCAGCTGGGCTTCTTCTATCATAAATCTTTACTAAAAAGATAAATTTTCTTCATTGACCTACATTATAATATATTGCAGGATTAAAATAAAATATTTTATAATCCATATATATTTTATCTACAGTAAAAAGTAAGTGAATGTGAATACCGCTATTTTAAAATGAAATAAAGATATAAAGTTTAATTTAATTTTTAAATTTGCACTACATAGGTATTAAAACAAATCTAATATTAGATCTACACACAGGCTACTTTTGGATGTCTCAAAATAACGTTGTTAAGAACTAATTTTGAAGAAATACTTAAGTTACACGTTCAGCCGGTAAGATAAAAAGAAGGGAGTTTTTCATATAAAAAACTTTACAAAAAAATTATAACATCGCCCAATTTTCCTACTTTTTTCGAGATGCAATTAAATCCAATAACAAAGCTAAATTAACTTTTTAATCCCCAAGAAACAATTTTCAATCCAAGTTAATCCTCTTTAAAAATTAATTGTTTTGATTAGCTTTTTACGTCATCCATCACACATTAGGTCAAAATTGAAAACTAGGGATTTTAAAGGCGGATCATTTATCTAACATTTTAATGGGAAAAATCAATGAATGTTAAAACGAACCCTTAACGTTTTCTGTGAGAATCCACAGCTCCTCAATATCCCTTGAAACAGAACCCCCTCCATCACTAGTAGGAATTCATTTGACCTGTATTTTGACCTGGGATTAACGTTGCCCAAAGTGTCCATTTGAGGGGTTCGGTTTGGTTTCAGTTTTTTAATTTGAGAGCAGAAAAAAAAAAGCTTTTTTTATTTGAGAGAAAAAAATAAAGCTTTTTTTATTTGAGAGCAGAAAAAAAAAGCTTTTTTTTATTTGAGAGAAGAAAAATAAAGCTTTTTTTTATTTGAGAAAAGAAAAATAAAGCTTTTTCTGCACCACAGCTAAACTGGGGCCTTTTTTTTGTCTAACTTTCCAGATACTAAGTTTTATTTTCAAAATAAAAAATCTTATTTAATCTTGAAGTTTTACTTCTCAATGATTTTTTTCATTTTTTATGTTATTTCGGACAAAAAAAAAACTCCTGATAGGCGGAGGAGGAAGCAGATTATTTAAGCATGTAATAGGTTGCATCAAGATTTCTACCTAATAGATCGCGAAATGTGCAGATTTGTATACACATTAAGGTAAAAATTTTTAGATAATTTTGTTCTGTATTACTTTTTTGCTTTATCTTTAATGTTATCCTTTACTAAATATAAAAGCAAAAATAAAATATTTTAATTTGAGAATTATCATTTTTTAAACAATATTGAAAACATGATACAAATTCTGGAAGTTTTTTTAAGACGATTTTGATACAATAGCAAAATTTACTATTCTAGAATAAAAATCGGGAAATTCGAATCCATGTAATAAAGGGGCAATTTCCGGGCGAGCACTTCGCTACTCGCAACTAGGCATAATAACGACAGAAGATACGTATACATTCAATGCTGAAGTCCTGAGAAGCTCTCTGTGAACAGTCAAAGCTATACGTCTTGTTCTATGTGTTCTATTGGTTCTGCTTTTGCGCTTGGTTAGAACCCCACTAGCTCAACAAATATAGTTCTTGTTTTAATGCACCCTTATATGGCTGTGATATTAAAGAAAAAAACACTTATCTTTTTTTTTACCAAAACAACAAAACTAGGCCATCAAGGACGACAAAACACAAAACAAAAGAAACACAAAAGATAATTAGTATAGTTAGACTCGTTAAATTAATTTGTCTTACTTCCAAAAGCTACTCAGAAAGTGCTCTTTCGCTGCTAGCGCCTACGTGCGGAAAATTACGTTTGGTTAAACCTATCTGTAGTGAGCATTTTTAAACTTTTATTTCTTTTGGAAAACAAGAAACTCAAGGTGTGTAGCAGAAGAAGTCTTTAGAGTCTAAAATTTTGAACATTAGTTCTTAATAATGAACATTTTAATTGAAGAAGAATACAAATGCGAAACATAAAATAAAAAATACAATACTAATAATAAGTAATTTTAAATTTTTTAAAGATTTTTTTCTAATTCTTTTTGGTAAAAATCCTATTGTTTATATATGGAATATTATGTCTTTTACACCAAAAAATTTTTTTTGACTGTCACTTACACCAAAACATATATTTGACTGTCCCCCACCATTTTAAGATCTTTGGCTCAACCATGGAGCTCAACTTGTGAGTTCTCTCGCCAATTAAATCACGACACCAACCAACCACGTCTTTCAGTAAATAAATATATAACCACCTACACAAAGTGGTTTACATGTACGCACACCAAGTTAAGGGAGACAGGGCATTTACGTTAGCTATATAAAATATATAAATAATATATATATATACCGTATATATATATATATATAAATTATATATAAATATATAAATATATATATAATATATCTCTATATAAGTATATATAAATATATAATATATATATATATAATATATATATATATATATATATATATATAATAATATATATATTATACTTGTAATTTTAGAATTATTCTAAAATTACAAAAAAAAATATCGTAAAAATACTAGGAATGCAATTTTGTAATCTTGTTTAGTGACTTGAAATGCTTTTCTAGTATTGTATTTTTTTTGCAATTTTAAGAAATTAATGGTATTGTTTTCCGATGTAACCGTAGCATTTTCTCCTTAAATATGGTGACCAACACTGGCCCCATTGCCCTCACATTCTGGTCCTCCGATGCGCGTTCCGTCGCTAGCATTATTGTGGGTCACGTGATTCATGCCAATCTAAACTTACGTTTACTTTGAATTATCTATGGTTATCAGCCCATTTGTAAACCATAATAACCATTACCACGTAATCGTTTACATATTTTCCACACTTATGCCCCTTAGTTAATTAAACAAATGAACAAGCCCCTTAGTATAGAAAGGGGATTCATGATAGGAAGCAACATGCTCTAAATTGAAAATATTTTCTGAATACACAGTAAACAAATAACACTTATCATTTTTGAACGATTCGTTAATTTTTTTTGAAAACTATCACGTGACGTTTGAGTAAACGCGAATTCCCCACAACCCTCAAAAAGATGACGATTCAAATTTCCTCACTTTGAGGAAACGAAAACACGGAGCAGTTGCCAGTAATTGAATCGTCCAAAATTAAGGAAAATTTCGTCGTTTTTTGAGCAATCATTTTTGATAGTGTATGCCCTTAGTAATTAAACAAAAACCTAATACATAGGTCGTTACATTTGGCCTTTAAAAAATACGCATGCAACTCCACGACCCAGTAATCCGTTGAAGGGTGTTTAATGAGGCAACAACCCAAACTGGTGGTTTACTTTCAGCGACCTACGGATCAGATTTAGTATACCGCGATCGGAACTATACTCGTTCGATTGAACTCCCGAGTGTTAGTCAACGGGACCAGTACTGCCTCAATGAGTTCGGTTGCGATCAGCCAAAACTCTGTGTGAGAACTAAACTGCGCGGTTTTTCCACGGGTACAGGTTCTCTCAACCGAAACTAGTCGTATTGCGCCATCTTCGAACGCTTCTAACCAAATTGTTGGTTCCTGCAAGTGTGATAGATGCAGCATCCTGTCACTTATATGCAACCGAACATGGTGATGGTGAGTGAGTGTGTTTGTGACTGTCTTACTGGACGAAGGTTTATAAGCGGCTCTCTGAGCAAGCACACAAGCCTGAAAATATATGTATATCAACCAACCCTTAGTAATTCAACGTGTAACTACTACCACACTGTTCCGTCCTTCCTATCCCTCCGTGTCACACTCAGCAAGACTTCATCATGTGGGGCACACGGGACCCTCGCGTTTAACTGACAAGAGCATGATTTATTCAGTATTGGATAAGAACTGACTCGATAGTTCTGGCAGATTGAAGGGCGCCAGGTCAAGGGGGAAGGCCTGATCGTCAAACACCTTTGCCAACACGGATTTCCCTCAATACTTCAACTTGTTTGAAAACCTTGTAAAGAGCATTTTAGTTTGAAAACACATAAATTTAAGCCCGGAAGTATAAAGTAATTAGAAAAAAATGTACAGGTTGGAATAAAAACTCATTAGTCATTGTACTAGTGTCAAAGTGCAATTGGTATGGTATGGTATGGTACATATATATTCCAGCTTGCGGTCTTTTCAAATGGATATGGTACATATATATTCCAGCTTGCGGGCTTGTTCAGAGAACCTCTTAAAGTGCAATTGTTGCAGCTATGGTATCTAAATCCACCTGTATTTTTTTTATTTAATCTATCAGCGCCAGACCAGACCAGATATATCTGGCTTTGTAATAAACTGTCCAGTGAATATAGAAATATCAGAATATTTGATGTTTTTGCAGAGATAATATTGAAATCCACCTGTATTTTTTTTATTTAAGATATCCGTTTATTAGAGCGAAAAAGTATGTCTTAAAATGTATTGCGCTAAATGCCATCATAGGAACTATAAACGATGAAATATAAACGAGGCCGTTGTAGTTTATTCAATTATTATATTTAATATTTCAACAGATCATTTTAACTTAACTGAATCTCTATTTTAACACTGTATTTTAACAATAATTGAATTAAGGATTTAGATCTAAAATTTGATTTTACAACAAATATATTTCAACTAGGGGCTATACTTCTGTGTTAGTACTTAAAGAGAGCATATGGAAACTTCAGAGTCGTTGTAGCAAAAGCGTTGTAGCGTCCTGCAAAAAAAATTAACTTAACAAAAAGTATTTTTTTTTTTAAGATGAAGAATTTAACATCTAAATATATCAGTTGTATCATATCTATGAACTATTCTCTGTTAGGCAGGCAAACTTGCAAGAAGAAAGCTGGAAAGAAGACAAATAGATATTTTCAAAGGCTTCCATTATAATTATAAATATTTTCAAATAAATTGGGCTTTAAACCAATAAAGTGTCACTTAAAATATTATCAAACCAAGTCTGCCCACTGTCAGGGGCACCGTTCTTTTTGTAAGGGCTAAGACCCTTCATACATAACGGTTTTTTTTATGTCTAAGGTAGAAATTTTGAAGGTAAGAGCTTCCGAAATTACAACTTTCAACCCAAAAGTGGGTCGAGATGGTACAATTGGGAGGTTTTGATACAAAAATTGCGGTTTTGGAAGGTGAGACTTTCCTGGTGGAATTGTTTGTGATGTAATCTTTTTCAAGATCGTGATTCTCAGGTGTTTTTTTCCGTCTTAAAATACTTAACATTTGAAGGCAGTTATACATGAAAATAAAGAGATTTATTGTATAACCTTGAATACTTTACGTTGTTTTTGTTTGGGTAATAAAAGTAATGAAAACAAATATTTTTAATGTTTAAATATTCTAATTAATGACCATTCAAGTTATTTCTTAAAAACATATTTAAGTCTTCATAACCGCCTGGCGCAATCGTTAGGAAGCTTGCTTTTGGAGCTGCTGGGTCGGGCTCGAATCCCCGTCTGGCATGGATGTTTGTGGCCGTCAATAAATGTTGTTATTTGTCTAAGTGTTTGTGTTGTCCTTTCTTTGTGTGTATCTTGTGCTTGTAAAAACTCTTTCTGTGTGTCTGTCCCCCTTGACGAAAGCTTATAAGAGGTTCTCTGAACACACAAGCTGGAATGCAAATGTACCATACCATACTAAGTCTTCATAACATTGAAAGAGTAATCTTTAGTTCTAGATTTCTACAGTACAAATACTTTTAAAAATTTATATCAAGTTTCAAATAGAGTCTAATAACAAAGTACATTTTCTAAAGTTTAACTAAGAAAAGGATTCATCTCGTTCATTAGCGACGTCGTCCAATTGAATATAGTTGAACATCGTTAAAAGTCGCAAATCCACAGGCCTGACCCTGTTGTTTGGTTATACTTTAGAGCATGCGAGTTTCACAACGAGATCCTTCAGATAAATATTTTTATAACAATTAATTTAACAATTGCTTACAAGAGAATACGTAAATTGAAAATAGTAATAAACGATATCTAGAAGAGAATGTAAAGTGACACAATTTTATCGTATGATTTGAGGCATGATTAAATTTAAAAACTAAACTAGTTTCTTATGATTGTGTGGACTGATTCTATACGTACATAAATTATAGATTTTTCATAATAATAAGAGTATATAATCTAAGATCAGCTCTTAAGAAAAGGAAAATTAACATTAGTTAAATAAAAGTAAAGGAGCGTGACTATCTTTATTCACGCAATCAAAACTATTTAATATATTTTTTAAAAAATTGTTTGTAATCAAACTATTGTCGCAATCAAAACTATTTAATATATTTTTTAAAAAATTGCATGTAAAATGTTTAAATTCAAAAAATTTAAACATCGCTACATGCAAATTCTTATGTTTGTTCCGGTCCTTGTTGTTAGATAAATATTATCGAAACAAAAAATGTAGAAATGTAATTTTACTTTGTTGAACTTTTTTTATTATAATTAGTGGGTCGAAAAGTTTGAGCTTAAGAACAAAGATGCCTTTTCTCTATTGCTCTACAGTTACACAACAAAAATTTATGTGTAATTATTCACATAAATTTTGCGCGTTTTGCATCACAAAAAAGATATTACAATCTAATTACTAATAACAAATAAAATTAGTCAATCTTTCAAAAAATTTATTTGTATTATCTCCTAACAAAGAACTTTTTTGATATAAACGTAAAGATATATTTAATTAATCAAAAAGTTAAATACTAAAATTTTTAAATTTTTTCTGTGAGTATTTCCCATGGGTGCACAAGAACCAATTTGTATGTAATTAATTATATGAACTTGAACTTTTATGTTGTATCACAAAAATAAATTCCAATTCACAAGATGTTTATTTTTATAAAATAAAATTTATCTGATTATATCACCACCCACCAGAAAACGTGTTTCTTGCAAGGAAAGATAAATAATAAAAAAATTGTAAAAAGGTCCACCATAGCTTGCAACACTAACCGATCCCCATATGAATGTTTATCAATCGTACAAACACAAATGCACGTACAATTGTACATAAATGTTAATTTTACCATCACAAAAAAGATACAACAATCTACCTATTATGGCGCAAATTGCGTCTCTAAAAATGAGAAGTTTTTACCACAAAGAACGATAGTCAACCTCTAAGAAAGTTCCTCAGATTATCTCACCACCCTCCGAAGACTTTGCTTCATTATCAAAAGGAAAGGTAAATTAACTTTTGCCGCTCTGCTCCAAGCTTATCCAAGCGTTTGTTCCATTTCACAATGTTTCGTCTCCCTCTGACCGCTTCTCGTTTCGAGAAAGAATATAAAAAAGGGAAGACTTTGCAACTGTGTTTTTCTCTCTTTTAGTGCCAAATCTTTTGATCGCAATCATAGAGTGAAACCACATAATTTGGACGTGTTACTTGTGGTTGGGATACTTAGCATTCAAGTAGAGAAGCTGTTTTGTTTGCATTGAAGAGATATTTATAAATATTTCAAAAGCATATTTGTATATACATATTATTATACTTATTCATAGATAAGTATGTATATTTGTATGTGCATTTAAATATGCGTACTTGTACGTGTAAGTGTATTGTCGGCGTGCTTCTTTGAATTTGTATCTATTTATAAACATTTAGTATTGCATTTTTCTTGGCGATAGAAAGTAGTAGCAGTAAAAAGAATTCGGACGTTTATAAAGTTAGTGAACAGTAATTTATCTTTTGATTAAATATTCTTTGAAAAAATTAAATTTAAAAGTTTCAAAATGTAAAGAAAATAAAACATAAATTAATATAAAAGTCAATTTCCACATTATAATTTTTCAATGAGATCTGGCTATTTACGAATTTACTTTTATAAATCCAATGAATTAAAATATATTTCGTAAAGAATGCACGTTTAACTATACTTGGCTAAACATATAATTTGCTGAATAAATAACTTGTCAAGTTCAGATTGTCTTTTTTTCCTTATATTTAACTGAAAAAATTATGTGCGATTTTTAAATTTGATTAGAACAAATTTTAAGTAATTTTATAAGCTTGAAAAAAACTAACTTTTAATGCTTTGTTTAAAGACTAGTTGATATTTATAAAAAAAGCAATATTCTTCTTCAAATGCAGTATAAAAATATTTTCCCCTAGAACTTAACTTTTCGAGAAATATTTCATGCTGTAAAATAAAAGGGTTTTGCAATTATCTGAGAAAAAAAGTCAAATCCATGAAATCATCTAATAAAAATATATTTTTTTAGATTTCAACTAATATCAATTTTTTGTCTTTTTGTTCAGTTAATACACCATGCATTTCACAATTGCGAAACCAAAACTTACTTGAATTAAATTTATTGTTTTGTCACTCCGTAAAAATTACTATAATAAAAACACTATCGAATGTTTTCTTTCAGAAATACCTATGTTTTCAGAGACATGATAAAATAATTTCGCTACAAGTACTAATTTAGAAGTACTATAGTTCTGGGCATTTGGATCGTAGTTGCGAGTGTACCATAAGCATTGCTTTAATCTATTTATGTAAAAGTAGTAGTTAATCCTTTCAGTTTTTTTCTCTCTCTCTCTTGAAATTATTTATTCGAAATTAATTCTGCTTTATCAAATTACCGTTTTCCATAGTTCTACATTTATTAAAATGTTTATTTGAGGGTGCAATTTTCATAGTTTTTATGAATGCTAATGCTATCAATATTCGTTTTATTGGCTTTCCTAAGGCCTTCAGGCTTTGGAAAGTTTCGTTTAAAATGAGTTAAAAGCAATATATTGTTCTTCAAATCCTAAAATATCATATTGCCAACTGTCATAAACCTTATTAGCTTTTCCAATCTATTTAAAGTGCCAAAGTTCGTTGATCGCTTGGAAAGTATTGCAATAAGTGTGATGTCAATCGGATCTTCTAACGAATTCACTGTTTGGAAAATATCGGTTTTGATTCTAATCTACCCAAAAACCGTTACATATGTTTGTGAATTGAACTAACAAGAATCTGCAATCCAGTCAAAATAGAGGTCAAGTTTCCCCTGTATTAATCTTTTGACTTCTACTTAACACTCATTCGAAAATACAGTAAGGAACGCGTTCGTTTTCCATCGAATTTAATTCTGCCATGCCATCTCTATTTGTGAACTGGTTTTACTATCAATGGCTATGTGGATATGTAGCACATCCTATGCGCAGTGTTCCATGCAATCTATTGCAAGCTGTCACACAACTTATGCCGCTTTCTGAGTATTTTTGGAAATGTGTGTTCCGCGCTAAATAGCACGGGCTTTTCACTTGTGAAATAGGCTGAGAGGGGAAAAGTTGCTCTACTGTAGGACTAGAGCAATTAAGCTTGATGATAGGACGTAAGAGGAAAACCAAAGTGATTAGTTCTTCCTTGGAAGAACACTTTTTTTATTGAAGTTCATTAAGGAACAATGGTCTTTGATCCTTTGTTGACTGATTTCTTTATTTTTTCTTCGTTTTTTTACTGCGGAATCGAACCTGACCTAGAACAATTGATGCAAAATATTGCTTTTTTGGAAAGTATTTTCGGATGCTATTTTGGGGGAATGCTGCTTTAAGTTCGTTGTTGATGATAATCAGTGATTCTTTGATAATTATTTTGTTTTTAATTTTTGGCTCGTTTCTTCTAAGTATCCCTCTGTTTTATTATGTAATCGAATTAAAACTAAAGCAATTAATGATAAGTATATTTTTTCTTAAATTCCATATTTCCCTATTTTGTGCAAAAAAATACTAAAGGTTAATTTCCCATATATGTGCAACAGACATAGATGTTAAGACATTTATGCCGAGTAGCTAAAATATTGGACGCTTGTTTGTTTAAGTTTTGGTATTTACAAATGAAAAAATTGTTCTGAAAAATTAAGTTGCTCGAAAACGGAATTTAAAATTTTAAATTTAAGGTTTTGATACGGTAAGGAAAACGTTAATGGTATTCGAAAATGGATCAAAAACAAGGTAAGTTAAACTCATGCAAAAGGAGGACCTTATAAACAAAGATTTTTTTCTTTTTTTAATTTAAGAATCAATCTGGATCTTAAAAACTAAGGGATCAATCTTAATTATAAACAATACGCAAAATTTTTTGCTATAAAATACTTGTCTTAAACTTGCATATAGAATTTCAAGTTTTGACCATTTGAGACTTTTCCACAAATTTGGATGACAATTAAGTTTAAAAGAAATTATGAACAATTATGTTACGCCACTAACACGTCGGTCAATGATACAATTAACTTTCAGGCTAAGTACATAAGGAAGTTAAATACAAAAGAGTAAATGTGCCAAAAAATTGTGGGAAAAAGATCTATATGAAAAATGTGTTTTAACTAAAGTGTGTTTCATGTTTACTTTGCTTAAAGTTTTAACTCATATGTGCATTACCTCTTATTGTAAACATTTCAGTTTCTTGGTATGGTGTGGTACAAATATATTCCAGCTTGTGTGCTTGTTCAGAGAACCGCTTATAAGCTTTCTCCAAGTGGGACAGACACACAGAAAGAATATTAACAGTCACAAAGAAAGAAATAACACATTGGCAAATAACAATATTTACCGACGGTCACAACCATCCATGCCTGGCTGGAGTTTCTTGGTATTATTTATTTATGTTCTATATAAATACTTGTTTTAAATATAAAAAATAGTCGCTAAATACGGATCTGCGCAAGTTTAGCTACTAATCTTTGATTTGTATTTATAAGCATATCTTTATGCCAGATGTTTAAATTTTCTTGAGTTGAATGATCGCTGCACTAGAGCTACACGAGAGCCATTGCGAGCTGACACCTGAGTAGGCGCCCAACAAAACTTGCAATACGGTAGACATCGTAAGCAGGGCGCATCGTACGGGTGTGTGTAGCAAATTTAACGCGCACTCCCTCCTACAGGGGTATTATTCGTAGGACTTTTGGATACACGGACAGTTTATAAGTCGCCAGTCATTTTGGCAATGCCTCGACCCCAGCCTGGGACCTTTCGCATGTAAGACAAGCGGCTTACCTATTGGGCTTGGTTAAATTGACATCTTTTTAGAATATCTCTAGAAATTTAGGCAGCTGGCCTCGTAGTTTTAAACTGTCATTTTCAAAATATATTACATTTGATTTACGCTTATTTTTAATGGTTTACAATACTAAATAATATTTTGGTGTTATAAAAGACAAAACGGGGATTAAAATTACGAAGACAGCAGCCAAATACTTTTGAGAAATTTTAACGAGAGGGTAATTCAACCAAAACAAACTAATCAAAGAACTCATTCGTTGTTACGTTTAAGTGTTGCCTAAGTATAGGTACGTAAAATAAACCAACCATAATAAAAAATGTACTCAATTAGTTGGTAGTTGTTGTTTTTTCGGCAGTCTGGGAAAAAATAGCACCAGCGCACCATCTTAATATACACCCATAGTCCCATTCCTAGTACAGCATGCTATATAGTAAAAACAATTTACACTTATTTATTTTTTGTTAAAATGTAAATGAACACATATATTTCATTCATCTTCCAGGAGCAAAATAAATTAGCAGCCAATTACTATGGATTAGTTAATAATGAGTCAATTTTAACCGGCCTTCAAAAGAAAAAGAAAAGTTATCAGCCTTATAAGTAGATAGAAATTGACAGTTCTGGGCCAGTGGTGGGATGGTGGGATAGAATCCCACCGGAAGTGGCTCTGACGTCACCGGAAGGGGCGTGGCGGAAGGGGGGGTGTGGCGGATATGACGTAACGGATATGACGTAAGTGGAGTTGAGTTGTTTGGGTGCTGAAAGTTGAGTTGTTTAACTCCTGATTGTTGAGTTGTTTAACTCCTGATTGTTGAGTTGTTTGGGTGCTGATTGTTGAGTTGTTTGAGTCCTGAAATCCTTAGGGAGAGTTGAGTTGTTTGGGTGCTGATATGACGTCACAGTTCTATGTCGTGACGCCATCTATCGGTGAGAATAATAAGTATTAAAATTAAATATATTTTAAAAATAGGTAGTGCTGCCCTCTAGTGAATAGAGATTAAAGTAAAAATAGGTTTAAGTTAGTGCTGCCCTCTATCGACAGGGAAATGTATGATTTTAATGTGAAATTGTTACATTTTAGCACGAAAAAATATTAAAAAGTCTATTTGACAAGATTCGAACCTGCGATCTCCTATGACGTCACAGTTCCATGTCGTGGCGCCATCTATCGGTGAAAATAATGAATATTAAAAAAGATTATATTTATTTAAAAAATAGCTACTGCTGCCCTCTAGTATGCGTGAATAGAGGTTATAGTTTATTTATTCATTAAAAATAGTTTGAAGTTAGTGCTGCCCTCTATCGACAGGGAAATGTATGATTTTAATGTAGAATTGTTACATTTTAGCGCATAAAAATATTAAAAAGTTTATTTGACAAGATTCGAACCTACATCTCCAAAAGTGAACATAGCCGAATGAGTTTTTTTTCTACGACGCTACCGACTCGACTATGTCCACTCAGTACTATATGAAGAATTAACGTCCAGTTTCTACACTTATCCCCTATGAGAGATCCTAATGGAAGATCCTAATGGAAGATCCTTAAGGAATACCATCTAAGGATAATTAAAAGTATTTTAAGAATTGCCAAGTAATAGCGCCATCTACCGGCGAGAGAAATAATGATTTTAATGTGAAATTACCATGAAAAATAAATATTAAAAAAAATCGAGTATATTTAAACTCTATAAAAGCAGGGATACGCTTATGTGACGTAGAAGGTTTTAAGAATTGTCAAATAGTGCGCCAACTATCAACCAAAAAAAAAAGTAATGATTTTAATGTGAAATTATCATGAAAAACAAATATTAAAAATAGAATATATTTAAACGCGATAAAAGTGGTACCATCTATCGATAGGGAAATTAATTATTTCAATGTTAAATTACCACGAAACATTTTAGTGTGAAAAATATTAAAAAATAGAGTTTATTTGACAGAATTCAAACCAGCGATCTCTTATGATGCTAATAGTCGATTTGTTTAGATGCTGATGAATAATATTATATATTTTTGTTACGTTTTGAGTAGATTTATACGACATCATGAGTAATAGGGTAGATTCGAATGCATAGATATATGTTTTACAATATAGTTTTAAGGAATAGTAATAGGTGTTAAAGTAAGTGGTTATCTAGTATGGTCTTTGAGAAACATGTATTATTTTGAACAAAATAATATGCTTATTATAACTTTCGTTTATTACCAGACAAATTTAGAAACAATTCTTAAGTTGATAAGTTCATTAACAATTTATTTTTAAATTTCTCAATACACATTCAGTTGTTTGAATTTGCTCTTCAAAGGTTTAATTTTTTTATCATAGATTTAAAGAATGATAAAGAACCATCATACCGGTTATTTAGTTAATATTTTGTAGTTTTAAATTACATTTTGTATTTTTTTTTTAACGTCTGCTATTACTTTTCAATATTTGAATTTTATTACCAAAGCAAATATTTTCGTTAATTAGAAGAAAGTTTCATAGAAAATTAAACAATAGTGTAACCATTTTCTATTTCAAAGAATTCTTTCAAGTCTGAAAATACCAACTTAAAACGTTTTTTGTTATTACACATGTCTAAATGGAGACACACAGTCAAAATACTTTAGATAAATATCATAGATTGGAGCAATATCCCATTTTACTCGACAACTTAATCGTAATACCAACTTAAAACTTCTCTAAAAGATTCAATATTGTCGAAATGTCGACACATAGTCTGAATACTTTAGATAAATATCACAGATTGGAGCTACTTCAGGTTCACATAGCAATTAAGGTGATTTATAGCTTACAGTCACCTTGGCACCATGAGTTTTGTGTGCAAGACCATGACATCATGAGTATAGACCAATAAACATAGATGTAGATGGTGTTGTTTTTCTTCTCAACCAATGAAAAATGTAGATAGAGGGCGCTTCAACCTCAGACTAATTCCAGTTTCAGAGCTTGAGAAATCATTCCTTCACTAGCTCCCACCTGCTTGCATTACCTCTAAAATGAATTCCAAATTTTCACGAAAACGATCGTCCAGCACGCATCTACCAAGTAAAAAGATTAAATCAACTACAATATCTAACGCAGATGCTTCTTCAGAACGAGAAGTTCCAATCATCGATCTAACTTCAGATGACACCCCACAGCTGATCATCGACATATCCAGATCCTCCCCCACAGAGCCTGATGTATCATCGCCAGGTGTCAACGTCGATGAAATTCCAACTGGAGATTGGTTGACTGCCATATGTCAATCCCTCGGAGAAGTTCCAATCATCGATCTAACTTCAGATGAAACCCCTCAACTGATCATCGACAAACCTGACTCTCTGCCTACAAACTCATCCGCTGCATCCTATGAATCAATGTCGGCCAGCAACCCACTTCAGAAAATCACAGCAGATCCCAAGAACAAATATGTGTCAATTATCTATCGAGAATCGAGTAAGACTCTTCAAGAATGGTCATTAGATGACTGCATTCAACTAACTCTCATACAAATAGACTATAAACTTTATATTCATCTACAAAAGTGTTCGCCTATGGATAATACTTATATATTAATGAACATTCCCACTTACATCGACTTCAAGGATAAAATTAAACAAGTGAATGTTGCATACGAAAGTTCAAGTATTATCGCAAACAACCAGCTAATTGTATTTTCTAGAAGAGGAGAGTTGGTAATGCATCAGATTTTTCACCGCGGCGAGTTTAAATTAAAGTCAACTCCATTCAAAATTTCTCATTCCACCCTCGTGAAAATTCGAGAAACCCTCTTCGATATCGATAGAGCTATTGAAAATGCTTTAATTTCCGAGGTACTACCAGAAAAAATTTTAGAACAATCTGATCCATTACCAACTTACTTTCCTGATTTAATGGACGAATTTATCCTGTCATTACAACGAGAAATTGTCCGAAATGTCAAAACCCTTTTCAAATGCCCAGGATGCGAAATTGCAGACCCCTTACATGCCAATCATATTTGTAAGACATTAGATTATAAACATCAGCTTTATTCTAAAGGTACAGATGCATTTTTAATGTTGAATGTGGAACGCGTTATTGAAGATTTGAAAGCTATGGGTATTTTGAAATGTTTTTCAAAACCTTTTTTTAATGGCTTACATTTCTTTCACATCGATTCTAGACTTAGAGAAGTGCCCGAATAATCATTTCTTTAATATGTTTTAGACTTGACGTCATCTTATATTTTTTTTTTGTATAATTTCATATAATAATCATTTTTACAATATAAAAAATGTATATTTTAAGTGATAATAAATATTGATGTCACCTCATTACTGTGTTTTCATTATTTAATTTCAACTAGTTAACTTTTAAATAATTTCAATTCTTCATATGATTAAATTTTACTTTAGATAATAATAACTAGAAAAACTACTAAATATATTTTAAAATAATTTTCCAGATAACTTAATTTTATTTTAGATAATAATGACAAGAAACCTAGTAAATATATTTTTAAAATAATAGTCTTGAACTATAAATATTTTTTTTTAATTGGAGTTAATACGAATTTCAATTATCAACAATGTCAAATATTATAGGTTGAGATGATATAGTTGAAACACCATGACATTTACATAAAGAATATATTTTTATTCTTAAATTTTATAAAGTATAGAGATTTTTTTTTTTTAAACTTTATTTTCCAAAGTATAGATTTGTTTTCGAACTATATCAATGTGATGGATGCAAAATTAACAATCTCTCACAATTTAACCATGATTTTATGATGATGTCATATGAGACAAAATATTCCTTACACTGTGTAGTCGCCTTTCTTATGTTAAATGTTAGACATTTGATATGAGAATTCCATACTAGAAACGTTTTATATTGTATTGACAAAAAAAAAAAATCTTTGAAGACCCTATATACAACTTCAATATGAAAAAATAAATTATAAAAAAAATTAACATCGCATAAAATGTATATATTTTAAGACTTTTTTAAAAAAAAATTTCAATACACATAGTTTTTTTTAAAATCCTATTTGTAGAATCGTATTATATAGTAATTTAATTAAATATATTAGTATAAGAATCATTTTTCAAACTTAAATTAAGGACATCTAAAGTTGAATCATAATATTCAGTTACGCGCGTTGAATTAGACAGATATATATATATATATATTTTAAAAAAAATATATCAATAACAAATTTTAAAGTGTATAAAAATTTTAAAGTGTGTAAAAGTTATTCAAGATAAAAATATTAAGTAGTCTTCTGGAAAAAACATTAGTTAAAAATTGATTTTGTTATCCAAAAGTATTTGCAAACCCTATCGGAAATTAAACATTACCTTCATAGTACATAAAAAAAAATCAGGTGGGTGAGAATAACGTATATAAAACCAACAAAATATTCTAGATAGTGATAAAGGTAACTTGTGATATAGTTTACTCCAAAACAAACATAAAGACCATCACTCCCTTAAAAAACTTCAAATTTCAGTCCTCTTATACATTTTTTAACTATATATACGCCTTTGAACACATGTTTTAATCAGTATTCATTGGACTTATCTTTCTACATGAGGTTCTCTGATGTTTTAAATGTAAGTCATACTCAAAATCTAATTTTTTTCTAGGTTAAGTCAGAAGGGGAAGGTTTTCTTAACATTCTTTTTCAAGTGAGCTAAGCGCTATTACCCCCTCATCCATGGCTCAAGTTGACAAGTTTATCAGTATACCTGAAGAATTGCTGTTTAAGAATGCTGTTTCCAGAAAAAGATTAAGTGAACTGGACAAATTAATGATAAAAATATTAAGTAGTAACTTATCTGATCACGAAAAATTAACTCGATACCATGAAGTTCTACAAACAAGATTGAATATGGAGGAGTATAATAAGCCTATACTCGAAATAAAAAACAGACATAAACAACACATTCCTAAACAAGTTCCAAGCGCCGGAAAGAAAGATGTTCAAGAAATGAAAGTGGAAAAAGCAGATAACGACTACGATGGTATCATTCTAGCTGCTATTCCCAAGTCTAGACGAAGTACTGCCGAAAATATTCTTACTATTATCAAGAAGAAACCTGATGTGCTCTTTTACAATAAACGTGGTGAAATCTCCTTACATGGAGAACACATTCCAAACTCTAATATTACCAACTTGATTAAATATGTCTTTAATTCAAGAACAGCTGTATCCGATAAAAATATTTATAATAAAGCTATAAATGATTTAAATATCCCAAAATCATGGATAACTAATAAAAAACTAATTGAAAAGAATGCTATGAATGACATCGTGACGCCAATGAAGAAACATATAATAAAGAAAAGTCCTGTAACCACATTGACATGGGAAAATTATTGAATAAATTTTGTTTTCCTCACATAAAAATGGTATTATTATTTTATATAATGAAGAAAAAAAATATAATATAATGAGTAGAAAGAATATTTTTGATCAGCTTTGAGTCGAAGTATCATTCTAATTTTATTACAATAATGAAATTTTTTTTAGAAGTCGGATTATGAACAACAATAAAAAAAAAACTTTAACAAAGCTATATTTTTGATTGCATTAAGTCTGTGCTTTATACTATTTCATATGATACATACATTTTCTTTAAATCAGAAAAATACATATGCATAAAAAATCATCACAAATATTTTTTATATAAATGAAATTTTTTTTAAAAAATACATATAGGGAAATGTTAGAGAAACATGTTTTCTTTTTCGAGTTACTAATGCTCTTTTAAAAAGTTTCCATACGACCATACTGTCTAACGTTAGCATTCATGAAAATATAAATTTATTGAATCGTTCCATACTACTGCAAAGTATTAAAGAAATATTAACATCTACAAAAATATATTGTTGCAAATCATACTATTATTCTCCCCATTTGGTACAATTTTCAGAGGTTTGAACGAGAGGTTGATAACTTCAAATAATTTTATGTATATAACACAGTATAAAATATAGAAAAATATCAAGAACTAATAAAATTTCATACATACAACTAACAAAACTTTATAGTGAATAAGGTCTGAATAAAACGAAGCTTAATTTCATGAGGTGGGAGCATTTACACCCCCATTACATGTAGAATTCACAAATATCAAAGAATTTTATCGCCAAAATTACTGTCTTAAGTTAAAGTTAAGTTGTCTCGCCAAAATTACTGTCCAAAATTACTGTCAAGATATACTACGTAGGTATTTCCGGTATGTCATAGGCATTTCCACTATGCCATAAAAATATATACGTATATCTTTTCTAGTCAGCTTGAAGTGTTGCGACAGTATAAAAAGCTGGACTTAGTTATTTTTTCATATTTATATAGTGAAACAACATGCATTAGTGGAGGAATTTTACCACTTCTGCAATATTTTTAATGAAAATATATACCTCACTTTCTTTGTTTAATACTATTTTATATAAGATATTGACATCAACCCATAAGTGAAACCATTCAAACATCCACGCGTATAGAAAGTGTAACATTAAAAGTCATAAAGTATGGTAGAAAAATTATAAATTTGATGAATAAATGTTAATGATACATGAGAAAAAATAAAGTTAAAAAATTATTAAAGCATAAATATAAATACTGAAAGTGAAAATAAAATAATAATGAGAAAAAATGTAAATAAAAATTATTTAAAAGATTTTTTTTTAAAATTATAAATGAAATTTTAAAAACATATTCGAATTGTTATTTATAAAAATGTTTTCTTGAAAGAAAAAAGATTTCTTGTAAGTTTTTCTATATATTTTTTAAATAATAAGTTAAAAAAAAAATCTACTTTTGACTTCTATTTTTGTTCTTAAACGTTATTTTTCCACTCGTTTGGCGATAAGACAGTAATTTTGGCGATAAAATTCTTTGATATTTGTGAATTCTACATGTAATGGGGGTGTAAATGCTCCCACCTCATGAAATTAAGCTTCGTTTTATTCAGACCTTATTCACTATAAAGTTTTGTTAGTTGTATGTATGAAATTTTATTAGTTCTTGATATTTTTCTATATTTTATACTGTGTTATATACATAAAATTATTTGAAGTTATCAACCTCTCGTTCAAACCTCTGAAAATTGTACCAAATGGGGAGAATAATAGTATGATTTGCAACAATATATTTTTGTAGATGTTAATATTTCTTTAATACTTTGCAGTAGTATGGAACGATTCAATAAATTTATATTTTCATGAATGCTAACGTTAGACAGTATGGTCGTATGGAAACTTTTTAAAAGAGCATTAGTAACTCGAAAAAGAAAACATGTTTCTCTAACATTTCCCTATATGTATTTTTTAAAAAAAAATTTCATTTATATAAAAAATATTTGTGATGATTTTTTATGCATATGTATTTTTCTGATTTAAAGAAAATGTATGTATCATATGAAATAGTATAAAGCACAGACTTAATGCAATCAAAAATATAGCTTTGTTAAAGTTTTTTTTTTATTGTTGTTCATAATCCGACTTCTAAAAAAAATTTCATTATTGTAATAAAATTAGAATGATACTTCGACTCAAAGCTGATCAAAAATATTCTTTCTACTCATTATATTATATTTTTTTTCTTCATTATATAAAATAATAATACCATTTTTATGTGAGGAAAACAAAATTTATTCAATAATTTTCCCATGTCAATGTGGTTACAGGACTTTTCTTTATTATATGTTTCTTCATTGGCGTCACGATGTCATTCATAGCATTCTTTTCAATTAGTTTTTTATTAGTTATCCATGATTTTGGGATATTTAAATCATTTATAGCTTTATTATAAATATTTTTATCGGATACAGCTGTTCTTGAATTAAAGACATATTTAATCAAGTTGGTAATATTAGAGTTTGGAATGTGTTCTCCATGTAAGGAGATTTCACCACGTTTATTGTAAAAGAGCACATCAGGTTTCTTCTTGATAATAGTAAGAATATTTTCGGCAGTACTTCGTCTAGACTTGGGAATAGCAGCTAGAATGATACCATCGTAGTCGTTATCTGCTTTTTCCACTTTCATTTCTTGAACATCTTTCTTTTCGGCGCTTGGAACTTGTTTAGGAATGTGTTGTTTATGTCTGTTTTTTATTTCGAGTATAGGCTTATTATACTCCTCCATATTCAATCTTGTTTGTAGAACTTCATGGTATCGAGTTAATTTTTCGTGATCAGATAAGTTACTACTTAATATTTTTATCATTAATTTGTCCAGTTCACTTAATCTTTTTCTGGAAACAGCATTCTTAAACAGCAATTCTTCAGGTATACTGATAAACTTGTCAACTTGAGCCATGGATGAGGGGGTAATAGCGCTTAGCTCACTTGAAAAAGAATGTTAAGAAAACCTTCCCCTTCTGACTTAACCTAGAAAAAAATTAGATTTTGAGTATGACTTACATTTAAAACATCAGAGAACCTCATGTAGAAAGATAAGTCCAATGAATACTGATTAAAACATGTGTTCAAAGGCGTATATATAGTTAAAAAATGTATAAGAGGACTGAAATTTGAAGTTTTTTAAGGGAGTGATGGTCTTTATGTTTGTTTTGGAGTAAACTATATCACAAGTTACCTTTATCACTATCTAGAATATTTTGTTGGTTTTATATACGTTATTCTCACCCACCTGATTTTTTTTTATGTACTATGAAGGTAATGTTTAATTTCCGATAGGGTTTGCAAATACTTTTGGATAACAAAATCAATTTTTAACTAATGTTTTTTCCAGAAGACTACTTAATATTTTTATCTTGAATAACTTTTACACACTTTAAAATTTTTATACACTTTAAAATTTGTTATTGATATATTTTTTTTTAAAATATATATATATATATATCTGTCTAATTCAACGCGCGTAACTGAATATTATGATTCAACTTTAGATGTCCTTAATTTAAGTTTGAAAAATGATTCTTATACTAATATATTTAATTAAATTACTATATAATACGATTCTACAAATAGGATTTTAAAAAAAACTATGTGTATTGAAATTTTTTTTTAAAAAAGTCTTAAAATATATACATTTTATGCGATGTTAATTTTTTTTATAATTTATTTTTTCATATTGAAGTTGTATATAGGGTCTTCAAAGATTTTTTTTTTTTGTCAATACAATATAAAACGTTTCTAGTATGGAATTCTCATATCAAATGTCTAACATTTAACATAAGAAAGGCGACTACACAGTGTAAGGAATATTTTGTCTCATATGACATCATCATAAAATCATGGTTAAATTGTGAGAGATTGTTAATTTTGCATCCATCACATTGATATAGTTCGAAAACAAATCTATACTTTGGAAAATAAAGTTTAAAAAAAAAAAATCTCTATACTTTATAAAATTTAAGAATAAAAATATATTCTTTATGTAAATGTCATGGTGTTTCAACTATATCATCTCAACCTATAATATTTGACATTGTTGATAATTGAAATTCGTATTAACTCCAATTAAAAAAAAATATTTATAGTTCAAGACTATTATTTTAAAAATATATTTACTAGGTTTCTTGTCATTATTATCTAAAATAAAATTAAGTTATCTGGAAAATTATTTTAAAATATATTTAGTAGTTTTTCTAGTTATTATTATCTAAAGTAAAATTTAATCATATGAAGAATTGAAATTATTTAAAAGTTAACTAGTTGAAATTAAATAATGAAAACACAGTAATGAGGTGACATCAATATTTATTATCACTTAAAATATACATTTTTTATATTGTAAAAATGATTATTATATGAAATTATACAAAAAAAAAATATAAGATGACGTCAAGTCTAAAACATATTAAAGAAATGATTATTCGGGCACTTCTCTAAGTCTAGAATCGATGTGAAAGAAATGTAAGCCATTAAAAAAAGGTTTTGAAAAACATTTCAAAATACCCATAGCTTTCAAATCTTCAATAACGCGTTCCACATTCAACATTAAAAATGCATCTGTACCTTTAGAATAAAGCTGATGTTTATAATCTAATGTCTTACAAATATGATTGGCATGTAAGGGGTCTGCAATTTCGCATCCTGGGCATTTGAAAAGGGTTTTGACATTTCGGACAATTTCTCGTTGTAATGACAGGATAAATTCGTCCATTAAATCAGGAAAGTAAGTTGGTAATGGATCAGATTGTTCTAAAATTTTTTCTGGTAGTACCTCGGAAATTAAAGCATTTTCAATAGCTCTATCGATATCGAAGAGGGTTTCTCGAATTTTCACGAGGGTGGAATGAGAAATTTTGAATGGAGTTGACTTTAATTTAAACTCGCCGCGGTGAAAAATCTGATGCATTACCAACTCTCCTCTTCTAGAAAATACAATTAGCTGGTTGTTTGCGATAATACTTGAACTTTCGTATGCAACATTCACTTGTTTAATTTTATCCTTGAAGTCGATGTAAGTGGGAATGTTCATTAATATATAAGTATTATCCATAGGTGAACACTTTTGTAGATGAATATAAAGTTTATAGTCTATTTGTATGAGAGTTAGTTGAATGCAGTCATCTAATGACCATTCTTGAAGAGTCTTACTCGATTCTCGATAGATAATTGACACATATTTGTTCTTGGGATCTGCTGTGATTTTCTGAAGTGGGTTGCTGGCCGACATTGATTCATAGGATGCAGCGGATGAGTTTGTAGGCAGAGAGTCAGGTTTGTCGATGATCAGTTGAGGGGTTTCATCTGAAGTTAGATCGATGATTGGAACTTCTCCGAGGGATTGACATATGGCAGTCAACCAATCTCCAGTTGGAATTTCATCGACGTTGACACCTGGCGATGATACATCAGGCTCTGTGGGGGAGGATCTGGATATGTCGATGATCAGCTGTGGGGTGTCATCTGAAGTTAGATCGATGATTGGAACTTCTCGTTCTGAAGAAGCATCTGCGTTAGATATTGTAGTTGATTTAATCTTTTTACTTGGTAGATGCGTGCTGGACGATCGTTTTCGTGAAAATTTGGAATTCATTTTAGAGGTAATGCAAGCAGGTGGGAGCTAGTGAAGGAATGATTTCTCAAGCTCTGAAACTGGAATTAGTCTGAGGTTGAAGCGCCCTCTATCTACATTTTTCATTGGTTGAGAAGAAAAACAACACCATCTACATCTATGTTTATTGGTCTATACTCATGATGTCATGGTCTTGCACACAAAACTCATGGTGCCAAGGTGACTGTAAGCTATAAATCACCTTAATTGCTATGTGAACCTGAAGTAGCTCCAATCTGTGATATTTATCTAAAGTATTCAGACTATGTGTCGACATTTCGACAATATTGAATCTTTTAGAGAAGTTTTAAGTTGGTATTACGATTAAGTTGTCGAGTAAAATGGGATATTGCTCCAATCTATGATATTTATCTAAAGTATTTTGACTGTGTGTCTCCATTTAGACATGTGTAATAACAAAAAACGTTTTAAGTTGGTATTTTCAGACTTGAAAGAATTCTTTGAAATAGAAAATGGTTACACTATTGTTTAATTTTCTATGAAACTTTCTTCTAATTAACGAAAATATTTGCTTTGGTAATAAAATTCAAATATTGAAAAGTAATAGCAGACGTTAAAAAAAAATACAAAATGTAATTTAAAACTACAAAATATTAACTAAATAACCGGTATGATGGTTCTTTATCATTCTTTAAATCTATGATAAAAAAATTAAACCTTTGAAGAGCAAATTCAAACAACTGAATGTGTATTGAGAAATTTAAAAATAAATTGTTAATGAACTTATCAACTTAAGAATTGTTTCTAAATTTGTCTGGTAATAAACGAAAGTTATAATAAGCATATTATTTTGTTCAAAATAATACATGTTTCTCAAAGACCATACTAGATAACCACTTACTTTAACACCTATTACTATTCCTTAAAACTATATTGTAAAACATATATCTATGCATTCGAATCTACCCTATTACTCATGATGTCGTATAAATCTACTCAAAACGTAACAAAAATATATAATATTATTCATCAGCATCTAAACAAATCGACTATTAGCATCATAAGAGATCGCTGGTTTGAATTCTGTCAAATAAACTCTATTTTTTAATATTTTTCACACTAAAATGTTTCGTGGTAATTTAACATTGAAATAATTAATTTCCCTATCGATAGATGGTACCACTTTTATCGCGTTTAAATATATTCTATTTTTAATATTTGTTTTTCATGATAATTTCACATTAAAATCATTACTTTTTTTTTTTGGTTGATAGTTGGCGCACTATTTGACAATTCTTAAAACCTTCTACGTCACATAAGCGTATCCCTGCTTTTATAGAGTTTAAATATACTCGATTTTTTTTAATATTTATTTTTCATGGTAATTTCACATTAAAATCATTATTTCTCTCGCCGGTAGATGGCGCTATTACTTGGCAATTCTTAAAATACTTTTAATTATCCTTAGATGGTATTCCTTAAGGATCTTCCATTAGGATCTTCCATTAGGATCTCTCATAGGGGATAAGTGTAGAAACTGGACGTTAATTCTTCATATAGTACTGAGTGGACATAGTCGAGTCGGTAGCGTCGTAGAAAAAAAACTCATTCGGCTATGTTCACTTTTGGAGATGTAGGTTCGAATCTTGTCAAATAAACTTTTTAATATTTTTATGCGCTAAAATGTAACAATTCTACATTAAAATCATACATTTCCCTGTCGATAGAGGGCAGCACTAACTTCAAACTATTTTTAATGAATAAATAAACTATAACCTCTATTCACGCATACTAGAGGGCAGCAGTAGCTATTTTTTAAATAAATATAATCTTTTTTAATATTCATTATTTTCACCGATAGATGGCGCCACGACATGGAACTGTGACGTCATAGGAGATCGCAGGTTCGAATCTTGTCAAATAGACTTTTTAATATTTTTTCGTGCTAAAATGTAACAATTTCACATTAAAATCATACATTTCCCTGTCGATAGAGGGCAGCACTAACTTAAACCTATTTTTACTTTAATCTCTATTCACTAGAGGGCAGCACTACCTATTTTTAAAATATATTTAATTTTAATACTTATTATTCTCACCGATAGATGGCGTCACGACATAGAACTGTGACGTCATATCAGCACCCAAACAACTCAACTCTCCCTAAGGATTTCAGGACTCAAACAACTCAACAATCAGCACCCAAACAACTCAACAATCAGGAGTTAAACAACTCAACAATCAGGAGTTAAACAACTCAACTTTCAGCACCCAAACAACTCAACTCCACTTACGTCATATCCGTTACGTCATATCCGCCACACCCCCCCTTCCGCCACGCCCCTTCCGGTGACGTCAGAGCCACTTCCGGTGGGATTCTATCCCACCATCCCACCACTGGCCCAGAACTGTCAATTTCTATCTACTCTTATACAAAGAATTAGTTAAAATAAGTTGGTAAAATCCATCTCTTAAATTTCATATACATTTTTAACGTTGTATTTTCATTAAAGATCTAATACAATGTGCTGAAATTTTCATTTTAAGTTTATATTATATACATATGCCATATGAATTCTTTTAAGAAAAATTCACTTTAATGTATTATTCAAATCATTACACTATCTTTACCACATAAAACTCTGAATACGGTAATCTTCTCTTTTTATGTCACTTTTTTACGTAATAAGAATAATTGTCTTGAAGTTCAATAACGCGAATCAGGGTAACTCACAGTAAGAGTCCAAGTTCAAGAACACTTTCTTAAGAATTTCCTAATTCCATTGTTAACATTAACCGACACGCTGCGTGATTTTCCTTATACTAAATCTAAAACAAACATTAAGTCTCATTGTTTATAGTTTTTTAAGACTTACTAAATTAAAGGCTCTGGCAGCGTGAGTATTACATAGCTTGACCTTATAAACTCCGTTTTGTATGTTAACACCAAGGTACCTTCAAATAAATTTAAGACTGGCGGATTTTAAAACCATTATACGAATGCAAACATAACAATGAATTAGGATTTTTTTTGGGGGGGTGACTATTTCAGACTAAGCATGATTTTTATGATATTTTTCTAACACCTAATGTTTGCTTCTTTAATAGTTCTAAATAAATTGTATCGAACAAGTAAAAAATATAATTTTTTTTACTTTTCTTTATCCTTTTACAATTGTTCGGTGGATTTTGCATAAACCGCCTACCTCTAATATGGAAATTTCGTAAGAAATTTTTTTTTAATTTTTTTTTACTTGCGGTAAAGATATCATTGAAAAGTTAGAAAAATTGATTTGTTTGCGAAAGAAACTTTGTCGTCGTCGAATTATTGGTTAAATAACAATTTCTACGAAGAATGTTGTTGTCAAATTTATTTTTAAAGAAAATGAAAGTTATCTCTTACTTAGAATATATAGCACATAACTCCTAAGAAGTTACTCTTCTTGTAATAAATTGGCCGCCCCAGTGGCGCAATCGTTAGGATGCTAGCCTTTGGAGCTGCTGGGGTCGGGATCGAATCCCGGTCTGGCACGGATGTTTGTGACCGTTAATAAATGTTATTTGTCTATGTGTTTGTATTGTCCTTTCTTTGTGTGTCTCTTGTTCTTGTAAAAACTGTTTCTGTGTCTGTCCCACTTGACGAAAGCTTATAAGCGGTTCTCTGAACAAGCACACAAGCTGGAATATATATGTACCATACCATACCATTAAATTAACAACCGCTTTGCATTAACGGTGAGGCATCAAATTATTGAGGCAAGAAAAAAAGAAACGTGTCGTAGTGTACATTTGCATCGATCAAGTACGTTTTAAAACAATATTTAATGTAGACTGAATGTTCAACTTGTATCAGTTCGTTTGCTCAAGGCGTGAACGAAAGTCTTTATGAACTCACTTGAACTCCTTTTAAATTTAAATATTTAGATAGATTCGTGTTTCCTATGTATTAAAGGCATTTTATATTTCAAACCAGAAATCCTTTTTGTAAAATAATATTCTTCAGCTGAATACTTACATAAATTATGCGCTATCATTGAATATATATTTTCTTTCAAATTTCATTGTAATTTTACACTTTACTTGTACCATGCACAAAGTAACTTCAGCAATAAATTTAAAATACTTTCTTTTATTAGAAACTTTTAATTCTTTCTTAATTAATTTCTAATGTAATATTCAAATCAAATTAAAATTTATACAATCAACATTATGATCATTAAATAATTACAGATTTGAATTCTGATTAACAAAGCATAAATATTATATTTTTGTTCAATTATCTTTGAAGCTAATTCGTTTTTAGAATACGAACAAGCACAATAAACGCAAATGAAAGCATAACATTGTGCTTTGAACCACTTTTAGTGAAATGAAGTTTTACTAATTTGTTAATGTACTCCGTTGAAATGTATTAAGTTTGATATTTAATGCATGGAAAACTAATAAAGATAATATACTTAAGGATTTGACTAAATTATTGTGGACCAAATTTTATACATTTTAACATAAAACGTAATGCAATGAATAATGAAAAATTACTAATAAATGAAAAACACTGAAGTTTTGTTTTTTTCTTTGCATTTCATCTTTAATTTCCATTCATCATAAAACAAATGTTAAAATCAAAAATCAATTATGTTCCGGGTATCTACACTCTAAAAAATGAATGCTCAAAAACGGCGAAATTTTCCTTAATTTTGACGATTCGTTTACTGGCAAATGCTCCGAGTTTTCGTTTCCTCAAAGTGAGGAATTTTGAATCGTCATTTTTATGAGGATTTGAATGTCGTCTAATCTAAAGAAATATTTAGTCATTTTTGAGCATGTGAGTACAACAATGAGATTCAGTTTCCTCAAAATCAAGATACCGAATCGTCAAATCACGATCGTAAAAGTGATGATTCGCGTTTACTCAAAAGTCACGTGATAGTTTGACGAAGCACAATCCTCAAAATTAACGAAATGAGGCTTGATTATTCATGAATCGTCAAAAATGAAAGTGTTATTTCTGAGAGTGTACCACGTATTGATTTAAAAGTTAATCATTTATATGAGTTATCAAAAGGTCAAAGGCATTATAAAATAATTAAAAGAGTGTCTATAATTTACCCTAACTCGCCCTATGCAAGTACAAAAAATATTCAAGCTTTACAAATAATGCAAATTATATATCAAAATGACTGAATAATAATAATAATAATAATAATAATAATAATAATAATAATAATAATAATAATAATAATAATAATAATTCATTTCCACACTATTCAGTGAAAAACTCTAACAATTCAAGTCAGGTACCCTAAGAAATAAAATTTATTTTAACTTCGTTTTAACATACCAACCATCAATTAAAATTCACCAACCATTCGGCAATCAATTCTCCAAGATTGATTTATAACCGCATCTGCAAGAAACTGGGACACTCCAAAACGAGGCGGAATCTTCCCAAAATGAAAGATTGTTTCAACTATTCTAGTAAAACATAGATGAGGATCTTCAGATGTTAGCCGATTTACATAAATAGGATATGATTTGTGGCGAAAAGAAACTCCCCAAGAAGAAAATGACACCTTTTAACAGTAATTTACTTACGATCAATCAATAATGTAAACACCCTATATCATCCAGCATGTAAGGACAGCTGTCACATTGAGATAGATTATGACTGGATACAAAATTATCTTTGTAGGTAAACCGAATGTTTCGAATTAAAATAAACATAATGGTAATTCCGATTTATTAAGTGGTTGGCACATTTATTAATGATGTCTCAATTTCGAGAAGCTTTTTTAACGATACTCTTGAAACTTTATTTATTATTTTATCTTTGTCAAATCGTTTTAAATAGTGTTTAAGTGTAGTTAAAATAATTTTGTTGTGGAAAATAAACTCAATGGTACCTGCTCAATAAAATTGAATAGTTTTTGGTTTTATTTTTCCGCTGGCTGGTAGTTAAGAATATGAGATCATTGCTTATTTAAATAATAAACCAATATCGTTAGTATAAGGGCAAATATCCCTTGCAGTCAAATCATTTGTATTCTGCATTTATAAACATTACATTTTGCAAAAATAATTGAGCAGTTCTATTTTTTGATATATTTACCAAACACAGGTGTTTTACCAGAACTTCTGCTAAAGTCCTATACCTGCACTGTAAAAAATTTCCTTAACTTTCCGTATATATACCAGGAACTTTCCTGGCTTTTTCAAGTATCCATCGCTTCGTGATAAGTTCCTGGAATTTTCAGGTTTTCCCTTTCAAATCTGGCAACGTTTGCTATGAACCGCCGCCATTGCTCGCGGCGCCTCGCTCAAAATCAGTTGTTTTCAAACGTTGTTTGTATATCGAAGTTAATTATCATGTGGCCGAGTGGTTAAGGCGTCCGCATTAGGATTCAGCCTTCTCAAGAGTTCGGGGGTTCGAATCCCACCTACTACCAGTCATTCTATAAATCGGATATCTGTGTTGGGAAAGAGTAGAAAATCCAATTCGGTGACGGATGGGGTCCGAGTACACGGAAGGATTTCTGAAAATTCTTTTTAGGAAGGTTCCTGGTATTTTCCAGAAAGGTTCCAGGTATTTTCCAGAGACGTTACTGGCTCAAAGTGGGATTGTTTCAATATTTTTGGGGAAGGTTACTGGTATATTCCAGGAACATTACTGGTAAAAATTGGGCAGCTCAGCTGCCCATTATTTCCCAGTAACGTTCCTGAATTTTTTTTACAGTGTGTGTGTTGTAACAAATTTAACAGTACACTTAATGTTAAATGAATATTTTTTAATGCTTTAATGGCATTCCCATTTCTATCCCATACAAGTAAAGAGCTTAGTGGAAGAACGTGCTAAGTGACAAAAAGATGAAAACGAGAAAATATTTCGAAATGTTTTTTTCTTTTACTAATGGGGCTGCAACATTGGCGTATTTAGAAATGTTAGAAAAGTTTTTAGTTTGCTCTTAAATATGTTACAAACGGTACTTGTAAACGGTAAAAATATACTTAACTTAAAGTTTATGAAAAAGAGGTAACTAGTTATCGTTGAAGAAGATAGTATAATGTGTTCATTGACACAAAAATATATTTTTTTTAAAAAAATGTCACATAGCACATTCTTACTCTAATCTCTTTAATTATCATTTTTTTAAATTTTAGTTAAATCAGTGATTACTTAGTACTGTAGTTTTTAGTTTACGGGTACATTTATTTTACATGAACTCATCATTCATTTTAATAGTTAACTCTTTTCTTCACTAATACATAACTCTTTGCAACAGTTTCGTCTAAATTCGAACATATAAAATTATATTTTGGTCCTGGCTGTTTTCGGAGCTAACAAGGCGTATCGATATTACGCGATCTATCAAGGGCTTAACAATGCCTCTAAGTCGCGAATGCAAATCAAGGTAAATGTTTAATCAAAAAACATCAATGCCATAAAACCATTCTAACTCAAGCAACCAAGAAATCTTTGAAAAACTGAGTCAATCTCTGTGTTTTAAACCAAATCTTCTTCCTGTGCCATAATTATAGGCTTTTGAAACGGTTTCAACGACAATCAATAGAAAAAGTCTGAGTAGCAAATTGTTATGTCTGTGGGGCTTTTTTTCCTCAGTCGTAGCAAAGAGAAAGGTAATTCAAATATCCCGTTGCAAAAAATCTTCGACTTGTTGCAATACTTTTTCGTGTCATCAGATGAACGCCCCTGGCTCGCTCAGGGAGGGAATTAGGGATGAGAAGCACGAGAACAACTTGGAACTTATACTTGTTGGGTAATGCTTTTTACTGCTCTGACAGAATCATAATTGAGCCCCGATAAAGTAATGGTATTGGTCTTTAAACTATCAATCTGAATCGTCGTTAACTAAAAGAAATAGCGACAATTTAATTTTTTATAAATAGGATGTGTCTTTTTTTTTACTTTCTTTTCAGGAATTTTTACAAAGTATTACAAAAAAACCTGAAGGAAGATGGATGATAATTTTTGTGTCTTTCAGCATTGTATGTGTATAAGTTAATACACAAAATATGTTTTCTTTAAAGAAAATCCAAAACTCATTTTAAAAGTTTTTTATATCTTTTTTTATTAACACCAAATTTCTGCATTTTGATTACATTTGAAAGCAATTATGTAATACTACAAAGATAAAATAAATCAATTTCAGAAGAATGCATCAAAATAACTAATGAAGAACCAAAATGCGACATTTATTCAACATTATAAATGCAACTGCTTGCAATTTTTTTTAATGCAAGCAATGGTGTTTTGACGTCACGACTCCCCATCTATCTATGGCGCTTAAAAAAACAATTGGCACTTACTCAACACAAATTGCAATAACTGGGAAAACACGATTTTTGGTATTAACTCAACAGAGTTTTAGAAAACTAATTGACAATTACTGAGCACAAATTATAATAACTGAGAAAACGCAATTGTTTTGTAAAACTCCAGAGAGAGTTTTTTTTAAAGAAAAACTAAAAACTCCTCTCCAAAAAGAACACCTATGCCCATCTCCAGAGAATCACTCATAATTTCACCAATCCCTCTCTCGCCATAGGCCGAAAAAGTAGGTCTCCGTCGATCTCAGGACTCCCCCGATCGACTCTCCGATCAGCTCACACATCGCCACTGTCTTACCAGCGAGTCGGTCTCCTCGAAAACCAGCTGCCCGACGGGAACCCGACTCAATCTTGGCCGCGAAAGGATCGAGGTCGTGCGGCGAGAGATTTAGAGACGCGCCGTCCACCGAAGCGTGGATGCTCCCAACTTAGCCCATTTCTTCTGACTCGAGGCTGTATGTCACTTTGGGGGATTTTCTTCGGTTTTACCTTCTGTTGATTGGTTTCGATTTTTATCGGCGCTTCTGTTTTGGTGAGTATAGCTTCGGTTTTTGTGTTATTTTTTAACTGATAAAGTTATAATTTTATTTTTTTCTAACTCAACGCTGTAGTGGTTGCATATCACTTTAAGAAGTTTATAAAATGTATAATTTTTTTCAAGACATTATCGTAATTTTGGAATTAAAGAAAAAAAATCGCCGTATTTTTTTCGTTCGATAGCTGAATTTGTTTTGGATTTTTAATCATTTAACGTATTTCATAAAATAAAGAATCAGAACTTTATTAAAATATAAAAAATAAATACTGACAAATAATGCTGATATACTAACAAAAAATTCGTAGTAAATAATTCGAAGAACCCCAGCTAAATTGCAATCGTTTTCCAAGGTTAAAAGCTTTGAAAAAATAACATTCTTAAAACTTCAAGTGCACCGATGAGTACATTGATAGTATTCTATTACTTATTTTTATTTTCAACAAAAAATAATTACAAACATAATTTCAAGCCAAATGTACACTAACTCATAAAAATATATCTGAAATTTTATACTAAGATTGTCTCAAACATCCTCAGTAATAGTTTTTTTTTAATATGTCCATTACATTAGCAAAGAAAATTCTAGAAAATACTTTTCACCAAATTAAGCCACATTTCAGATACAATAACAAAACCGAAACCAAAATGCATAAGATTTTCAGAGTTTATTGTCCTTTCACTTTTGAATTTTCTTTTGTATTATTCCTCTGTGAAACTCCATTTTCTTTATAGAAAGCGCTTTAGATTAAAAAAAAAAGTTATGAATTTCATCTAACTTAAAAAGTTATGTATTGCTAGCAAAAGTTATTCCTTAGCATTTATAATAGGCTTAATTAGCAAAAAAATTCAGAAATAAACAAACAAATTTAATCATGTAGAGTTTCTGCTTTAATTTAAAACAATCATGAAACAACTTTAACAAAATAGAATCACAATATTGAATTAAAGTTATCATTTACGCTTTTAAAGTTGCAAAGAGCTTTGACAATTTGATCGTGAATTTTCCATGGTTTACTGATTTAAATAAAACAAAATGATTTTAATTATATACAGAAGGGTTTTGTAATGACTTTTCACTCACATATAACTACGAAAAAACATTGATACTTTAATGTACTAGGCAGTTATGGCAATGACAAATGACAATGAATGCGCCCTCTAGAAGTTAGGATCATATTCTTTATAGCTCGTTACCTTACTCGCTAGAAGTGACACAGTCACGGGAGACACACAAAGAAAGGATGACACAAACACATGGACAAAAAAAAACATTTATTGACAAACACAAACAACAAATGCTCTACCGGGATTCGAACCCGAACCCAGAAGCTCCAAAGGCTAGCTAACTAACCGTTGTGCTGCTGGGTCACTTGGCAGTTAACACTAGTTTCATTCTTCACTCAAACAAACCCTATACCAGCTATCTTCACTAAAATGGTATCAAATGAAAGAGAAAATTTTAATTTATGCAGGCAAAACCCTAGACTCTAAGACAAAGTTGATAAAATCAAAAGAATTTCCATGTGCAAATATCTTCCTTCTATATTAAACATAAATGTGTCACGGACATTCGAGCCACCCAATACAGCATAGTGAATATAGCAACAAGTTACCAAAACATATTCTTTCTCCAAACTAAAAAACAACGGAAGCATCGCCGCATCTTTTTGAACTTCATATTCATGATCCTACCTTGACCCAAACAGCTATGGCGAGTGCCGAGTGCATTGAGATGTCAAGAGATATCTCAAAACATTGTATTTCTTTACTATTTATACTCTAATGAGTTGCTAAGAGTGCTAGAGTATCATTGAAATGTATAGTTTATTTTTCTTTGTCGATTGTGACAGATGTTCAGAATTTGTTCCTCTTGATCTCCTTATTTATTTCGGGTGCATTGAGCTATCTCAAAACATTGTATTTCTTTACCATTTACTATAATGAGTTGCTAGGAGTGCTAAAATATCAATGAAGAAATGTATAGTTTATTTTTCTTTGTCAATTGTGACAGATGTTCAGAATTTGTTCCCCTTGATTTCCTTATTAATTTCGGGTGCATTGAGCTATCTCAAAACATTGTATTTCTTTACTATTTACTATAATGAGTTGCTAGGAGTGCTAAAGTATCAATGAAGAAATGCATAGTTTATTTTTCTTTGTCGATTGTGACAGATGTTCATAATTTGTTCCTCTTGATTTCCTTATTTATTTCGGGTGCATTGAGCTTATCTCAAAACATTGTATTTCTTTACCATTTACTATAATGAGTTGCTAGGAGTGCTAAAGTATCAATGAAGAAATGCATAGTTTATTTTTCTTTGTCGATTGTGACAGATGTTCAGAATTTGTTCCCCTTGATTTCCTTATTTATTTCGGGTGCATTGAGCTATCTTAAAACAATGTATTTCTTTACTATTTACTATAATGAGTTGCTGGACTGCTAAAGTTTCTGTGAAGAAATTTATAGTTTATTTTTCTTTGCCACTTTTCCGTTCTGAACTTGATGACAGATGTTCAGATTTAGTTAAGATTGTTTTTTTTTGTGTTTATTTCGGGTGCATTGACACGTCAAGAGATTTCTCAAAACATTGTATTTTTTTTTTCACTTTTTACTCTAATGAGTCGCTAAAAGTGCTGAAGTAGAAAAGTTACTCTGTGAATTTGGACTTCTAACGAAAGAATTAACAATTACATTTGTGGTTAGACACTACTTATTTCTGTTTATTCTTATGGTCAGAGCCAACAAAAAATTAGGTGATAAAAGTTAATGATTTCTTTTTTACTTCATGTATTGGCAACAAACTGTTTAAATTTTGCACACTTAAAAATGATTTTTTATTCAGATTTTTAAGGAGATTGTGTAATGCTAATGTACTTGCTACATCTCACTTCACTAGCTACTCGTTTTACAACAATTTCATCCAATTTTGCATACCTGTTAAAATATTTTAATTTTACTATTTAATGTTCTATCTTCGTCTATATCTTCTTAATCGTTCAGAACTATTTCAAATCAACCAGCTACAAACATTTTACAGCTAAACAACTTAGTTTCAATTTTTAAAAATGACGTTTTTGATAATGTATCCTTAAATACAACACACATAGCTGTAAACAAGTGTTTAGATTAACTTGTTAAACATAAATGTCTCATACAAAACATATGTAAAATTAACTGTCGGAAAACTGACATTTATTAGAAAAAATAATCAAAGTAATTGATTTGTTTTTTGTTACTAATCTAACTTTTAAATTACATTGACTCTTGTAAGTTTCCTACGTTATTCTACCTTGCTCGCTATTTAAAATAAAAATACTGTTAGTTGACTTATCACTGAACGTGCAACTAAATTCAAGACGAATCTTTCTTCCACATGACGAGTAAGTAATGTTTTAGAAACCGTGTCAGGGAGGTAAGGTACATTTTAACAACAGTTTTCGAGAAATTGCATCGTGGGAAGATATTTGCATAAATTAAAGTTAAGGTAAGTAAGTTCTGTGTTTAGAAGATCAGTTAGCAGATCAGCTGTTTATATATAAAATAAACAACTAAATGGATGTGTAAGTGTTAATGCTGTCATATTTTATAGTTTTTATAGTGTTCTATTGTACGTATTTTTAAATATCTATATATATATTCTTCTTACGTGGTCAGAAAAAAAGGGAAATTTCTATGGTCGGAATGGCAACGGCTCTGCCAGCATGGCAGCCAAGTTAGGCTTAACTAAAATTATCAGCATTCAAAATACGAATTTAATGGATTACTGACTTATATTTTTGCATATAACAACTATTTTTATTAAAAAAATCCGATTTCTTAAAATATTTCCATGAGAAATATAGCTAGAAAAGCAGAATTACGATTTCCAAATCATCGATTGATTGGTTGATTGACTTGGGTTGAGGCTTGCCCTCTGCTTCCGTATCATTTAGAAAGTGGGTGACTAAACTAAGAAAGTGGAATACAACATCAAATATTCACGAACTAATGGTACAAAATAACATTTTTATATTTTATGAACTTTTCGGTCTTTCATTTCGAAATAAAAATAGTTTTCTGAAGACAATTTAACAGAAATATTGCAGATTGTACATAATCAATCACGTTTGGCAACACTATATTTTCATTTGATTTGTTTGTTTGGATTTGAGATCTTTGTGTTGACACATGGTTTCGACATCGAATTTTGGCACTTGGTATCGAATTTACTTAAAAAGTAATGGTGAATTAAGATAGGGCAGTTCACTATTTACGAAATGCGGTAGAAATTTACGGTACGGTAACTATTGGCGAACTTTCCGAAATCGCGCCAAAAGTCCGTATTCTGGCGACTTTTGATGTCATGCTCTCTTCACAACGATGACGTTTTCCGGCAACCCTATCTAACCATTATGCGTTTCGATCAGGTCAGACAGGTTGCCACAAAAAACTATTTATCACCAAATCGGAAAATCGCGCCAATAGTTACCGTACAGTAAAGGTGACCACGAAATGCTTGCCGAAGGTTAGAGAGACAAAATGAAACTGCAGTTGAAGCATCTATACAAAGATCTAAACTAAATGAATCTGATCGTCAACGATTATCAATACGCATTTGCGTTCGAGATTCTTCAATTCCAGAACATGATTGTGGAGAACTGAGGGAAGTTTGTGAGTTTTGTGGAGCACTATTTTGGAATAGAGAACGAAACATAGCAAACGTGAAGCCTCTTCCTGGTGTGGGACCTTACTGTTTTCACATGGCCAGATATATCAAATAGCCTGGCCACTTTATGCAAGTGCAGGAAATAAAGCAGGCTATGGTCAACTTAATGTCTTATTATTTTTTACTATTTTTTTATATTATTCCAGAAACTGGAAATATTCTTATACAGTCCAAAATCAGTTTTGTATTGCTCTATCAAGAAAAGTTTGATCAATGTCATTCACTTCAATGTTTGTACTACATGCTAAAAAAAATATTAAAACAATTGAAAACAGTTCAACTGTTTTCAAATGTGTTTCTCTCGGAGAGCCTGCAACCCCTAATCAATGTCACATTATTAAAAGATATGTTTAGTACTTTTTTTTTACTCTTCCTGTGCATTTATTATGTATTGCTTCATATTTGTTTTTTAATTGCTAGCACATAATCTTATTTATGTTCACCAGCGAGCGAGCGCAGCGAGCCGGTCGCGAAGCGGCCAATGGGAATTGCGTAGCAATTCCCGGGGGTTGGCGAGCGATAGCGAGCAGGGGGCGTAGCCCCCTAGTATCATTTTTATCTTGTGTGAAATTTTTAAGACTCGTTGTAGTAACTGTTATTAGCAACGACATGCTGAAATAAATAAAACAAAAAACACTTAATTTACTAAAGCCTTAACAATATTTACTATAAAAATATCCGTAATATGAATAATTTTTCTTTTAATGATATTTAAAATTTCAGTTTTGATTATCCAACTAAAAAAATTTTTTATCCATAAGCTTTAAATATTTTGAAAATATATAAAAACTAATGAACATTTCTAAATGTTGTAGAAATTTTGGAGAAAGTTTCTTAGTGATTTTTATATTAAATGGTGTGTTCAACCTATTAACTCTATAAACATCTTAGAATAAATTTTTGTTTAACTATCAATTCTAAAATAATAGCATTTTAAATTAATCATTATTTTAGAACAACTCCAATGAACTTGTTTAAAATTCAACCCAAATCTTTTTAACTTCCAAACAAATCGTAAAAGTATATTTCCCTTATCTCCCGGGTTCAAAAATAATTTTCAATGTGCAATTACCGTCATTAAATCTTAATTGGGACCTACTTAACCTTTTTATCTAACCACAACTATAATAAAACAAAAACTCAACGGAATAATAAGTACGTGGTTATTATTTAACCGCACGAATGCTTCATTTTAAATAGGTGATTTGAAAAGCAATAAAATGAACTTAAATACCCGTTCATTATGAATGCATTGACTTGCAATTCTTTTAAAGGCAAATAAGGATGTCTTCAAGTCGTGACTCCTTATCTATCTGTGGTGTCTTTTAAAAAAATTGGCAAAAAAACAACTTGTATTAAACTGGGAAAACGCAATTTTTTGTATTTTGAAAGAAAACACAAAGTGACTTTCTGAGTGCAACAATTTCATCCATATCGGTTGATTGGTATATTTCTTACACAATCTCTAATTTTAGACTTTTGCACCGTTACTTTTGTATGCTTTTTTCAAGTTCTATTACTCATTAAGAATTTGAGTGTCCGTAAATTACAACTTAACTTTTTCACACTTTCCTATAAATTTGATATAAATTTCTATTTTAACTGGAGAAGAATTTTTTTTAAAGTTTGGTGCGCTTTCGCAGTAAATTTTTTGATGTTTCATTTGCATGGCTTGGCAACGTAATCATTATTTCGGAAATTATGCATTTCCTTTTGCGTCACATACAAGCTATATCAAGCTTATTGGTATTTAGTAACAAGCTTGACCCCTTGTCGTATTTACCAGACTGTAAATGTAAAATATACTTAATTTTTGACTATTTACTAATTTATCGAAAAAGTTCAATTTACAGTATATGTAGTAAGAAATATCCCATTAAAGAGGGTTGAGGTGTTGTCTTAATTCAACAAAAAAGTTTTTGTCGCAAACTGATTAGAAGAAATTGCAAAAATGTGTGTACAAATACTACACATTTTGCGGTTAATTTTTACATCGGTTTTGTAATGTTTGTTTTAAAGAATATTTTCACAACGTACAGAGTCACATGAACAACTTCTTCCAATAATGTTTAAGGAGAGGAATTTCGCATCATATGTAAATTCAGGGTTATGGCAGCACTATTACCATCACACTGGTAAATTGCAGGGGGGTATGCCGACCCGGCGTTGTAGTGGTTAAGGTGTTAACCTTTGGAGCTTCTGGATCAGGATTCGAATCCCGATCAGGCATGGATATTGATGTTTGTCGAGTATGTGCGGAGTACGTGCTCGTTAAATATGTTGGGTCCGAAAGTCCTGTGGGCGGTCATTGCGCAGTTCCCCAAGGGTACAGGTTTCTGGAGACTATTCCCCTCCTCTTAAAGGGACATGTCTAAATTGTGGAGGTGGCACGCGACAGATGGCAGCATCTGTCGCGTATGTGTCTGTGCTGTGTTGCGTCTGTCTTACTTGACGAAGGTTTATAAGCGGGTCTCTGACCAAGCACACAAGCCTGAAAATATATGTCTACCAATCAACTACAGGGGGGAGATACAATGAGGTCACAAACAGGAGATAGACAGTACTTACCAAGTATCAAAGCAATTGAAAATACAATTAAACTAAACTGTAAATAGGAAATGGTTAAAAGTAACAAATGGCTTTTTTTATTCACGAAACAAGGTAATAACTGACGGCTCATTAATTGAATTGCAAAGAGCAAACAACACATACTGTGACACATATGACATTTGAAAACCAATTTGCAATAACTTAAAGGATAAAGTTACGTGTTTTTCTTCTTTTATTGACATGTTTATTTAAATACAGCCTCCAAAGTGTTGTAGCATGCAGTTTTGGCACGTCTTTTTCCAAAACCAGATTCTTATCTGGACGATATTTACAAATAGATAATTTGCAGGCAGAGAATACCTTAAACACCAATGAATCATTTACAAAATTTCAAAGACAGGTATAAATGGACCAGTGACAATCAGTGGTTTAAAAACAATCGGTAATAATTTAAAGGATTGAATGACAAAATGCTTCGTTTTTAGTTAAGGACTCGTTAATTTAAAAAGTGTTTCTGGTGAGCATTTTAAAACCGTTATTTGTAAACAATAGTATCTACGTCGTTTTCCCTAACCAGATGTTTATCTGGGCGATATAAACCAATGGATACTTAGCATGCAAAGAATATGTTTCTTACAAAAGGATCGGTTAGCAAAATTTATAAGACAAGTATGGATGGTCTGTGTTCTAAAAAAACAATTGGCAATAACTTACAGGATCAAATGACAGAATGGAAGTTTTTAGCAAGCGTTATGCAGAAGTGTTTCTTGCGAGCAATGGTCGTCACTCCGTTCTCAAATCAAGATGCTTATCTGAGCGACATTTCCAAAGCAATAGATACTTAGCATGCAAGGAAGCGATTGGCAATGCTATAAAAATTGAAATGTCAGTCGGAAAAGGTTAGGGCTAACAAGTAGCTTTTTGTTCCACGAAATGGCAGAAACTGATGTCTCAGTCAGTTGGCGATTGAGTTCAGTTCGACAAAAGCCGATACGTGAGCCGCATGTCAAACAGCTGCTGTCGAAAACTAATAATGTTGATGAACAAAAGGGCTCTCAGCTATAAATCGAAGCGGGAAATGACTTGTTTTATTGGTTTGACAATGAGATTGCGGATCTATCGAGGGCTGGTTTGGGTGTCAACTTGTTTGGATTGGAATATCACTCGTTTGGTTTTAAAGGGTGTTTGGAGAATAAAACTTTGTGTCAATGTGTCTCACTAGCAATCGAAATATTTTTTAACTTTTGTCAAGTTTGTTGGATGACTTTGCCTTTTGAATATCTAGCCATGTATTTGTCATGAAAACTTTTTATAATGTGTTACGATATATTTAAAATATCTTACGAAACATATTTTTTTAAACTCTTAAGACATTTTTAATTAATGGAATAAAAAGGATGTCATTGAAATAAAGAAAACTACCGTCAAAGCGGGTATCTTTGGCCACGGAGGGTAACTTTGGCCACGCGTCGGAAAAAGATTTGTTTCTTAATTTCTCTTCATAAAATGATCTCATCTTAAATTGTTTTACATTTTTGGAAAGGTGGAAATATCGCCTTTCATTTCATGTAAAAAAAATCTCATTCTAAATCTGGCAATACTACAAAAGCTGTTTTCATTCTTACGAGCATAAAATGACAAAAATCTATCTCTTCCAACTTTTGTCTGGAACACTTAAAAAAATATTGAAAATATTTAAATAAAACACTCTATTCGATTCTTTTATTAATGAGGAAGAATATTACACCATTTGTTTTATTCTAAGTTGACAATTTTTTATGCTGTATTTAAATATTTGTAATTGGGAAGCTTTTGCCGATGAATGCGGGTAACTTTGGCCATAGATGTAAATATTTCTTTATGAAACTTTGCACTAAAAAAATGTATGTAAAAGTGTATTAAGCTTAACTATTTTCGAAAAAATTCTTACTTTTATGATTACTCATTTTTAGATATTTTTTTTTTAATCTCATGATTTTAAACATTAAAAAGATAAAGATAGAATGCAAGATACGTATTCCACTCAAAATCGCAAATGTCGAAAGGTAAACATTTTCAAATTCCTAATAATAAATATATAATTTTTCACCTTTTATAATAAAATCGTTTGCTTTTTACAAATATATTTGTTATTAAATCTTGCTTCAAAAAAGTTCTTTTTTCCTTATTAAAATAGAAGTTTATTTTTCTCTCTTTTAAGCGACATACAATACTAGTATCCAACGTGTAATGCCATTCCACGATGTCAATGTAAATGTTAAGTTATATACCATTTTAAATAACTATATGTCTTATAACTTTGTTATTTTTGGGTTTAAAGCTTTAATATTGCTATTTAAATCGTTAACACAGCTTTTAAGGATGTTAAAAAGTGTGTTTCTTATGTATTTCATGGGTGGCCAAAGTTACCCGCCCGGCTCCTAACAGTGTCTTATTTTTTAAAATTATTACCAATTTTTTATTAATTCATAAAATGTAACAAAAATGCCTGAAAATTATTCCTAAATGTACAATACTTAGAATGCATAAGGATTTTTAAGTGTTTAAATCGTTTTTGAAGTTAAATTTTTCTTCTTTTGTGAAAAAAACTATGATTTTGGCCAAAGTTACCCGCACTGACGGTATACTAAAACATGATTGCGACAGATTTATTCAATATCGAATGCTTCTTTAAATCATTTTAGCATGATGATATATTCATGCACGTCATAGAAAACTCTTAACCTCATACATATCTTCTTAACTTTTGATAAAATCTTTATTTTGTCACTTATACATTACTCATCACATAATTAATAATAGAATGCTATAAAACCTTCACGAGTCTTCTCTTCAGACTGTTTTTTTAATGATTTTTGTCAATGAAAGTTAATTATTTCTTCCTCAATTCCTTCCATTTACACTTTTAAAACAAACGAGCGATTTTAACTCAGTCCGAGTTAATGTTCACTTCTCCAGTGTCGAAAATGCACTTCTCCTAGTGGATCCTTTGTATGTTGAATCTGCGACAAAATCTCTCCAAAAGAGTGATTTTAACTCAGTCTGAGTTAATATTCACTCTTTTCCAGTGTCGAAAATGCACTTCTCCTACAGGAGTGGATTTCACTCCTTTGTTTTAAAAGTGTACTTATTTAAATCAATTAAGCCAGTGTAAAATATTAAAAGTACTTTTATTTCTTTGTTCGAATTGAATATATTGAATAAATTTTATGAAATATGTTAATATATAATTACTTTAAATGCGTAAAGACTAACTCAAGACAATTGATGATCAGATACTGAATCGTCAAATCTCAAGGTGTAGCTAGATGTAGGTACACCGTTAATTCAATCATCCAGAGCAAAAATAACACGCTACCAACATACAAACAAGCGGATTCCTCCAGACTGTCCAAGCAATTCACTCCAAATGATTGCGGTTTCGAACTACCTTCCCAGATTTTCCATTGTTTGAGGATTAATGAAAATTACACAACACGAAGAGTGTTTTCGCGCACAAAGCAAAATGACCGTGTATCTATTATGGCGTTATTTACCTATTGAGATTTAGGCCATAAAATGCCATCCTCACTTCGATACAAGTAGGGGGCGGATTGCACTTAGCTGAATCATAATAATAAACATAAATCATACTTAAATGAGTTTATAAGAATAGAATTTGGAGCTACGCTAAATTAACCCGTCAGAATGCAAGCATCTTTCAAGTTTCTACCCGCCTCGAATCCGCACTTTAAAGAAAATAAGTTATGTTCTTTCGCAAATGTTTCGAAATATTGAATCAGTTTTTAAGGCTAGAAAAATATTTGTATTTGTTTTCCTACAAAGAATTTTGTTGTGAATTTGATGAACTCTTTTTAATCTTAGTTTAATCAGATATTAATTTTAGAAATAAACCATATTAAAACATAATAATTTTACGTATTTAGTATTTTTCATTTTATAGATGTTTAAAGACCCTGCATTTAACAAAACGAACAATTGTAATTACTCATACTTTTGTATCTGACGACTAATGGCAATTTAGTTTTTTCGGCTTTAAAACTATCAAAATATCACTTCATCTACAAATTAAAGTGGGAAAAAACGTTATAAAGGCGAATTTTTAAAAAAATAAATAAACGACGACGACAAATAATAACTACTCCCCAAAACTAAAATAAATGTCTCCTCTATCGCCCGAAGACATACAACGCATGTCTCCGACCTGAGGCTTTCAAAAGGATGTGAAGCAGGACAAAGTGCGTTGGGCTGTGAGATCAGAATAATCCGATTTTAAACTCGATTTATCTTTTTTTAACTTTTGGAAAGCACTGAGAGTACAATTTCTGAACCATGATTTCATTCGGTTGACCAGCGTTCGGCAGATGAAATGGAACGGCCTTGACGTAACGTCAAAATCTGATTTCAAAAATCCACTCTCGTTTCTTTTGTGGAACGTCGAAATTGGATTCGCGAACTTTTTATCTTACGTCAAAACTGGATGCATAAAAGCAGTATCGTTTGTTTTATGTAACGTCGAAACTGGATACAGTATCATAATAACGATACTCTTTGTCAAAATAAGACTTTTAAACGCGTTGTCATTTTAATTTATGTTTTTTTCCAAAGAAACGACTTAGAGAAAAGGATATAACTTTAAAATATAACTTTAAATGCAATGTATATTCAAGCGCTTGTGAAATAAGTAGTACTTTTGGGGGAAACTAATACTGATTTGTGTTATGCGCTTTATCGATGCAAAAACAATTTAGTTTAGACACTTAACTTAAAATTATATTTAATGTGTGTAAGTTGAAAGATAATATAAAAATAGGTGAGCATATAAAATTTGGAAAACACTATCTTTTTTTAAATAATTATTTTTGTATAAATATTTAACAAATACCTTTTAAAAAAAACTACACAAAACTGTTCATCAAAATTTAAAAGGGTATTTTCATTCCTTTTTTAATCAGTTTACTAGAACCAATATATCTATAATATTCCCTTAAAATTCTCATTCTTAAAATTACAATAACATATTTTAGACTACCGCTTCAAAAATAAGCAGCTTAACAATTTTTACAGGTCCTAATACGTGTTACGTATACTACCATAACCAAACTTTTTCTGTGTAAAGCAATACTTAGCATTTAAAAATATTAAATGGCTCAGATTAAAATTTTGCTGAATTCTAATGGGTACTTTAAATTCTGTTGTTTTTTTACGTAATTTTTCAAAAAGAAAATTATGATGATGCAATTAAATTCTTGTGCCAAACTTTAAGATAAACAGTACTATCTAAATTCTGATGATAGCAAAATTAAATGGAAACTTTAATTTATAAATTACAGTTCCGAGAAATTGTAGATTCAAAATAACAATACGTAGAACCACTCGAGTGATTTTTGGTCCCAAAAAAAGGCTTCAAAATAATAATCTTAAACCTTTCTGTCCCAGTGATGCCATTTTAAATCATCACTTTCAATATTTTTTCCCAAATGTTTGTGTCCCGTTATGACATCCAAACACATCATTCGATTCTTCATACTTTGTTCTGTTAGACAATATTTTACATTTATCTCAATAGAAGTCAGAACTACTATTTTTTTATTTAGAAAATAGCTAACAAGCGTTTCACCTTATTTTTGAAAAGTTCACTTCAGTTCCACATATTTAAAACACAATTTTAACAATTTCGGTTAAAATAATTACTAAATTTTTTTTTAATATTATTGTCAGATACCTTAAAATAGATAATTCGAAGCGTTTTTAGGTGATATATATTTTTTTATTTTGTTGTTTTCCACAGTTCAAAAAAATTTGGCATTATTTCAAATACCATATAAAAAATTTTAATGAATTTTTTTTCTTGTGGAACTTTTATTTTCGACTTAAAATAAGCTTATTTTGTGAATATCAGACGTTTCTGTCGTGTAGTAAGTTTTTGGGACTGAAAGGGTTAAATGAACGCCTATGAAGTTTTTTAACCAATGTCGTTTTGAAAATTAACAAATCGTGTCAAAAACTCATTTCAGACAAACCTCCATAACCAACTTTCATCGAACCCAATTTCCAAAATGAAGTAATCATTTCCTCGCATTTAAAAACAAGACGCAAACAATCGGTGGGAGACAGCTCCAATTCGAGGCAATTACCACATTCGATAGGCGCCACATGGCCTGGGGGTGATTTCAAATATCAGTGATCGCAAGTAAAAGCTGTTCAACTAATTATACAAGCTTCCGGCTATTGCCCTACAAAGGAAAGGGGTGCTAGCAAAGGTCACTAACCAAAATCAAGGTCTACTTTTTCTGGGTCAAAGTCAAGATGATAACGAGAGTATAAATCCTGTTGCATCACATACACAGCGGTTCCCAGGTGTTTCCTCACGCCTCTCCCTTTATCATTGTACCTTTGGGTGGACCCACTTGGTTCAGGGAAAAGATGCTGCGGTTGATCAGATGCGTTTCAGCTTGATGGAATTAGGCATTTGGAAACGATGGCAGTCACTGGTTACGAAACGTCTCTGTTGAATGAGTGATATCCGTCTATAAATGTTTGTTTGATCGGTAGGCATACATTGGTTTGACGAAAAAATAAAACAATACCATAAAAAATTACCGGAATTTTAAATAGACTTATTTGAATGATTATTGTACCTTTGTCTGGACCCACTTGGTTCAGGGAAAAGATGCTGCGGTTGATCAGATGCGTTTCAGCTTGATGGAATTAGGCATTTGGAAACGGTTCGTTGGCAGTCACTGGTTACGAAACGTCTCTGTTGGATGAGTGATATCCGTCTTTAAATGTTTGTTTGATTAGGCATACATTGGTTTGACGAAAAAATAAAACAATATCATAAAAAATTACCGGACTTTTGAATAGACTCATTTGAATGATTATTGTACCTTTGTCTGGACCCACTTGGTTCAGGGAAAAGATGCTGCGGTTGATCAGATGCGTTTCAGCTTGATGGAATTAGGCATTTGGAAACGGTTCATTGGCAGTCACTGGTTACGAAACGTCTCTGTTGGATGAGTGATATCCGTCTTTAAATGTTTGTTTGATCAGTAGGCATACATTGGTTTAACGAAAAAATAAAACAATATCATAAAAAATTACCAGACTTTTAAATAGACTTATTTGAATGATTATTGTACCTTTGTCTGGACCCACTTGGTTCAGGGAAAAGATGCTGCGGTTGATCAGATGCGTTTCAGCTTGATGGAATTAGGCATTTGGAAACGGTTCGTTGGCAGTCACTGGTTACGAAACGTCTCTGTTGGATGAGTGATATCCGTCTTTAAATGTTTGTTTGATCAGTAGGCATACATTGGTTTGTCGAAAAAATAAAGCAAAATCATAAAAAATTACCGGACTTTTAAATAGACTTATTTGAATGATTATTGTACCTTTGTCTGGACCCAATTTATTCAGGTGTTGGCTCGTTACTTGACTGTGGTTCTAAAATACGACGCCCGTCGCCAATAGCCCTCGTGTAGCTCTAGTGCGACGATAATTCAAACCTAACCTAACTAACTGGACCCAATTAATTCAGAGAAAAAATGCTGCGGTTGATCAGATGCGTTTCAGCTTGATGGAATTAGGCATTTGGAAACGGTTCATTGGTAGTCATTGGTTACGAAACGTCTCTGTTGATTGAGTGATATCCGTCTTTAAATGTTTGTTTGATCAGTAGGTATACATTGGTTTGACGAAAAAATAAAAGAATATCATAACAAATTACCGGACTTTTGAGTTGACTCATTTGAATGATCAGGGATAGTTGCGATGAATCAATGAGTTTCGAGTCATCGTCTTAGAATTCAGAATCGTTTCATCTTGGAATCAGGCATTTGGAAACGGTTCATTGGTAGTCTCTGGTTACGAACCTTCTCTGTTAAATGAGGGATATCCGTCTTCAAATGTTTGTTTAATCAGTAGGTAGATAATGATTTAAACGAAACGAAAATAATAAAATGATTATATGAAACACCGGGCCATTGAATAGACACATTTGAATGAAAGCATATTGTTAGCAGAATAGACTAGTGGTCAAAGCTGGGCCATAAGAGGCCGCCCTACTCAAGTCATGATATATTCAGCTGATCAAATGCTTTTGGAAGCATAATCTTGGACTTAGACATTTGCAGACGGGTTCATTGGTACTCATTGGTAACGAACCTTCTCTGTTAACTGAATGATATCCATCTTTTAAATATTTATTTGATCAGTAGGTATACATTGGTTTAACGAAAATGTAAAACAATATATAAAATATATCCCGGACTTTTGAATAGACTCATTTGAATGATAGAACATTCAGGGATGGATGTGGTAAATCAATGCATTTCGATGCATCATCTTAGAATTAGCATTTGGAGGCGCTTTGTTTGTAGTCATTGGTTGCGAACTTTCTCTGCTAAATAAGTGATATCCGTCTCTAAATGTTTGTTTGATCAGTTGGTAGATATTGATTTGACGAAAAGAATAAAAAATATATAATAAACAAAAGGACCTACGAAAATACATATTTGGATGAGGGCATATCCAAGGATGGTTGATGAGATGCATTTCGATGCATCGTCTTGAAATTTTTTGCAAACAGTACATTAGTATTGATTTCGACTTTTCTCTGGCAAATGATTAATATGTGTCTCTAAATGTTTGTTTTAACATTTGGTATTTAAGAAAATATATTATTTCATGTTTGTTTATGTAACGGCCCAAATATTATCGGCTCATCTGTAATAGGGTAAGGTGGGGTAAGTGGGCCACCTTTTTGGCATAATTCGACTTTAGACCCTCATACCACTGGATATAATCGGCCTAACAACTTATTTTTTTTTTGTTTTCTATTCTCTCATATGTTATAAATGTACCCATGACAACCAAAACACAAATTGGCAAAAAACAAATTAAAAAAATATGTTTTTATTTTTGGTCATCCGAGTGGCCCACTTGCCCCGCAAGGTGGGGTAAGTGGGCCACCCCCCTAATATATTTTTACACATAACTGGTAGCGAGATGGGGGGGCAAGTGTAATAATCTACATGATTTTTTGAGTGTTTGAAAAAAAAAAGTAATGATGTATCTTCAATAGTTCCCCCATAGAAACTTTTTCTGGCATGCAAGCTTACTACAAGAAATAATACGTTAATTTTCATCTTGTCATTTTTGCATGTAGTGTAAAAAAAAATGTTAGGGCTTCAGATTTTAAACTGGCTTATGTCAATGAATAGGACTATGAATAGTGAATATGACTAACCCTATGAATCAGTGAATATGACTTTTTTTAAGTATATTAAAGAGTTGGGGCAAGTGGGCCACCCCTGGCCCACTTACCCCGCCATTGTGGTGGCCCACTTACCCCAAACCCGGGGCAACTGGGCCACCCCAATTTTCTTTTAACCATATCAACATCACAAGTACATGACACTATAAAAAGATACTATGTTTTATACACTTTCAAAATATATAACATTTTGTTTTGTTTCATGAACCATTTGGAAATAAATAAGAAAATAGTATGATGGCGTGAATTACGAAAAGATGCAATTTTAAAAAATTTCACAAAAAGGATTGTACCTTGTTACATACTTAAATGAAAATGATGCCATAATGTTTCCTGCATCTATTGGGGTAAATACGTAAAACTATTGTAACAGATTTTTTTTACGTCCATAATTCGGGAAATGCCAGGGGGGGTGGCCCACTTGCCCCAATGGCCCACTTACCCCACCTTACCCTATAGACACTTCATTAGTTATGACTCCCATGAATAATATTTTGTTTCTAAACGGTTATTTGTTAAGTGGGTTTTTGAGAAATGGTATTAGTATTTGGAAAAAAACACTTTCCTTTCTTCACCCAAACACATCTAGTTTGATAATAAATATTTAGATTCATTTTTATAGAGTACCGTGATTTCAAGAGTAAAGCAAATACATTTTTAATTTACCTTTTTTTTTATTTATAATATCAGTGACAAAATTTAAATAATATTTTTTAAAAACACCAAACTACCTACAATTACCACAATGAAAAATATAAGTCGCAAACATTTAATTATTTAAAAAAAATTAAAAAGCAACGAATGCTACTCATACTGACATCTACGTACGCAAAAAATGCAAAAGTAATTTTTATAACCTCTTATAAAGGCAATGTTTTAAAAGATGCCTAGCAATTTTTTTAATAAATATACAAACATATTCATTTTTTCTTACTCAGTGCTGAGCATTAATCAATAAATTTGTCAATTATCTTTTTAATTGACTAAAAAGTAATTGTAATTAAATTAATTACAATTAAATTAATTGCAATTGAACTTTTAATTGCACCTTGGAATTAAATAAATTTGATTAACGTGTGTCAATTGTAACTCACAATTAAAATAATTGCAATTATTTTTTTAGTTGTTTTATGAAACAATTTAAACTAACAATTTATGTATTACAACGAAATGAGTAAAGATTTAGGAAACCTAAGCTCTAAGTCTTAGACTTAAGACGAATAAAAAAGTGGTTAATTGTTATTTTTAATTAAAACTAACACAACAATAGAAAATAAATTAATTGCTACTATTACAGTTAACAATTAAATATGTTACCGCAATTACAATTGATAAGTTGTTAGTTGTTGTGGTTACATTTACCAATTAATTGTTAATCTTAAATTTTTCTTGACATTAAATTTTGCCCAACACTGGTCTTACTATTTTAATATTTTATCTAGATTTTCCTAAAACTGATAATCCTAAGCTGAATGCTACAGAACTAGTTCATGGCAAGCAACACAAAAAGCGACTCCAGTAAAACCAACAGGTATGTTCCGAGGCTATTCCTTTTATCTGCTGTATATCATAATTATGGACATAAAAACGCTAACAATTGATGTAAAAAAACATCACAACATCCATTACAACACACCCATTTGCAGCGCTTTGGTCATAAAACCCTGCTTCAATTAGTACTGAAATACAATACAGGAATAATTGAAGGTTGTAGTTGCAAAGCTCACACACTCCAAAGTATAACTAAGATATAAGGTCCAGTCTGTCCATTGGCGACTTTTTATAATCGTAAATTCAATTGGACAAAGTCGCCAATGAGCGTGCCGGACCCTATATCTTAGTTATACTTTGGAGAATAAGAGTTTTGAAACTATACCCTTCAATTGTAAAGTAACACTAATAATAAACATTATAGTGTGTCAAAATGGTTCTCTTAGTGGATGGGATGTATTATACAACAAATGGTAGCAAAGAATGGAATGGGATTCTCGTGTGCATATAAAAAGTTTTTCATTTTTTTAACGTTGAAATAAGATTAATGCTTAAAGGGCAATGCTATAAAGATGCGGATTTGGGAATGGAAATGCGGTTTCTTGCCAATCCTATTAAAATAAAACAGGATCTTAAACGTTTGGTAAAAAAATTGTTTATGTTTAGCGGGCTTCTAGGAAATACTTAGATTGTTAGGAAGAATTGAATTTTTTATATAATCTTTTCATTTCATTTGTTTTAATTGTATTGTGTATCCGCGTTTTCCGTAATGCATTTATCCCAAAGTTTGCATTTTTGTTCTGTTAAAATAATTGGTACATACATCGTAACATATTATAATATCTAAGTAATTTGAAGTAAATATATCGTATTGATTGCATTAAATGGATTCCTCTTTATTTTGTAATATAAATATTTGATTTTTTTTTAAATTAATTTCTTGTCTCTAATAACTCCACGTGGGGTTATGACACCTGTAAGTTCTAATAAATATAAATGTAAAATCACGTATGGGAATAGAAAAAAATGCGGAAACGGGTCTGAATCGCCCAATCGTTTTTATTTTTCTATATTAACATCAATTCAAAAAATATTTTCGCAGGAAAATTAATTGTCATAAATAGGTTTGTAAAATTCATTTATTTTAATATTATTTTCTAGGTAACATAATATTGTACTTAATGATAGTTCAACGTAATTAACATAACCAATTAACGAAAAGCACCATTAAAAATTTTTAGAATAGGTAGAAAATATATTTCACATTTTCTAAAGTGCAGTCGAAAATAGGCAAAAGTTCGTGCCTACAACTGAACAAGGTATTATAAAAGATTTTTCTAGTAATTATAAGTTAACTTAAGTAATATTGTAATGAAGTAGTACTGACTAATAGATAACCTACAGACATGTTAAACTTGAATCTGCATGATTATAACAAATAATATGGTCTAGTCTAATGAGTAAGTCAGCTTTTTGATTTAAAATTTAAAATTATTAAAATATTGCTGATTGTCTTAGAACAAAATTTTTACTGAGAACGCTTAAGTCTTTTTTTTATATTTTCAATAGATATTAGCCTTATTAATGTAAAACTGTCTATACCCATTTTAAATTAACAGGACCCTAGAACACTAATTTTCATGAACTATTTGTATATCTTCAAAACTTGGGCAATCATATCCCTGCGGTTCTTTTTTTAGGGATTTTCTCAATACTGTATACTTTTGTGAAGAATACATTTGAAACTTAATTTTACATAATATTTAAGATTGTATAATTGTATATTTATATGGGTTTTTTGTTGTCTCTTATAACCCCCTCTTTACCTGGATCTAATTTTAATACAAAAAATACTTAGTTTAAAATAAAATCTGAGATAAACTTTTACGTTTTTACTAGTTTAAGAAAATTAGGTTTTTTTTAAATAAAATGTGGGTTCTGTGTCGATATCAACAAAGTAAAACTAATTTTTTTTATAAAACAAGGATGTTTACAAATAAAAGTGTATGTTATTTCTTTCGATTTAGAAATGCACCTTATATATGCACTTGATTAACATAATCCTCAATTTATATAACAAAGATTATTTATCGGATGAATTAAAAAGAACCAAAAAAAGGAAAAATTCAGAGTAATTGTATTCATTTTTTAAAATATCTAATTTTATTTATGGACTATGTCAGAAACTAAAATAACATAATCTAAATGCCTAATAGCATAGCCAAAAATTTTTCCTCCTGATAACTATGTTTATAACACTTAGATGTAAACACTTTAACTGTAATGATAACTTTCAAACGAGTGTCGTAAAATAACGATCTCGCAGTTGCTATACAAATGGATTGTTTATATGTAGTTAAACATATTACTTATTATTGTGACAAATTTTGTCTTAAATTGTTTTAAACTAAGCACTTGTATAAACTCTTAAAGAAATTCGCAACAATTTAATTTACCTCATTTTTTCCACTTTGACCCTGTAATGCATGAATTTTTTTCGTCCCGAAAAAAATATATATGTATCTTTAATACTCATATACATTATGGGGAAAATACTGAAAATTTTTTAATAATTTCAATTTTTTTTTCATATGATAAAAACCAACTACAAAATTCCAATTTTGATAATAATGACTAGAAAACTATTAAATATATTTCCAAATGATCCTCTTTAACTATAATTAATCTTTCAACACAATTTATTTGTCTTTAGTACTAATATTATTATACTTTGAATGCTGCCAAAAACGTAATTTCACAACAGTTAATAACCTCACTCTTTAATTTTTAATACACTTTTACTACTGTCATCTATGAGGATTATGGGCAACTTAAACTTCAAAATGGAATGTAATAGATGAAAAAACACAATTTTGTCAAGAGAGAGCTCTACTTTAATAGAATAAAGTGGATTATGTTACTTTTTGCCAAACGGCAACAGTATGCAATAGAGGGTTAATCTTTAGCAAATTTTTAAAATCTCCCCCTCTACACTAAGGAAAATATTATTGACCGCAAAACACCCTGACCAAATAATAAAAAACCAATAGAAATTCATCGTGACCATCTGAGTTCGATTCTGAATTTATCAGTAGTCATCCATGAATGCATGAACAGTTTGCATTGTCCAGTGAATTCAATTCATATGTCGAAACTGACGTCTTTTTTATACAGGATAACGCTACTACCATTGCATCTACAAGATAACGTCGGAGCATAACTCCGCGAGATAACGTCAGTTTCGAAGTGAGGTTAAATTCGTTTTAACATGAAAAATAGATCTATTGAATTGTTAGGTTGCGGGGGCACGTTTGAAATTAAGGACGGGAGGGATGAACAAAGGAAATAAAATAATCCGTTTGAATGCCATTTGTAATATCAATAATCGCTGTTTCGCATTGAGGTATTGCAAATACACAAAACATGCAATTACTGTTGAGAATTTTTTGCGGTCAAGGGGATGTTTAAGATTTAAAAGATAAGTCATGTCATAATTCATCGGTTTTTTTTTTTAGAAAATTACTGTAACTTTTAAATAACTAGTTGCAAATGAAAATGCAATTGAATCTTACGGTAGGCGAATACCCAAAATTCTAAAATTTTTACTATTGCTTTAATCTTTTCCAAATTTGGCATACTGATTTCAAATATAATGAATAATACTATTTAGGCACTTTTTTAAATTTAAATATAATTTATTTATTTTAAACGGTGTTTTACTACTAAAAAAGGAGGTTTACGCCAACAAGTCTACCACATTGAATTTTCATCCTATAAACATTAATTATGTGTTAAATTCTTCGTTTTGAACTGATGCATGCAATGACCCTCTAGAGTTGCATACAAATTACAAGAAAAGAAGTTATTAAGAAAAATGTTATAAATTAACCACAAAAAAAGGATTTTTTCGATTAACTTACACTTGGACATTTTTTAAAAAAAACTTGTATACTTACGCCAGATGTTAGAGGTTCATGGCACAGATATATATTGAAATAGCATCTGTGAAAAATTTTAGGTAAATTAATGTAAAACTTTTTATGCCAGAAGTGTTGGCGTAAATCCCTTTTTTTTAGTTGAAAAACACAGTTTAAAATAAATATATTATATTTAAATAAAAAAAAAATTGCCTAAATATTATTGTTCAATATATTTGAAATCACTATGCCAAATTTGGAAAAGATTAAAGTAATAGTAAAAATTTTAGAATTTTTTGTATTCGCCTACCTTAAATATATAGTAAGAATTCAATATTTATGCACGTAAAATTCATAATAGGAAATAAAATACCATTTTAATGGTGTGAATCGGAAGCTGTTTATTTTTTTAACTTAATCTTGTCAAATATAATTGATAAAACCTTACTCTTATAAATAAAATTATATGATTCAATGAAAAATTCAAAATTTTATCAAAACTCAACTCTCGTCGATGGCAAGGGCTATATGAGCTACTCTCAAATACACAAGTTAATGAAGCAATTTTTTAAAAACTAAAGGATTTGTCTCTTATAGATCTCCTATCTTTCTCTTAAAGGACCTTTCTTAGTCTTTAAAGTTACTAACTCTTAGAGCTTTTAATCTGATTTTAAAAAAATCAGTAATTTTGATTTTTAAAATTAACGAAGTAATTCTCACAAAATATTGTTTCAAATAGAGAAACGCCAACCTAATATATTTTAACAGGTTTTAAAGAAAGTCATTTTTTATTAAGATTATTAAAGTATAAAATGTGTCAAGAACCGCAATATCAAAATTATTAAAATGACAAAAAATTACAATTACAAGAACATGCACTAAATTCCAATGTACTCGAAGATGCAGAAAATCTGAAAACATTACAAAATTCCAAGAGTGGTTATACAAAATATAACTGTCAAAATTTTAACATTAAAAACAGGTTTACAGTACCTCAATAAGAACGAGTGTTTCGATATGAATACTGTTTTAATACTTAACTTGAGTAATATTTTTTTAGCGTAAATTATCCTCGTCCACACAATCAGCTAATTATAAAGAATCAAACTGGATAATTATTCACGATAACCTCACGCTCGCCATATAATATGCAAAGTTTAATTATATTTTTAATACATTTTATCTTTCACAGCGAGGCATTGTTCTTCGCCAAAGACTAGACCATTGATCTCGAAAAGATTACAAATCGTATTCAGTGTTGATGTGCATTGAAATCCAAAGCAGTTTCACACCATCCATCAGATATGCATAATTATCACTGGTAGCAACACTGATGACTACACACACTAACAGGCCACGATAGATTAAGAAGCCATTGTCTCCGAACCCGTGATAAGAGCTTGCTCATCGCACTTTTGCCAAGCCTGATTAGTGACAGGACAATAAGGATCCCAATTAATTATTCTTCTTCGACGAAGTTTAAACAAAACGGATTAATAGGCGTACGGTAACCCCATGTTGATTGCTGATAGGCATCTTAGGCTGCTTGGGCTATTTTGGGTGATGTGGAGTCAGATAAGTAGGTGCCATTGTCCAATGGGTTGAACATTGCGTAGGCCTTAATGTAGGACACCCTTGAATCTTGGGTGCACATTAATAATTAACTTCTGGTGGAATAATAAGTAGGAATTAAAACGGCTGTCAGTTCGTGCCTTAGGGGTAGCTATAAATGAGGTCTTGCAGAAGATTTATTTACACTTTCTTTGTTTTTCTTGCTAAAGAGTCGCTTTCTTGATGAAAACTTTGAGGCAATTTCCTTAATATTTTAAAACAAGATTGCAGAGTTGAACAATACTATTTTATTTTGAGGCTTATAGTTAATTACATACTCTGAAATTGTGCCATGAAACGACTCAAATGATTAATGTTATTTTGTTCAACATTTTATTTTCTATCGCCTAGTTAATTTTTAAAAAAAAAAAACTTAGCTTAGAAATAACATTGAATTGTGTATTATTTTTTGTTTTGTAACCTACAGTTTATTTATGTGCAAAGCTGTTTTATTTATAGTATTATAATACAAAGCATTATGCCGTCCCATTTAAACTACATCAAAGTTATAAAACAAGAGTTGTAATAGTAAAGGAAATAATAGTAAGGTATGTTTGGAACTAAATGTACTGTTTATATGTGCTATTTAAATTACATTGAGAAGCAATTTAACATACATTGTCGAATTTATTGTATGATGATTCGGATCTGAAAATAACCAAACAATAATGGCATTTTTATTAGTTTGTAATGATTTATGGTAACTATATCCTACAAACTTGTATATTCACTGATAGTTAATGATCCTCACCTGAATACTAAAGCAGCCGAAGATGTGATAGAACTAAATTTACAAGTCATACATAACGTGAATCAAACAAAGTAAACACTACATAATGCAACATTATACGCAACGTGAAAACATTTTTGAAGTTATTGGAATAACGTTATGATTCTCCCTGCAGCAAACGCCAGGTGCAGAGGACTTTCAGATAAAAGTGCAATTTAAGTTTATGCATTAAAAGCAAACATTCAAACACGATTTTGAATAGCTTCGCGGTAAGGGAGGCACGCTTTTATAATTATAATGATTCTTATCTCATCAAAGTTCCCAACTTTTGGGATGCCAAACACTTTTTTTAATCTTTATTCTTTTAGTTGTACAAAGCGTTTTTTTTTAAATATTTTTCGGTGTTTTAAACTATAGATTCTGAATTTGTATTTTTTTCAATTTGACTGGTAAGGCATTCTATAAAATGTTTATGTAATTAAATATTATGTAAAAAAACCGTTAAAGCTGTAACTAAATTTAAATAACGAACGAATGATTGTTTTTTTTTTTTTCATTTTTATGTTCTTAAAAACATTTTTCAAATTAAAATTTCGGTTCCACGTTGAGGGCGTAAGGAAATTATTGAAGATAATTTAACTCACCGAGATGTTAACTATTATAATTAATCTATACTACATTTTTTAAAAAAATCTTGCACTTTTGGCAAATTTCGTTATAATTACGATAGGTAACTTTATTTCTGAATGTAACGGCACAAACTTTATAGCAAAATTAGAGTTTAGATACCAAAATTATAACAAAAACTTCGGTAATCCTTTTCATACCGAAGTAACAATTTATGTTTTTAATTTATCCTACCATCACTTTGATATTTGATTTATATTGCTCTCTCTCTCTCTCTCTCTGTGTGTATCTAAGAAATTACATAAGAATTGTACTTGAATATTCATTTTAACAGCTTTACAGTTGGCTACACTTCTTATAACTTTTGACTGCGTAAAAGATTTAAGTAAAAGGAATCGAATAAATTGGTGCCTATATTTAAATATACCAATTAAAAAACAGTTTTTGCATCTATAGGTGTCATTTAACACAATGCCATTGTTAATTATGAATTGTATTCGGTTTAACCTGCTTATTGTCTTGTCAAAGTGATTTAAATGTTTTAAGGTTTTATACTAAGACGAAATTGCGAATATATTAAACTCCTTTCTTAGTCATGTTATTAAAGTAGAATACCTTATCCAATTAGCAGTTTGAATTCTGAATGTGTTATTAATATTGAAAGACAATTATTCGAAATTCCTATTTCAGTTCTATATGACATTTGCATAATTTAATTTTAATAAGTAAAGGTTTATGGTTTATATTGATGTATGTTTTAAAACCTTTAAATAAAGTGCGTGATAGTTGATTTTCTAATTGCATTTTAATTACGATTTAGAATTTTAAACACATGGCCTCTGTAATTAAAGAAATTTAAATTTCTTTTTTAAATACAGAGGGAAACATGGGAAGAAGACTAACTTCTACACTCTAAAAACAAAAGAGTGAAATCCAATTATATAGGAAAAGTGCAATTTCGACGCTGGAAAGGAGTGAAAATTTACTCAGACTGAGTTAAAATCACTCGTTTGGAGTGATCCTGTGGGAGTTTTAACTAAACAAAAGAGTGAAATCCACTCCAATAGGATAAGTGCATTTTCGACACTGAAAAGAGTGAAAATTAACTCAGACTGAGTTAAAATCACTAGTTTATTTTAAGAGTGTAATGTTTGAAACTATACACTATCTAAATTAAATGAGAACCAACAGGGAATGTTGAACTCAAAAAAAATTCATGAGGGATTTGGAGAAATTTTGTTAGTAGTTCTGTGCAACCTCTTAAATAAATGCGGACAAAAAGATGCTTTGACATTATTATGAATAAATATTTCAAAACTTTTAAGTAAGGATTCATAGCAAAAAACCTAAAAACCAATTGTTTCAACGTAAATAAAAGAATAATATATTCTTGTAACTGATTCCTAAGACCAATAACCTTTGTAACTTTTTATTTAAAATCCATATAATAACTTAGTAAGGATTCATAACAACAATTATTTTAATTCAATTGTTTCAAAATTTATAAAAGGGTTTTTATTTACTGTAAGTGACTCCAGCGGGGAGTAATCTGTAGTGTTTCATTGAAAACATTGGGCACACACATATCATAATTTCAATAAATCTATCAAATCTGCAATGTTTTAAGATATTTTTCATAATAAAATACTGTTGGACAGAACAACACTTCTCCAAATGATCAGCGCTTCATGCCATCAAAATTCCAAAATCGACTTTTTGCGGCTATTTGGGGAGGAGAATAATCATCAAAAGACCTTTTTTGATTGATGCAACCTTAGAAGGCGCCGATGAAAAAACTAAATACATATTAAAGAAAGAACACATTTTTTGGTTTACTTGTTGTTTTAAATGTACAGGAAGAATTGTGTACGTTAATAATTTACCTAAAAAAAGATAACGGAAATAAAAAAAATTGCAACTTAAAATTTAAATTAGAACCGAATGCTGTACTTGGCGATTTTGTTTGTAAGGTTTGTAAATTGTTTGTGGAAGCGGGGCGTGGGAGTGGGCGTTGGCGATAGGCGTCAAAATTTAGAACCACAGTCAGGTGACGAGCCGACGCCATTGTACATTAGGTCTTTTGCTTCGATAGCCAGTTTACCGCCAAATATGACACTAAGCTAACCACAAGAGCCAAATTAAAAAAACTGTTTAATTGAATGCTGATAGGCTCAGGAATCGTTGCGCAACAGAACTGTAGTTTGAGCAACCTTCTATATCTAGCCAAATTCGTGCCAAAAACTCACCAACCTAGCGATTTTTGGTTGGTTGGTTGGTTGGTTGGTTAGTAGACTTATATTTTCAAGTTTGTGTGCTTGGTCCAAGACCCGCTTATTAACCTTCGTCAAGTAAGACAGACACAACACACACACCTATGACAGATGCTTCCATCTATCCAACTTTGCGAGTTTTTGGACTTATTATAGATATTTTTTCCAAATAATTTAGCCAAAGTACACAATCGGAAAAAAATGTATTTTGTGCCAGATGATAGTCCTATAAAGTTTACTTTGTAGCCCCCTTCATTTTCTAGCCAAGTATTCTGCCTGTCCCGCCAATATATTGACAAAAAGGACCAAATAAGCGGAATACGTTTTTTGCCTCTTAATCGATATTTTGACTTGAACTTGTTGTAATCTCCATTTTCTACACCATACCAAACCCTCCATTTCTACCCATACCAATAAAGTACCCATATTGTGCGAAATGTGATTTTTATATGCAATCGACGTTCGGGAGTCATACCGCTATGGAGCTTGTTTGTGGCTATCTTTATATTCAAATATGAATATAAAGATCCGAAGATATAGAAAACCGTATTTGTCACAAAGCTAGCTAAATTATCGATTAAAACGCGCCAAATGAACGACGTGTGTTCTTGCCTCGTAATTGCGACTTTGGTTTTAACTTCTGTCAAAAAATGACGCAAATCTCGCCAAAGTTACTAAATAAGCGAAATTCGTGTATTTAAATGTTTTCATAAGTGTATTTAAATGTTTGAGGAAGTCAACGCGATGCCTGTTTTTTTTCTGATCGTTTGTTGTGATATTAGTTTTGTCGATATGTTGCCAAGCTAGCCAAATATGGTATTTTGGCTCATAATTGAGATTTTGTCTTCAGCTAACTTTCTCGAAAAAAATTGGCTCCAAGCTCAGAAAAATCGTAGAATAATCGCCAAAAAAATCGTGACATTAGTGAGTATTACTAGTAAAAAAATATTTCAAATTAATATTTCACTTATGGTTCAACTAGTTGAACTGGGTTTTTGTTTAAATTATAAGATGACGGTTCAAGTTGATATTGGTGACTGTTTTTAAGACTGGGACTAAAGAACTTTGATTAAATTATTAACAAAGGAAGTAAAGGGATTTTGGAATTTTAAGTTAATGTAACCGGAAAGAACAGTAACAGAATATCCCTAGTTTCCATACTATAATAAAAATGAATTCAAATTCTAAGATAACAAAAAAAACTGGTCTCTGAAATCTTTAAAAATTGCGGAATATATTTCCAAGGGTAACTTTGCAATTTTCTACTTATATTTGAAATGAAATATACTAAAAGCTGGTTGAGATATTTTTTTATTTTTTTTTTAAACATAGTGAGTAACCTATTATTTACATTGAGTTCTTTGTTTAATTGTTTCACCTCAAAAACAGATTTACTTTTAATGCAAAAGCACACAGGGCTGACAAAATATTCATTTGGGTACTTTCCACACATTATCAATTAATCAAAACAATATTATTTTGCATTCAGATAAATAATGTAGAAATGTATTATATTGTCTTTTAACAAACAATTATTGGAAAGTTGTGTTTATATAAATTTACCCAAATTCGTCCTTTGGCTTGGAAGAGAAAGGGTTACCTTAAGTATATTTCCAATCGTCCAAAAACATTAAACTATTTTTTATAAAGAATTTTGAAGCCAACTTACCACTTTTGATTTAACTTAATAGCTTTCTCTCTCACCCGACTACTCAAACCTTAGAAATGGTCTAAAACAAAAACGTTTTACGAAATATTTAAAGTTGCCCAAAGTGTCACAAAAAATGTACCTAACAACCGGGTTCATTGGATTTTTTGCTTCGTATTCATATAACTTTTCAACATACAAAGTCATCGCTTTGAAACATTAGGAATAGTGTTTCTTAAAATCAGATAATTTGAAATATTTTTTACAATAAATTACTTGTAATATTGCAATGACTTTTGTACATCTATATTTTACCAGAGATTCACTGTTTATTGTTTCCTAACGGGGTTTTAGAAAATATTGTCTGTTCAAGTCCTCTCACTCTAAGAAATAAATGCTCAAAAACGACGAAATTTTCCTTATTTTTGACGATTCCGTTACTGGTAAATGCTCCGGGTTTTCGTTTCCTCAAAGTGAGGAAATTTGAATCGTCATTTTTATGAGGATTTGAATGTCGTCTAATCTAAAGAAATATTTCGTCATTTTTGAGCACGTGAGTACAACAATGGGATTCAGTTTCCTCAAAATCAAGATACAGAATCGTCAAATCACGATCGTAAAAGTGAGGATTCGCGTTTACTCAAAAGTCACGTGATAGTTTGACGAAACAATCTTTAAAATTAACGAAATTAAGCTTGAGGATTCATAAATCGTCAAAAATGAAAGTGTTATTTCTGAGAGTGCTGGGAAATAATATATCGCAAGAAAAAATTGAAGTTCAAAGCAACATTTTGCTTCCCCATTCTCCCCAAGTGGGGTTTGACACGTTTAGTAAACATAGTGTTAGCCACAACTCTTTAGCGATTTTTCTTGACGCTCACACGGTTAACCCAGGTAGCACAGCAGTATTGGCCAATCTCGGCTCATACCCATTGCATAATGGACTACGTTTTACCGACGTTGGGCAATATCGGAGTGCAATATTGGTTTGAATACTATTTGAAAAAAAAAATTACAATCCAAAATTCTCGATTGAAAAATATTGCGAAACATAATAGTTGCCTTTTATACTTGCAAAATACTATAAGATTGGAGTAAAATTAAGTATTGCACTTTTCGTAATTTCCGGTATGAAACCTCAAAGAACGGGAAAAACTGTTAAAATCGGTAGAAAATTACCGATTTCATCCAATATTCTCCAAGTTTGGCCGATACTCATGCAACATTGGCCAAAATTGTTGTGTTACCTGCGATCAAATGAAAACACCCCATGAAAACACAATAGCAACATGGGCCGAAAGAACTGCTTAATCAGGAGAGCCCAAGTGTTGCATCGCACTTGCAACCAGTTCGCAAGGAGAGATGCATTCGAACGACCTTGCCAAGCACGCATCCCGCCTTGGGCCAGATTTTCCTAATGGAGGCTAAGCAACTTCCATTCAACTCATTACCAAAAATAACGGGACAAATAAAACGTCGGACTTAGTCAGATGAGTATCACCAACTGGACTGGGTGCACGTTTGGGCTGAGTTGCAGGGCTGCTTCTTCCACGGGTCATCTGATGTCACAGAAACCGATCTCGATGGGCTGGTTTGACCAAATTGTAACTTATACCTGTTTTGTTTTTTTTTAACCTCCGTTGGGATGTAACAAAAAGACGGGTGAAGATACAAAAGAGTTTTTTTACCAAAAAAAAAGTTGTTAAAAGTTAAATAATAAATAATTTCATTTAAGACAGACTCCGAAATGAGCCCAAAATATCCGTGAAGATCGGCGTAAGAGGTAATGAAAAAGTAACGAAATTTTTCGTTTCTTCGGTATAGCTTAAAATAACTAAGTTACTTTCGGAAAATCTCTAACAGTGTTAGGGGAGAGAAGGGGAATGGCGCCACCTTAAGGGAAATTCAATTTTCCTGCAAAATTGTGCTGCAATTAATGTAAATTGTAATAAGCATAGCATACTACAGTTCTTAACCTATCTTGTGGTGATTTTTTTTAAATTTATATCTTTAATAAAATATGAATAAAATTGTTTTTTCTAAAAGCTTGCACAGTGGCGGGATTACCCCGCTACCTGGGGTAATGCCGCCACACCACTGGGGTTATGCCGCCACATCAATAAACAAAGCAAATAATCTATAAATAATAGAAAATTACATAATAGAGCAATACATATAGAACTAAAACAGGTTTAATTAACTTTGGAATGGTAAATTGTACAAGGTACAGCTCTTTTATTAACTTTCCATTTGCAACTAACTATTTAGGGTTTTTTTTAATGTTTCGTTGGTCTATTTGGCCAGTTCGGTAATTCTTTTTCAAATACGTGGTATCTGGAACGAAAAACAATAGGTTGAAGGACTTATATATGAATTTTCTATTTTTTGGCTTATGCCGCCATCCTTTTGCATGTGGCGGCATAACCCCGGAGAGATGTGGCGGTATTACCCCATTAAGACAAAATGGCATAGACGGCTTGTTCAGAGGAAGGTAGATAGCCTAGCCTCCAAACTAACAAGTAATAAAATAGCCAAATAATTACTATTTTCAATGATATCTAACCGATATTTCTAACTTAGAGATAACAGTCATTTATCTCTTAATTTCAGAAGGCCCAAAATTGGATGAAAATCACTAAAATCCATATTTTTTAAATAACTTTACAGCAACTCACCGCACGGCCATTAGCGTCTATACTACAAACTACTTTGTTTCCTGCTACAGGTCAGTGCTCACAGCCCCCCTCCCACATACACCGTTGGAGAGATACAAGGGGTGGCGGCATTGCCCGAGGTGGCGGGATTCCCCTTCTCTCCCCTACTGGGCGCTACCTAAAAGAAAAGTAAATGTTACAAGTAACGCTCTATACTCCAAACCCTAGTTTTATCTAACGATATTTTTTGGAATACAGCTTAGTACGAGGGCAGTTTTTTTTTCCAACCTCCGATGGGCTGTAACAAAAAGACGGGTCAAGATACAAAAAAGATTTTTTTACCAAAAGTGTGTACAATACTGCTTATTTCTCCATATAATAACCTTGTCGATTAAAGCATTTGCCATAGCTGTAAACAAGCTTCAAAATACCCGTTTCATACAATGTAGCCGCCAATCATTTGATGGGAGTTGTGACGGTTTCTTTGAGCTCCACGTCAACTTCGAAGCGCTACAATCCAAGCCACTATGCTTATCAATAATTCACTTACGGTAAACCTTCGAGTTTCCCTAAACACTTGGTCAACTCGCTGAACAATACTGATGTTCATGAAGAAGGCTGGCGGCTACATTTTTTGAAGAGGGTATTTCAAAGCTTGTGTGTTTACAAGTATGACAAATGCCTTAATCGCCAAGGTGATTATGTGGAGAAATAAACAGTATTGTACATTACTTTTTGTAAAAAATATTTTGTATTTTGACATGTCGTTTTGTTACAGCCCATCGGAGGTTGAAAAGAACCTGCCCTCGCACTAAGCTGCATGCCAGAAAATATCGTTCGACAAAACTAGGGTTTGGGGCATAGCGTTACTTGTAACGGTTGCTTTTCTTTTAGGTAACGCCAAGTAACACAGTTAGAGATTTTTCAGAAAGTAACTGACTTAGTTACTTTAATCGGTACCGAAGTAACAAAAAATTTCGTTACTCTTTCATGACTTTTTATACCGGTCTTAACGGATATTTTTGGCACATTAGTCTTAAATTTACTTATTTAATATTTAACTTTTAACAACGTTGAACCTATTGTTCCTATCTTTTCCGATTATCCCTATTTCTTTAGTCTTGGTCCTCTTTGAAAAACGATAAGATGGTTAAATTTCAATTTTTCTTATAACTTGACATTTCTAAAAATAATTTCGATCTGTTCCTTTTCGTACTAAGAAACTGTAACTAGTTACTTTTCATGTTAAGTAACTGAAACTGAGTTACTTTTCCAATCCTTGGATGAAAGATATCTAAGATTCTGGTCTCAGGAGATGAGTTACTACAACGGCCATTTTGAAAACACTAAAACAAAAAAATCTAATATTTGTATTTCAATGTATAATGTATAAACACGCTTAATTTGAAAACGATTCATGCATTTCTTCCCTTTTAATAACGTCTCTGTAAAAACGATCAAAATTCAGGTGGTTTCATGTGGTTACACGCCCCCCCCCCCCCCCAAGGCAACAACAATTATTTAAAACAAAATACCTTAACTTTTTATTTAATATTGAAATAGCAAATAAACGATGTTTTCGATAATGGGCATCAGAGCTGTGAAGGGGTTAATAAACTCATTATTGACAAAAACAAAAAATATCAGTTACATTTTTTTTCATCCTTACGAAGCGAGTGGTTGCTTGACCTTTGTTACCGGAAAGAGGTGCTGTAACGTTTACACGAGTCGTGTTTTATTTATTGGTGGATGGTGAATATCTGTCTTCTTTTTTTCTGTGGATGTTCCTAAGATATAGAAGATTTTGTGGATCAGGGACAACGATGATAACCCCAAATCAGTTGGAAGCCGCTGTTTTGAGTAATTAATTTTGCTTTATCTGCTATGTTGAGGAACAGATAAAGAAGCGTAACTGGATTCGATGAAGTTCACAAGAAGGTTGAATTGCGCTTGTAGGGCACCTTTTTGTGGCTTTCAATCGAACATAACCCTTTCAGTCCCAGTGATGCCATTTGGCATCATCATGTTTCTTATCATAATTTTATTTTAAAAAATAATAGGACTGACATCTATTGGAATCAATAAAAAATATTTTCTAATAGAAAAAAGTTTGAAGAATCGAATGATGTGTTTTTTGATATCGTAAATGGCTATAGACGATCAGAAAAAATTTCTTAAATGATGATGCCAAATCGTCATTGGGACTGCAAGGGTTAAACAAACTTCGTTACAACTTATTAAATAAACTATATCAAACGTTTTATTTTTTAAATTACACGGGAGGCTCTCGATGCTTTATTTATTGTTGGAGTCTGAATTATTTCTACCCGTTTATTATGATTTATATTTGTCAATGCATACACAAACTTAAAACTCATATATGAAATATAAAAGATTTATATAAGGATCTTGCGTTACGATTTTTTACGTTTAAAAAAAATTTGTTAAAAGTATCATAAATATTCAGCGAAATAAGTTTAGTTAAATATTTGAGCACCTCTATTTTTTCATTTATTTTTTAAAGGATATATCAAACATTCCAATTCCAGGATACCAAATATTCACCATTTCCCCCCATAAATACAATAAATTTAACAAAAAAGGAAAGAAATCTGCCTAAAGATTATATTTCAAGTGAATGCGTCTTTGGAATAAAAGTAAACTACAATTTGTTGTTGTTGTAATAAATCAAAATATCAATAAAACAAATCACAGAAAAGTTACTGAAATCGATGATGGTTTGTCTTTACCTTATTGAATCTGATTTTTTTAGAATTCTCTCGGGAAAGTGAAACTTATATTTATGGCATACGAAACAATATTTCTATACTATTTGAATTTTTCCTTCAATTAATAAAAATAGTTTAATTTGTGCTCTATTTTCGTAAATTCAACTGACTGAAATTCGAAACAATTTCAAGAACGTGCAAACAATTTAAGGCATTTATATTGTTTCAATTTGAAAAGAATAAAGTTTTTTTTTCAAATTGCTACCTTAAAATTATTTTTCAAAACAATTATCGGAATTGTTTTCATTTGGTTTTTTTAATCGTTGTTTTTTTTTTCAGACACAGCATTCCACATGAGTCGGACGCATAATGCAATCAGTTTTTTCTTTGCTGTTCCTGATATTGATACTTCAAAATGTCTATAATGGATGTGGCCTCAGACCCAACAACAATAGCACAATTCTCCAAAGCAGTAAGTAATTCTATAACAATTTTACTGAATACTCAGCAACCTGAGTGAGTTATAAAAATATCTGAATCTATCTAGTGTTCTGCAAATAATCATATTTTAAGACATAAATGCTTTGTACATTTAAAAAAAAACATTAAAAAATTTCAGATATTTTTATACAACAAAAATATCAGTGATATTATTTGAAACAAAAGTACTTGCTATTTTATGAAATACACGTTAACTTAAAAATAAAAGTAATAAAAACTAATTTTCGTTTATTAAATTTATGTGATTATCTTAAAATCTTTTATTTTTGCATCATCAATTTTATTTTCAAAACGTTCAGTATAAAAACGCAAAGATTTTTTTTATAAAAACTATAATAATACAATGTTTGCAGTAAAAAGTTAACCACCCACGTTTTTTTTTAATATTTTCAGCTCTATAAATAAGTTTTAAATTAAATTTTTTTTAGCAGGCACTTTTTTTATATATATTAACACAATATGGCAGGGTTATATTGAGATTCCAAAATTATTTGTTTAACATAGGAACAGTTTTGAAACTGGGTCAGTAGTTTGGAACAATTTATTTTTCACCTATGTTTTGTTTTACAATATATTTTACTTATGTGGGAGAAAAACATTTATTTAAGTCAGAATATAACAATTTAACGAAACATTGAACGAAACATGAACCTCTTCTTTTCGTAAATAAAACAATGGTTATTTTAGCCAATTTGGACATTGTGAGCAATTGCATACATTCTATTCGTGAGATTCTTCAATCTTCTTTTTGAAAATTGCCATTCTATCAAAGAAAAAATATTTCTATTCTATCAAAGAGAAATTGCTATTCTATCAGCAGTACCAGCTTAAAAAATATTTACCTTTTTAAGTTCTAGGCTAATTGGCAACATCGAAATTTGATTTTTTTGACTACATCAGTATTTGACCAGTATAGGATTTTTTTTTCTTTTATGGGGCTACTGGCGGTCAAACCTTTTGCAGACTCGTTATATTCCCCACAACTGAGCGCCATTTCTTTGTGGCACCATATAGGCGACTGATTACAATGAATATTACAATGAATAGGCGAATATTACAATGAATCTGAGCTCTCTGTGGATGTTACAGTATGCCGAGAGCCAAATGGGCCCTCCAGGGATCTTTTACATGCCGCATAATCATATGACATGCGTGCCCAAGATTTTCCCATCCGGGAAATCCGACGACTCAGCCGGGGCTCGAACCAGCAGGGCTTACGAGGAGGACACGTTTAACCTCTCAGCCACTGAGCCGCTCGCTGTATATGAGAAGATAAACATCAAGAACTCCGCGTTATAATCTACCAGACAATGACAGGAGTACAAAGTGAAAACAATGCACCATCAACAGAATTTGTCGTCACTTCATTTACTAACAAACTATGATGTAACCATACAGATAAACTTAAAACAGTGCACAACTTTCAACACCAAAACTTTTTTATTATCTAAGAATATTTTATATTTGTAAATTATTACCCGTTCTTCGCTATACTGACTAAAAAAAATCAAAGCTATCCAAGTATTCCCCTACCATTTAATCTGCTATAATGTAATAGGCTTGTGTTATTGTTACATAAAATATTGTTTATTATAAAGTTTTACACCCCGTTATATCACATTAGAAATCCAAAATACTCTTGATAATGTGCGCACCCACATAACAAAAAAGTCGTCTTCAATATGAACACTTACTGCCGTCGAAATTCACCGCATTGATAGAAGTTAAACCATAATTGTATCATTATTTAATTTCAAGTCAAAATCTCAATTATATAGATTCTATTTCGCTTTACATGGCACTAATTTGGCTAGATAGATGGCGAAGATTACAATAACTAAAGATCGGTACAAAAGACCCATAAAGTTAAAGTATAAAGGAAAAAGGCTCGTGAAATTTTGATTTATTGAGTTGAGATATGTGCTCGCCCTAAAACCGATACGCGTTTAGTTTGTATTTAGTTTGTGTGACAATAATTTGACTAGGTAGATGACGCATTTGACAATAAAGGAAGATCGGTACAAAAGAAAGAAAGTTAAAGGCACATATAATTTTGATTGGTTGAGTTGAGACATGTGCTCGCCCTAAGTCCGATAAGCGTTTAATTATTATTAAATTGATTTATTTTAAAATAGGATCAGCCAAAGCAGACGAGAAGCTATCGCGTCTCCGGCCATCCAAAATCATCAAAAACATCCTGAAACCCCGGAAAGTGAACCTTTTCTCCGGATGTCCAGCCAACACTCAGTGTTCTTTCATTCTCTCCTGCTGGTGGACAGGAGACTCGGTAGGGACATCTTGCGGACCTTTCTTCTTTTGTTGCGGAAGCCAGGACAGTAGAGATGACCATCATGTTAGCCAGCTGTACTACGGACCGGTGCGGAATGATCCACGTAAGTTACATAGTTTAAGAGCCATTTTTATTTAAAAATCGGGCAAAACAGGCAGGTTTTTGGGACAGTTGACATTTTTAATTTTGCTGAAATTTGCAGAATGTTCTTTATGTAAAACTATTAGACACGTATATTTTTTATTTGAAAAAATATATATTAAAGTTTGGGGGGGTTAAAGTTGGAGGTCGTACTTTTTTTTTTTTTTTTTTTTTTTTTTGAAGAGAAACGAACTAACTTAATACTTTTGTGTCAATGCTTTTTGTGCCAAGAGTGAAAAATCGCAGTGAAATTTTTTTCGTGTTCTACTAGTTCTATAGTACATGTTAGGACATAAAGACTTGTGGTTGACATTTGTTGCGAAGGTCCATGGTCATCCAAAGTTATTCAAAAATATGTTTTTTTTCTGAACTTTTGACTTTCAAAATTTTCTTGTGCCAACAGTGAACCAAAGTATATGCATTTCAGTGAATACATGCTAAAGAGAAATACTCAAAAATAGCAAGTGATGTGCGGTGGCACTTTTGGTTGAAGAAATATTTGACCTTGAAATTGCCGAAATCCAAAATATTGCACAACTTTCAAATTCATTTATTCCTTGTGCCAACATTGGAAAGGTATAAAAGTACCTGGAAAATAATCCGTATGTATTGCAGAAACAAAATCAATTCACAGACCTTTGGGTATTTTCTCCAATTTTATTTAATGAGACTCCAAAAATTAAAAATAAATTTGGAATTTTGTGTTTTCTACAAAGTTTAGAGCTCCTAAACTGATTATACAAAAAGTAACCTGTTATAAAATTAGTCTAGTTTAAACTTTTTATATTCCAATAATTCCCATTTAACAGGGCAGGTTTCACTTTTTGAAATAAAGGGAAAATTTTTAGTGGGCCGAGTATCGAAACTAATGACTTGGGCCATTGTTACAAAAACTCAATAACTTTAACCTACAAGAAATTATTCTAAATGACTGATTATTTTAAAGATGGTCCATTTTATTCTTGGGGTTACTGGAGTTTACCTGCTTAAGACAGAAATGGTGGGAGGGGTTTTTTGATTGATATATTCCACTTTAGTACACTACTAAGAAAGCAAACTACGAAGGTAAAGCAAATTGTTTAGAAACCTCATTTGTTTTGCGTCTCCATTGGACCGTGGTTAAAATAACAAGCGTCAGCATCAATAAATCACGCAGCTCTAGTGGGACATTAATGCTCCGAAATCAATAAAAAACGTGGTTTGGCTTTTGTATTAACAACATTTTGTCTCCTAACCGTATTTTTAACTCCTTATAAGGCTTTTGTTTTGCTTTTCCTTAATCATATTTAGAAAAAAAAGGTAGACTAGCTTTTTTTAATGGCTGATTCGGTTTCAACACATAAAATACATACTAATGTAGGTTAAGCAAACCAACCAGAATTGTTATTCATTGTTGGCAATGTATAAATAATTAGGAGACGGAAGTAGAAAATTAAATTGGGCATAAAAGGCATTTTTATGTCACGATTTTATTTACCCTTTATTATAATATTAATTACACAGGTTAACATTGAAAAATATGCAAATAAATATAAAGAGAACTTATTTTGAAGCAGAAAGGGTGCAATGACTTTTTACGTACACGTGAAACTTTTTTTTTTGTATTAAGCTAAAGTATTCTAGTAAGAGAAGTAGACGTGACATTTACAGAGTAATTATTCGGAATGCAAAGATTGCAATAGACCTTAGATTACTGTACTTCAGAAAACTTTTCTCTGGCCAAATTTTAAGGGCTGGGGATCCCAGTCGGTTAGGCACTCGCCTAGCATGCGAAAGGTCCCCGGTTCGGGTCCGGGCATCGCCAAAATAACTGCCGACCTGTAAACGCCCGTGCAGCCAAAAATGTCCGACCAATAATACCCCGTGTAAGGGAGTGCACGTTAAACATCCTTCAAAATCCTAACGCTGCGTACGATGTCACCCTTAACGGTTGCGTTGGGTGCCTAAACAGGTGTCGGCTCGTCTCTTGACTGTGGCTCTAAAATACGACGCACTTCGCCAATAGCCCTCTTGTAGCTCTAGTGCGACGATATTTTAAACCTAACTAACCCAATTTTTTTTATTAGCTGGGTAGTATTTTCTTATTTTTTTTAAGGAACAGCTTCCTAAATTATATGTATAGTTATATCTGCAATATTTCGAACCAAAAGAGAACTTTTTAACAAGAAAGCTATTTACATCATAGCTCAACATTGGTTAATATTATAGAACTAATCTTGCCTGGACATAATCTTGCATAATTCACGAAATAACTATAAAAAGTTGTTCTGAAATCGTCACCTCGTTTTATTCTTTTTAATAATTTATATTCTCTAAAAGTATTGAGGACATCTCAAATCTGTTTCTAAAATCGACGCAATTTTTCATCAGAGCAGGTGTTTTTACAGCATGCCATTGAAGAATGTTAAAGCTCCAGTTTTAAAGAAAAAAGAATTCAACTCGTTTATCTAAATGTTCGCATTTCTTCTTGCCCAATTTGTCGACTTTGTGTTTTGAACTTCAAGTGCAAAAATTGTTTTTAACTTCTTTTGGTGAACGGGTTTTATGAGAGTTAAAAACATTTAATCATTGCGGATTTTCATTCTGAAAAAAATATTAATAATACGCATGTTTACTTGTAGGTTTAACAACATGAAGAAATGTAGGTTTCTTTACCTTAACACTTAGTGTTTATAAAAATATTACAATAAATAAATATATTTTTTTGTATTTTATGTTATTCATAAATTGCTCAGAAAAATATATTTTTTAAGTATGTAAGAGCATTCTATTGTTATTTTTAACTGACAAATGTCAGTTTTATAATGACTAATTAATATGAATTTACTTTTACAAAAATATTTTTACTTTCACTCACAGTTTTAGCTTCAAGTTTTTATACTTTTACGCACAGTTTTAATTTTTTTGCAGTTATAATGTTTTAGTTTTTAAACATTTTATATTGTTTTAAGTTTTTAATTGTTTACATTGTTTAAGTTTGCACTGTAAAGTTTTTTTTTTTTACGTAATTTCAGTTTTTCTTATTTTTACACTGTTAAGTTCTTCCTATTTTTACATTGTTAAGTTCTTCCTAGTTTTACATTGTTAAGTGTTTCTTATTTTTACATTTAGTTTTGGCGCCTCGGTGGCTGAATGGTTAGTGTACTAGCCTTTGGAGCTGCTGAGGTCGGGTTCGAATCCCGGTCAGGCATGGATGTTTGTGACAGTCAATAAATGTTGTTATTTGTCGATGTGTTATTCATTTCTTTGTGACTGTAAAATTTCTTTCTGTGTATGTCCCACTTGACGAAAGCTTATAAGCGGTTCCATGAACAAGCACACAAGCTGGAATATATATGTATCATACCATACCATACCACATTTAGTTTTTGGTGTTTTACATCGTTTAAGTTTATATTTTTAACTTATTTATTTGCAGTGTGTGGAAGGAGTTCCGCGTCTACAAGCCGTATTGTTGGGGGAGAAGATGCCGCATTTGGACAATTCCCATGGCTGGTAAATATACTTTTTACTCTTATACCTTGCTGAATTATAATAAGATAATAATAATAGACCGATATCTTTTTAAAATATTATTTTTACGCATTCGTTATTGCACAATTATGGGGAGATGGGCGCGCTGAACCTTAGTCTCCAAACTCCAATGGGAAAAACCTATTTTCTCTGGCACGTTTCTCCGGCTGTATTGAAAATTTTTACAAACTGTTTTTTAAAATAATAAATTTAGATAACTTACAGGTCTCTATAATCCCGATTCTTTTAAATTGTGGGCTGGAGAGCCCAGTCGGTTATTCACTCGCCTAAGCATGCGAAAGGTCCCAGGTTCGGGTCCGAGCATCGCCAAAATAACTGCCGACCTATTAACGGCTCGATGTCCGGCTAAAATAATATAAAATAATATAAAAATATAAACGGCTAAAATGTCCGACGAATAATACCCTGTGAAAGGGAGTGCACGTTAAATATCCTTCAAAGTCCTAACGCTGCGTACGATGTCGCCCTTAACGGTTGCGTTGGGTGCCTATTCATGTGTTGGCTCGTCACTTGACAGTGGCTCTAAAATACGACGCCCGTCGCCAATAGCCCTCGTGTAGCTCTAGTGCGACCATAATTAAAGCCAATCCAATCAATTCGGAAAAAAAATCTTTTAAATTGCTTCGAATACTTTTCGTAAAATTATTTATTCTAAATTTCAAAAAAAAAAATCTAAACAATTTCGGAAAGTGGGATTGTCGGGACCAGTAAGTCGGCTACATTTATCATATAAAAAAATCCGTTTGTAAAAATATTCAATACAGCCGGAAAAATGTGGCAGAGAAAATATTTTTTTTCACTATTGGAATATAACACTGGTGCACTTTACTTTGGAGACCAACGATCCAGTGCGCCCATTCCCCCTTAATGCAACAGTTTACTCATTCAAATAAAAATAGTGCTAGAAATGTTCGAGCTACAGAAATGCTTTTTGCCAACATTATGCAGATTTTTCTTTTGCGTATAATCGACGAAACACGTGACAATTACTTGGGATTTTCATAAAACTTTCAGAAATCGCACTGGTTGATTTTCTAAACGGTTTTCCATTCGTTATATATTAAAAAATCTGAAAACTTTTTATCTCAACAGAAGTTTTTTAAGAATATAAATTTTATCAATAAGAATTAGATTATTATTTTTATAGTTTTAATCATATTTTGTTATAAATTTCTATATAAACTTTCTATCTGAAGTGTGCCAGCATCCAAAGCCTGCATGTGCGGAATACGGCTTCCCTGATCCCATTTACGAGACTCCCATTTTTTAGCTTCCAAGCAAGCTTGGTTATTGTTTTATCGACAAACTCAAGGGCTGAATGACCACTATCTTTAACCTGGGGCAATGGCATAATAGCGTACCCAGCCACCAGGGAGGCCACAATAAAAAAAATTCAGAAATGTTAAATAAATCAAATACAAAAAAATGTGAATGTTATTAAAAATTATTGTTACTATTTTTTTTCTTGAAACATTATGAAATAAATATTTACTTCTCGAAAGAAAGTTATTATAAGTATTATAGGCCAATTCTATGTAACTGTAGTGTAAGTCACAATTGAAGAGGGGCTTACATTTTACAAGCTTTTTAAATTTGATTTAAAAAATCAAATTAGATAAAGCACGTTAAATTATTTGGTTTTTATCAGTGTAGATCAGCTATTCAGGTATTTTTTTTTATTTAATGTTTAAAGTTGTAGCTATAGCTCACTTTTACGCATGTAGACTTACACTACAAAAAGGTTAGGTTTGCATGAAATTAGCCTATAATATTTCCAAAAATTTTAGGCTTTTATACAAGTAGGTGGAAGTCGGTGTGGTGGTGCTTTGGTAGCCTTTAGACATGTCGTAACAGCTGGACACTGTGTGGCAAAGTAAGTTGATACTTAAACTTTTCTTTTTAACTTCCACGCTACTTTTATAACGAAAAAATTGGGAGCTTTAATAAAGGCTATGTCCTTCCGCCTGTCACCCACTCTCCCTACAGAAATCATATGAAATCTTAGAAAAAAATTGGAAATTGATTTTGAAATATATTTAAAATTAAAAATATATGTATAATAGCATAGATATCATAAATATCATATGTGTGGCTGCACTGGCCCCTTAACACCACATTAAGGAGAAAAACACTACGAAAAATACTCTAAAATTTAAAAAAAAAATACTATAAAAATACAGAAAAGAGTCTCGTGTTTTTTTAAAGTCGCTAAAAATATTCCAAAATGCAGCTAGTATTTTTATGGTATTTTTTTGAAATTTTAGAATTAAATTTTATTTTTTCGCTGCACTTTTCTCCTTAAAGTGGTTCAACACTGGCCTCATGCCCCTCCAATTTTGGTCTCCATGCGCATCCCGTCGTTAGTATTGGATGTCACGTGATATGCCAATCTAATAATTTAACTATGATATCTGTGATTGACAAATGACAAATGACAGTGATTGCGCCCTCTAGAAGGGAGAGTGTAGGCTTTATAGCCCATTACCCAGCTCGCCAGAAGAGACAGTCACAAGAGACACACAAAGAAGGACGACACAAACACATAGACAAATAACAACATTTATTGACGGTCACAAACATCCATGCCTGACCGGGATTCGAACCCTACCCCTGCAGCTCCAAAGGCCAGCATCGTAACGATTGAGCCACCGAGGCGGCATATCTGTGATTAATACCCATTTAAATAACATTCGAACTCCCTTTTTATCACCATTGCCACTCAAGAATAGCACGCAAAAACTTTATTTAAAACAAAAATATGAAGGGAAATTTATTTTTGATATAAATCAGTTAGGAATGGCGTCATTATATCTGTCTTAATAGGATTCTTTGATGTCGAAAAAAAAAGCGACAGAGATAGAGAACGTTTCTTTTTTGCGTAAATCTTGATATTATAATTTTTGAAAAAATGCAAAGTTAAGTGACGTTATGAAGTTTTTCTTCCATCTTCAAACAAATTAAACAAAAGAAAAGTAATATAAAGAAAATCTGCGAGGTTTTTTTTAATTCAGTTTATCCTCAATATTTTTTGTCTCATGTGTTTTCTGTCTCCTTTTATGTTTCCTCAAATTTTGATAATGGTTAAATTAACTAAAATTTAATCCTTTAATTTTTTTTTATTCTAAAAATCCCAAGTGTTTGAAATCGACTCATTAAGCATCCAGAATGAAATGGTAAAAACGAAGGGTAAAATCTAAATATTTTAATTAAAATACAAAGAAAAAAAATTGAAATCGCAACTTTTGAATAAATTATTTTTCGAAACTTTTATTGTTAAAAATAGTTAAAATCAATTTTTTAAACATTTAAAAATGCAAGCATGCGCTAGTTCAACTTAGTGATAAACAATTCGGTTTTCTTTAAAAAAAATCGGTTTTCTTTTTTTTAAAGTTACATTAGGAGTGAAAGGATTAATCTACAAATAATATTCCTTGATCTCTTTTCAGAACTCAATACAACCCCGGTAACATCAAGGTGACCTTAGGGGACTATATATTAAACTCCGACCTTGAAGGCCTTCCCAGCGAAACCTTTGGTGTCGACGACGTGAAAGTCCACCCGAAATTTCGCTTCACCCCCCAAGCAGACCGCTTCGATGTTGCAGTTCTATTGCTGGACAGATCGGTGGAATATAGGTTCAATATGAAGCCCATCTGCTTGCCAGAAAAGGGAACAGATTTCCTAGGTTCTGTTGGTTATGCCGCTGGATGGGGAGCCTTGGAACCAGGTATAAGTAGATTTTATCATGTTAGGGTGCTTTTGATTAAAAGCTACAAAGAGTTCTATAGTAGGGTAGAGACTGAACCTTCCAACAGCACCATGGACCAACATGGAGACAATACACACTAAAAAATGAATGCTCAAAAACGACGAAATTTTCCTTAATTTTGACGATTCCATTACTGGCAACTGCTCCGAGTTTTCGTTTCCTCAAAGTGAGGAAATTTGAATCGTCATTTTTATGAGGATTTGAATGTCGTCTAATCTAAAGAAATAGTTCGTCATTTTTTAACATGTGAGTACAACAATGAGATTCTGTTTCCTCAAAATCAAGTTACAGAATCGTCAAACCACGATCGTAAAAGTGAGGATTCGCGTTTACTCAAAAGTCACGCGATAGTTTGACGAAACAATCCTCAAAATTAACGAAATGAGGCTTGAGGATTCATGAATCGTCAAATTGAAAGTGTTATTTCTGAGAGTGTATAGGGTGGCATAGTGGGGCCCGATGGCCGAGTGGTTTGGATCGCAGGCCATAACGCTAGAAGTCCGCGCGCTGTATCGGGGGTGGATTCGATTACCGCCTTTGCCCTGGGTGTACTTCCTTTCTCAGTACCAGAATTTTAAATTAATCAGCACTTTCACCACTCTATTCGGGCTCCGTAGTGAGCCATGGGGACCGGTAGCAGCTCAGTACGAGTCGTTCCTCTAACCTACTATAGAACTCTTTGAAAAGCAATTTTGATTATTTAATATTTAAATTCTTGGGTGAGATTCACAGACTGCATTTTAGGGGGATTTTTTAGCAACTGACAGAAGTAAGAATCTAAGTAGGTGTCCGTTAAATATGAATGCTATTTTCAAAATATTATATATATTTTTTTTCAGAATGAGCATAGACTTTTACAAATTCCTATGCTAAAAAATAATGTAGGTTGGTTGGTACACATATATTCCGGTTTGAATTAAACTTTCAATAATTTTTTCAATTTCATGGCGAATCAATGTGCAATTTTTAATTTTTCACTGCAAGTAAGAAATTTACGTTTCGTAATTTTCTTACCATCATCGGCACCCCTGATGTTATCTAATGTTTCATCGTTATCTTTCAGGTTCTAAACTCAGGCCCAAAATTCTACAGTATGTCCCAGTGCCTATAATTAATAACAAAATGTGCGAGGGCTGGCACAGGCGTCGTGGTATAAATATCGTCATTTATGACGAAATGGTGTGCGCAGGATATGAGTTTGGAGGTCGGGATTCATGCCAGGTAAATCTGTTTTTTATATTTAATATAAAATAAATACAAGGCACTTTCAGGATGTATTATATTAATTTTTAAATTATTTTAATAACTTAAAGCAAAATCTAATTCCGTTCCGAAAGCAATAAAAACCTGCTGACTTTCTTGTTCCGAAATAAGGGGAGACGGATACTAGGAGTTTGGTGGCGACATCTGTTGTTCATAGGGTTAACATATTTTGAAATGGGATTTAACTATTTTCACTGAATATTGTTTCCAGAGAAGACAATAACCAAAGGCCTATTTTTTCTTAAATGTTAACAATAATTTACTATTAATAATATAACGCTGCGTACGATGTCGCCCTTAACGGTTGCGTTGGGTGCCTATTCAGGTGTTGGCTCGTCACTTGACTGTGGTTCTAAAATACGACGCCCGTCGCCAATAGCCCTCGTGCAGCTCTAGTGCGACGATAATTCGAACCAAACCAAACCAAACTATTTATAATAGCAAAATTTATTGTGTCAACATAAATGTACATCTAACTTTCGCAATTATTGTAATAAGGAAATTGTACATTGCTTCATTTTCTGATAATTTTTCACCTTTTGGATAATTTTTCATTAATTTCAAAAATTAATTTTTAATTTAAAATGCTTAAATGTTTATGAAAGGGAGAGACAATCGTTTTTTCTAATCGTTTCAATCGGAAAAAAAATGCTACTCATCGCTTTAAAAAAATTTGACTAATTTTTTTTAATGTATATAAAATATTTTTTTATGCATAATAAAAGCAATACGCGTATTTCGCATTCCAATTCTTTATTAAGGTCTTTTATTCTCACAGTTTGGTCAGGTTTTTTTTTCTCGCATTCCAGGTCCGTTTGTTCTGAAATGACATATAAAACTAAGTGAAAAAAAATAGTTCAATTAAAATTTTCAATTGGAAATAAAGGATAATTTTTTTAAAAAAAGAAGGTTCCACCGAGATTTGAACTCGGATCGCTGGATTCAAAGTCCAGAGTGCTAACCATTACACCATGGAACCAAACTTCCCATGCCGGGAATCGAACCCGGGCCGCCTGGGTGAAAGCCAGGAATCCTAACCACTAGACCACATGGGAGATATCCTTCGAAGAATGTTTTACGTTCTATATAGCTTATTAAAAATAATATAATTACAAAATCAAAAATTGTTGTATTTTTCAACTATACTTCATTTCTGTACCTTATTGGTTAATACATTAGTATTTTTTTTCATAATTTCTGGAATCTTTACTTCTCTTGTGTTCAAAATAACTTTTGCTTAGACGCTCGGTAGAATAAGAAACGGATGAGCGTTTGTGGAGAGGATGGTCTGGTTCATGTCTACTTGGTTGGTGTAATAGATAAACGTCGCACTAGAGCTACACTAGGGCCATCTGAAATATTTTATAAATAACAGTACTGCTACTATATGGTTTAAGAGTGGGGTTTTGCATCAGATCTTATTTACTTTATAAATTATAATAATTTAGCACCTAATGAGGTTTTTTTAAATCACTAAATTTACCAAAGAATTATTTTTTATATTTGTATTACACACAAATCAAAACTATATGCAGTGAAATAAAATAAGCTGATATTTCTCAAGAACTGATTTTAGTTGCACTAACCTCTTAGAGCTGCACCTTAGATAATATGATGTTGATTAAGGGGTTGCTCTTTAGACACTGATATTATATAGTAGTTTAAAAATAAAAAATCATTATATGGTTCGTAAATGGAATGGAACTATGCATTTTTTTTTATAACAGGCTTACGGGAAACATGAACAAATCGGAATTAGTGGAGAAAGCGTGCCTCTTAACTCAATCACACAAAATTAAAGGCATATCTATTTTTTTAAATAAACGAATTTTTAAACAATTATATAATTCAATCTGTTTTGCAAGGAATTTTTAGAGAACAACATTTAACATTTGATTAAAGCAGCGTCAATTTAGGGGAATTGGAGTTTTGGAGCAGTAAAAATGCGTTATTTTGCTGTGCTATGAATAACTAACAAGCTCTATCAATTTCTTGCAATTACATAATAGTCCATTTTGATACTATCATCATAAAAAAATTCACAAGGTAAATTTATTTAAATAGAATCAATAAATCAGCTAAGTTAGCATAGGTATTTTTAGGAAGTTTAAAAATTCTTATTTAAAATGGAAAAGGTAGAATTTCGAAAAATTGTAAAATGAAGTTGTAAAGTGAATTCCATAGAGGTTCATGTTGGTGTACTTCTGGGACCAAGAGGTTAAAAATCTGCTCCAATTTAATATTTTTTTACAATTTCAGGGTGATTCTGGTGGTCCTTTAATGATCAATTACTTTGGTATCTGGTACTTAGTGGGTATAGTATCAGCAGGTTACTCCTGTGCCAAACAATTCCAACCTGGGATATATCACAGAGTGAGCAGTACTTCGGACTGGATATCGACAAACTTATACTGATACCAAGTTGAAAGTTTTATTGCAATCAATAAAATAAAATAATGGATTCGATATTAACACCTATACAGAACAACAATTATGAGCAGCAACGTCTATATTGCTGGCAATATAAATGAAGCTGTTAAACATATGCCAAGAAAAGAGCACAATATAGATTTTAATGTTTTATCAAACGTTATTGAAATGTAACAACTAAAATAGTGAATAAGTTTATTCAACATTTGCTTTGATTGAAGGTATACTTAAGTGTTTTACACAGATAATCTGAACTTATATAGAAATGTGATTTGAAGAGCCATGTTGGCTTAGTCATCATGTTTTGTGTCTTTTAGCCATTCCAGTGTTTTGCCATCAAACATACATTTATTTAAGTGATTTATATTTATTTATTTGCAGGTAAAAAGGTTGCCGAAAAAATTTATATAATTACATTATGAATTAATTTCAAATATAAGATTTCTATGCATATTTAGGCAATAAAATATTTGTATTTATCAATGTATATCTTCATGATTCCATAAACTGACATAAAATAAACATGTACTATAGATATAAATTACTTTTATAAATACATTTTATATTTTTGCAACATATTAAATAACACCCGATTCCTTGAATTTTTAAATACCATGTTGGTTTAAAATAAAAAAAATCCTCATTTTAAACACATACCATTCATTAGTATTAATTTTCCTTTGCCTTTTTAACTTATGCATTTTATTTAGGTAAAAATTAAGGATTCTAAAAAATTTTATGTTTTGGTTGGTTACTCTTTATTTGGTAATGGACAGTGAAAAACAAATTAAAGACAAAGTAATATGAATATTGGATAGTTTCTTCCAAATACTTTATTATGAAATTATAGGATTGTCATTTCACTTGAAATCTAATAAACAAGTAGAGTCAAAATACTAATATAAAAACATGAATATTTACAACACAATGTGCATTTAAAATAATTTTCTTTAAAATAATACTGCTTTTATTTCTTTATCACAATATAGCACTTTTTTCATATCACATCAAAAAGTGAAATTACACATAATGACTAACAAATAAAATATAGCTATAAGTTTTTAAAAAGGCATTTGTTTTCAAATATAGAACAGAAATAAGAAATACTTAATTATCTTATTAAGTAGGGGTACTTTTTTTAAGTGTAGGTTTTAAAAAAAAACCATAAACAAAGTAACCATTAAAAAATATCTTATGTTAAAGAAACAAATATATACTGTTGAAAGTATAAAAATTAGACTGACTTTACTTTCTGCTTTGTGGAATCAATGTATATAATACATTAATGCAAAAAAAAATCTATAAACACTAACATACAATTATGAGTAAGACCTAAAGTTCCTAAGTAATGGTGGGTTTTGCATTATGAATCTACGAAACAGTAGTGATGACAAAAAAAGCATAAATGACCAAAAGGATGTTCCAGCAGCACAACAAGCAGCAACATAGTAACTATATTTTTCTAGGGTAAAACCTGTAAAACAATAACAATTTAATAAAACTACTGTTAATAATATTGGGAAATTTCACTAAAACTATAACATTGAATCAGTTTGCTAAAAAAAAATCCGATCGAGTTTATGGGATTTGAATAAACATTAGAACCACACAGAATTATCTTGTATAAAAAAATTAATAAAAACTGTTGCAGCTTTTCAGAATTTAAGATCTAACAGCTCAGGCCTCAAACAAGAAGTTTAAATTAAAATATTAATAATAACAATTAGTTTAATATATATCAACGTTAATAGCAAATTCAGTCTGACCAATCAACTTAAGTAATTTCAAAAAGGACATTTTTTTTTAGGAGAAAACTAGTAATTTAAAATACATGGGTACTTATAAATACCCATAAATACCAAAAACAAGATTTATAAAATAGGTTTTTATAAATCTCGAAATATTATAATTCTTGATATTTTTTCCATGTTTTAAGTTATCTAAAATATTAAATAATAGGGTAACAATTGAGGATTATTAGACAGAAAGTAATTTTTTAAAAAGTTATTTAAAAAAATTATATGATACAATGGTGAAAATTTTAAAATATTCATCAGCCCCTAAAATATTCCATTGCATATTTAATGAAAAAAGCTTGTGTCTATCAATTTTTAGATAGAAAAATAAATTTTATTTTTTTTGGGCCCTGACCCGTTTACAATGTCTATCAATTAAACTCCTGTCTAATAACTGTCCCTTAAGCAATATCGCATATTCAAAAAATGGTTTTTGTATTGGTTTAATTTTTTTGCTTTCTCAAGAATAGAGGCAATAGGAAATATTAGCACCATTTACCAAAAAAAGTTTTACAAAAAAAACTTTCCTTTTATAAAAAAATCATAATTTAGCAAATTTTTCTTTGACATTTAAAATAAGGAAGTGCTATATAGATAACTTAATTTCACTTTTAAAAAAATCATGACTATCAGTTATTATATCTTGTCAGCTACGATGAATTATTTGCCATTAACTAAAATTTAAAAAATGTATTGATTAGTTTACATATCATTTATTATGTCTAATTTCACCCCTTCCAACCTCCCCCTCAGGGTACTAATACTTTTAAAAGATACTTTAGGGCAGTGATGTATGTGACAAAAAGTTATAAATTAAAATTTCAGAGTAAGTTGGATAATTTTAAATAATAAAACAAATATTTAAAAAGTATTTTTGAATAAACTCTATTAGTACTTTTCTTTCTTTTGGATTTGCAATTATATGTACAACCTATTTTCATATGGCAAGACAAATTGTATAACAATCCCCCCCCCCACAATTATAGAAATAATTTATAAATTAAACTCTATAAATCTGTTTATAGGATTTTTTTTAAAAAAAGATGTACTTTTCAGCTAATGTTTTAGAAAATCAATTACTAGTTTGTGTGTGGTTTAGCGCAGGCTTCTGGCCTGGGTATTTGTATTTTAAATATATATATTTAGAATAGTGTGTCAAAGAGTATTTATGACATCAAATTTTAACCCTTTCAGTCCCAGTGATGTGATGCCATTTGGCATCATCACTTTCAATATTTTTTTCAAAGTGTGTAAGTCCCGTTATGACATCCAAACACACATCATTCGATTCTTCACACTTTGTTCTATTAGACAATATTTTACGTTAATCTTAAAGAAGTCAGAACTACTATTTTTTTTTAATTAGAAAATAACTAAGAAGCTTTTCACCTGAATTTTGAAAAGTTCACTTCAGTTCCGCATATTTAAAACACAATTTAAACTATTTCGGTTAAAAAAAATTACTAAGTTTTTTTAATAATATGGTCAGGTACTTTAAAATACATAATAACTCGAAGTATTTTTAGGTAATATATATATATTTTATTTTGCTGTTTTTCACAGTTAAAAAAAATTGGCATTATTTCAAAAACCATATTAAAAATTAAAATGAATTTTTTTTCTTATGGAACTCTTATTTTTGACCTAAAATAAGCTTATTTTGTGAATATCAGATGTTTTTGTAGTGTAATAAATTTTTGGGACTGAAAGGGTTAAAAACAATATTTTATGCATAGAAATAAATAAAGTAATTAATACTCTCTGAGAATTTACTCAGGGTAAGGTTTAAATACCAGGGTGAATACCCATTTATAAATACCATTCCCCACTGGGTATTTACCCTACTTAAAATAAAAAAAGTTTACATTTATTAAAGTTGCAAAATAATTTAAACTTTCAATAACTTACTCTGGTGTCTAACGATTGCAAGCGACAAGTATACTCCTAAAGCCACATCTGTCAAAAGAAATATAACCAATCCAAAGGATGATATTCCCTCCAAGTTACTCAAAGTATACCAATCTATCAAAGTCCTTCGCAGTTGAAGGGTAAATAAATGTAATGAACATGCTGAAAATACAGCTGGAAAAAAAACATTATGCAACTTCAGTTTGTTATTACAGTAAAAACAAAGTGAAAAAATACATAAAACTATAGGAAAAAAATCCAGAGTAATATTGATCGCATATTGTGTTCAGGTTCAAGCTTACTAGCCACAAGAAATAGCTACTCGCCACCAAAATTTCAAACTCTCCAATTAATTTCATTTCAATATAAAACTTCATAAGCATCAGCGAAATTTCTCAAACAAGGTAAATTTTAGAAATATGCCATATTGCTACAGGTTCCCATAACTATAAATTATTGCTGTCTTTAATTGTAAAGTACACATGACACATAAATAAAGCTAATGCAATTCTTTTAGCAAACACTGTTTGGTTTGGGGTTGCTACAATGAATGATGATGTTGGCACCTTATGTAATCTGCTTATAGAGATTGTCTGGTTGTCATAATTGTTACTTAATGCTTTACTTGTTGATTTGGAGTCAGTGGTCTGTGTTTAACAGAAAAGAACATAGCCTTTAAAATATAGCTAATAATTAAAACAAATTACACAGGATCAATTCCCAGGTGAATTTTGACGAATCCAATGAAGTATTGCCTGGATTCTAAAATTAAAATTTTTTTAGGCAATACACAATGTGTTCAGTAAAGTAGAGCATTAACTTTTTGATGTAAAAGACTAGAGCAATCATCTTTTAGCTCAAAATTTTTAATTGTTCTACTACAGCATGAATAGGAGACTAGAAATAGCCATCCCGAAACAATTACATTACCATTACGTTAAACTAATTGTTTTTGTTAGTTTAAAAATTGACTACCTAATCATGCAATACGTAACGGTTAGTGTTATTATGTATTCAGTTAATAGTAAATAGTCATATTATTCATAATAAAATATGGTTAATTGATTGGGAATGGCCAGTTTCTATTAATAACCAATCGTCACCACATCGTAATTACATTTACTGTAACAGAACAAATGCTGGATTTAGCTTAAAATAAGTAGAGCATACCGTCAAAGCGGGTATCTTTGGCCACGGAGGGTAACTTTGGCCACTCGTTGGAAAAAGATTTGTTTCTTAATTTCTCTTCATAAAATGATCTCATCTTAAATTGTTTTACATTTTTGGAAAGGTGGAAATATCGCCTTTCATTTCATGTAAAAAAAAATATCATTCTAAATCTGGCAATACTACAAATGCTGTTTTCATTCTTGCGAGCATAAAATGACAAAAATCTACCCCTTCCAACTTTTGTCTGGAACACTTAAAAAAATATTGAAAATATTTAAATAAAATACTCTATTCGATTCTTTTATTAATGAGGAAGAATATTACACCATTTGTTTTATTCTAAGTTGACTACTTTTTATGCTGTATTTAAATATTTGTAATTGGGAAGCTTTTGCCGATGAATGCGGGTAACTTTGGCCATAGATGTAAATATTTCTTTATGGAACTTTGCACTTTAAAAAATGAATGTAAAAGTGTATTAAGTTTAACTATTTTTGAAAAAATTCTTACTTTTATGATTAATCATTTTTTAGATATTTTTTTTAATCTCATGATTTAAAACTTTGAAAAAATAAAGATAGAATGCAAGATACGTATTCCACTCAAAATCGCAAATGTCGAAAGGTAAACATTTCCAAATTCCTAATTATAAATATATTATTTTTCACCTTTTATAGTAAAATCGTTTGCTTTTTACAAATATATTTGTTATTAAATCTTGCTTCAAAAAAGTTCTTTTTTCCTTATTAAAATAGAAGTTTATTTTTCTTTCTTTTAAGCGACAAACAATACTAGTATTCGACGTGTAATGCCATTCCACGATGCACTGCAATGTAAATGTTAAGTTATATTACCATTTTAAATAACTATATGTCTTATAACTTTGTTTTTTTTTTTGGGTTTAAAGTTTTAATATTGCTATTTAAATCGTTAACACAGCTTTTAAGGATGTTAAAAAGTATGTTTCTTATGTATTTCTTGGGTGGCCAAAGTTACCCGCCCGGCTCCTAACAGTGTCTTATTTTTTAAAATTAATACCAATTTTTTATTAATTTATAAAATGTAACAAAAATGCCTGAAAATTATTCCTAAATGTCCAATACTTAGAATGCATAAGGATTTTTAAGTGTTTAAATCGTTTTTGAAGTTAAATTTTTCTTCTTTTGTGAAAAAAACTATGATTTTGGCCAAAGTTACCCGCACTGACGGTAATTACAAAACGTTTTGTAACTGAATTAACACAAAATTTACTAAATAGCTCAGTACCTAACAAAGGTCTATGAACATTTTAAAAATTACAAAAACTTAAAATGATTTATAACAAAACCACTGTTGTATTAAATATAAAATACTATGCAATGCATAAAAAAGTATATTATTACCCGACAGCAGACTCCACACCGAAGCGTGAATATTAGCAGCGAAAAATAAGAAATACACAAATGCGGCAATTCCCGATGCAAAACTAATTACCGACAAGAAAGAGAAAAATATTGAATAAGCTCTGTACATTTTATCATTTATATATAAAACATAAAAATTAGAAATAAAAACTCTTTTACAAAATTAAACCACCAGTCTCGATTACTGATTATTTTACTCACATGCTTTTCGCTTTGATTAAAAAGTAAACAATGACAATTCAAACTCAAACAAGACAATGCGCACAACACTTCAAACTTTGTTGCGCGCTGAATCTCAGCCAATAAAATCCCACTTTCGGTTTTGAAGTAGATTAAAATACATGACATCACGATTGGCTATCATCATAGATTTAGAAAGTAGCAGATCTGCCCCTAGGGGGAAAGGTGAAGCCATTTCCATTTGTGAACCAGTATCCCATAAGGCAGTTCGCAATTCGTATGCGCAATCCCGTACAACTCAATACAAACAGGGCCCGATCAAGACTTTTGTGCAAGGGAAGCCTGCCTTTGATTTGGGGGCCCCCAGAGACAAATACACTTCCTCAAAAGCGGCTTAACTTAAGCTTTAATGATGAATACGATTAAAAAGTATGTACTATGGCAATTTTTTTGTTTCCAGATACTATCCCGTATTATAAAAAAAAAACTCGTTAGTTGAAAGGGCCCCCAAAAGTTGCTTAAAGTTTTATAAAGAATACTATATAAAAAGTTTACAAGATGGGGAATTTTATTTTCTTGCCCGCAGACATCCCATATCCCAAACTTAAAATAAAAAAGGTTTTCAGAACATAAGTTTTTGAAAATGTGGGGATATTTGTAACAGAATGAGTGTTTAAATAAAGGTGATTTAGGGGCCCCTTCAAATTTTGAGGAGGAAGCCCAGGCTTCCCGGGCCTATTCGGTGATCGGGCCCTGAATACAAACACACGATTGTGTGATGATTCCACATTTAACCGTTTTCGCAATGCATCACGGGTTACTGGTTCACAAAAAAATGCTTTTGCCGAAGAGTTACATGCAATAAAAACTGCATTTTAATATGCTTCTTTTATGAATATATACCTCATATCAGCCAGATATTATCAATACATATCCAGCTATAAATTTATGTTAGCAAAACTGGTAAAAAACTTTAATTAGTTAATATTAAATATATATTTTTTTTATTAGTCGAATTATCTCATAGTGCCATCTGGTGGCCATGTGCTAGGACTAGCGAACTGCCTTTTGGGATATTGGTTCACAAGTGGCTTCACGTTTCCCCCTAGCGGAAGATGTGCTACTTTCTAATTCTATGGCTATCATAAATATAGAAATTAGCAGATATGCCCATCAATTGCGCAAACCCGTACAACGTAATACAAACCCCGATTGTGTGATGAAGCCACTTTTTGCCGTTTTCGCAATGCATCACGGGGTATTGGTGCCAAAAAACTGCGCAGTAGCGTAGCGCACAATTGAAGCCAACGTGCGCAAAGCATCTTGGTTAGGTCAAAACCATTAACCAAAAGTAAACTACTCTTTCTACATGTCTTATAATAAGAACTGACTCTTTGTTACAAATTTAAACTACAGCTTCATCACTCATGTAAGACAGGGAAAACAATAGTTGATCATACTCCATATTTGGATAAATGTTAATCAAAGGTGGCTTTAATTTTTGCATATCTTTTGACTCTGAAAGAGTATGGATGTGTAACCATCATAATCCAGAACAACACCAAGCTAAAAAAAATCTCGTTATTTCTCGTGAAAATTGTTGATTAAAATTTTATTTTCTGTTGATATTTAATCTTCTTTAACTAATTTAGCCATATTTCACAAAAAAAAAACATCTACTTAAACATCTACTTAGTCTGTCCCCCCCCCCCCAACTTATTATATTACATTCAAATAAAAAATATTTATTAAGTATAAATATTTAACAGTATATACATAGTAAAACTTTAAGCATAAAAAAAACCATAGGCACATTGTTGTTCTTTGTAAAAGAAGTTACTTTATTCTTTGTAAAAAGTGAACATTTGTAAAGTTTTTATGCACAACAAGCATGTGAGAGAAGTCTTATAGGTGTCTAACAACAATTGAGTAACAATACAAAATAAAATTATAATAAAATAATACAAAGCGAAATAATAACTTTATTGTGGATAACAACAAAATTAAAATCTATAAAAGTTTATAAAAAAAACAAGTACGAAAAACTTGTTCTTGGTAAAATGACTAAATGGATAACATATATAATGACAGTTTCCATAGTTTGTAGTGAATGAAATCTATATTCCATAAGTGAAAAAAAAAAACAGTTTAAGCATTAAGTGAGTAATGAAATCAGTTTTATGTATTACAATTTTATTCAACAGCAACTAAATAATTAAAATTCTAGTTTATAAGAACTCTACCATGGGCAGGTAAACTGCAGTATCAGGTCTGATGACTTGGAAAATTGCAGCAAGTGTTCAACAACTCTAACTTGTAAGAAAGTAAACAAAAAAATACTGATTATTTGAGGGCGAAAATGGTCCAACTCATTGTTGCAGTTACCGCAGTTTACCTGCCCATTTCAGAGCAGTTTAATATACACATACAAAATTAAAGCATATTTCTTCAGTACTTTGAACCAACAGTCAGAATAATTAAAAGAAAATAATCGATTATTATTAGAATGTAATCATATTTTCATAATATGTTATCAATTAAGCAACAGCAATTAAGTAATTTAGTAATAATACAATACAAAATAGAATTAATAAAATACAAAGCAAAATAATAACTTTATTGTGGATGACAACAAAATAAATTATCTATAAAAGCTTATATTAATAACGAGTGTGAAAAACTTGTTCTTGCGAAAACGACTAAATGGATAACATACATAATGATAGTTTCCACAGTTTGTAGCAAATGAAATCTATGTCCCATAAGTGAAAACAACAGTTTAAGCATTAAGTGATTAATGAAATCAGTTTCAGTTTTACATATTACAATTTTATTCAATAGCAACTAAATAATTAAAATTCGAGTTTATAAGAACTCTGCCATGGGCAGGTAAACTGCAATATCTGGTCCAATGACTTGGAAAATTGTAGCAAGTGTTCAACAACTCTAACTTGTAAGAAAGTATACAAAAAAAAAATACTGATTATTTCAGGACGAAAATGGTCCAACTCATTGTAGCGGTTACTGCAGTTTACCTGCCCATGGCAGAACAGTTTTATGTACACGTGCATAATCAAAGAATATTAATTCAGTACTTTGAACACCAGTCAGAATAATTAAAAGAAAATAATCGTTTATTATTAGAACAAAATCAGATATTCAAAATATGTTATCAATTAAGCGCAAGAGTCCTTTTTTTCTTGGGATTTTATCGCAGCAAGGGCTCTTTTTGCAGCAGATTTCTTTGCTATTTTTTTATTAGGACCAACGCCCTGAAACTTCCTTCCATCTGACAAGAACACCTCAATGTAAGTTCTATCACCTTTTATGATTGGCTCACTGAAATAGAGAGAGATGGCTAATAATGGCTTCTTAATTGCCAGATACATATGTACCACATATACTCGTGTATATATAATAAATATACTCGTTGAACCCCCATTTTTAAACCAAATATCCTCCAAAAATCGGTAAAGTTGAGTTAGGAAATAAGGAAAGAAAAGAAAATAGTAACCAGATCAGAGCCCTTTGAAGAAAATAAGAGAAAATCCGCTCATGCCAGACTGCCATTTTTTTTTTTTGTAAGCAAAATTTCAACCATGACAAAAATAAAATGGGTTTTGGCTCATCATTATTTTGATGACATTGAAAGGAGAAGCTAAGTAGATGTTATGTTCAGTCAGTTCAGTTAAATGTGAAAACAGCTCTCTCTCTCTGCCAGCTACACTAAGCAAATCATGCATCACATCGAGAACCAACAGTTAGGTATCATAGGTGGATGTCGTGAACAGATACCAAACTTACTTCATCTTTGGAATAAAAATGTTTTTATGTCTCACATTATTTTTAATGAATAACATCTTCACCTTAAGTTTTATTGAAATTGAGTTATACATAGTTTAAGGATAGTTTCTTTATTTTTTGAGAAATTTGATGTTTCATGCATAAATCAATCCTGATTTTTACGGCACTAATTTTGTCTAAAATTTCTCGCCTTATATACAAGTATATATGGTACATAAATTTCAAAATATTCTTTAGTATTTGAACATACTCTGCACCTTATGAAGGATTACAAGAGGGAACGATATCCAACTAGCAATAGCATGCTGTGAAAACAAATAATTAAGTTACTAAGATAATTGATTTAGAATGGTCTAATGTTACAAAAGATCTACTTACCCAAATAGATGTTTTTGATTAAGATCCCTCTGCACTAGTTCATATAACTCTCGCACTGGTGAAATAGGAACATATTGGCACAAGTGTTCTGGTAAATAAAAAAGGCATATGTACTAATTTTTGTTTAAATAATGAAATACTGGGTTAAATAAATGAAAAACAATAGAAAATTGTAAAATACCTACCACTTTAATAAAGATGTTTAATAATATCCAAAATGCCTTCATAAAGAAAAAAGTCTTTTACACTATTTAAATTTTAATTTAGTCCTCAAACTATGGAAAAGTTGCCAAATTTGAAATTTATTTCCACCTAAACAAATGATTGGCTTGAGAAGAAGAAATAAAACTACTGCTAAAATGGCACAGAGTTATTTTTCTTCAATTGATGTCATTTTACAACTTAATATCCAATCCTGATTATAATGTTACTCTTTTTTAATGTCAAAAACAATACGGTCCCTTGAATGATAATATAACCATTACACTGTATTACCGTTGTACTGTATTACATATATTACAACGGCTTTTGCTAAAAAGTTTTTGCTTACTTACCAAAGGCTGGCCTGATCATGGGGAAGCAGACTTCCCACACCTTGTTCAGAGACATGCCACTGTCCAGATAAATTGCCCCTGCCACAGACTCAAAGATGTCCCCCAGTGCTTTTGGGACTTCAACTTCTTCCAATGCAAAGCACTCAATCTCTGCCAAGTAGTATCCATGTTCCTGAAAGAACAGACCACTTTATAGTTTAAATTGGAAAGACTATTTATAAAATTGATTGTTTAGCATCCAATGTCATTTTCCAAGAGGCAGGCGTTAAATATTTATAGTTAAAATTTTTAGGGACAGTATATTTTAGTTGATTGCAAGTTTGTTCGGTACGCCCACAAATTTGTAAAAGGGAAATGTTTTTATGTCATACAAGTGCTCTTTAACAGCACTAAAAGAAGTATAAAGCTAGATTTTTTGCTATATCAAACAGATGGAGATAAAAAAAACAGATAGGTAAGGTGGTCAGTAAAATGAGGTAAAGCATTTAATAGCTTGGAAAAGTATAGTTTGGTTACTATTTAAGAAAGTCAGTTTAGTGTTGATTTGAACATACACAAGAGCGAAATGTTTACATGTTTACCTTGAAAAACTTGTACCCTTCACTATCTTCTAAAGTCTCAAGGAACGCCTGCACAAGCCTAAACAATGCAGGAGACAACATCTTCAGGAAATCATTGTACTTATATTTAACAGCCAAAGAAGCAAAGTACATATTGTTCACTAGAGCTGACCTCAAATCAGTCAGTTTCCCTGGATCATGACCCCTTGGGTCTTCGTACAGCTGCCTTGTAATTAGATAGTCCAGTACAGCATCCCCAAGGAACTCTAAGCGTTGATAGCAATCAGTAATATCATTGTAGTTAAATGAAGGATGGGTGAAAGCTTGAAGAAGATAGGCCTTGTTTTTAAACTTGTAGTTGATGATCTTTTCAAACCTGTCAAAGCCACTGGTCAGAATATCCAAGCGTTCCTGAATGTTTTCAACCTCACCGACTATTGGATTTGGTGGGACTGGTGGCCATTGCTCAAAGTGCTCTTCGCTGGGGTTGTCTTCTACAAGGGGTTTGAGGTCAAACCACTGCATGAACCTCAAGGCTCCTTGATAGCCACAAGTCAGCAAATATGCACCGATGAGGGCTTCCACAGAATCGGCAATGCATTTGTCCGAGATTACTTGTTTATTATAATACTCATGTTTCGGATTTGCAGGGTCTTCAACAACTTTCTCCACTGGTTGGTTCTTTTGTTTCTTGGTCTTTTTTATCAAGCTGCTCTCGTCAATCTTATCTTCGACAAAGTAACAAGGAGGAAGCCAACCTTTCTTGCTGTTGAAACCAGTCACTGTGAGGTACTGGCCTAGGTTTTTCTTTTTGGCTTTCTGGTACAAGTGAAGATTCTGGATCAAGCTGCTTCGAATTTTGGTCAACCTGCCTTCATCGAAGTGTTTATACTTAATGTAGGTTTTGACTGACATTACATATTTGAGAAAGGAGTCCCCAATCATTTCAAGACGCTCTAAATTGAATTCATCACCAGCGTTTATGACGGTTAAAGCTTGGAGTAACAGACTTGGTGCAGGCCCAATGCACTTGTTCAGATCCTGTTTGACTTCAAAACTGGTGATAATACCCTTGGAATCCTTTTTAATATCTTTTGGAGGGATCAAAGGACAAGACTCCTCTTCCCTTATTTCCCTAGTTTTGTAAATAAGATGTTGAGTGAGCTCTTTATCACTGGTTTCTAAATGGAATATTGGCCACTGAAAAGAATGAGGTAGATTAGCAATTCCAACATGAGCTTCCCTAGCTACAGCCTGTCTAATTTCTTCCGCAAGAAGAAGGCCATTGAGCCTCCAGAGGACAGTGGGTATGCAATTTACTTGGAAAAAGAAGTCCTGGTTGAATGGATGCAAGAGGCACACTTCAGGAATTAAGTACACTTTGAAATCCTTACGCTTCTGCCTGGTCTTGCTTAGCTTAACTTCATAATCTAATGATTCTTTAGGCGAGATGTATATTGGTTTCCACATTTGCAAACAAGGGTAATCAACTGTTTCTACAAGAGGTTGAGTATTGTTTTTCACTCTTACTTTGTACTTCTCAAATAACAACTCTTTGTGGGTCATGTCCTTGCTCTCTAACTTTGTGTTAGGGGATAAATCATATCGTATTTTAACAACATGATGAAAAGTAGGACGTTCATTCTTCCAGCAGTTGATCTTGTACGATCTCAAAACGACAGCATTTGTAAAAACCTCTTTGTTGAATTCTGTTCTATCAGCAGAAAGGGGCGACTTCCTTTTTTGAGTATTGTAAGTGTGTTTTAAAGTGTAATTTATGTAGGACCATTCAATTTCATACTCCTTTGCTTTATCTAAAATAAATAATGAGAATTAAAAATAATTGTGTCCGTTAATATAAAAGTATATTAAACGACAAAAAATGAGTCCTTCACTCTACTAAAAATTCATGTTTGTACTACTTTATCACATCAAGTCAACATTGTCAATTTAAGATACAATAATTGGAATTTACTGTTTTAAACAGGGTTGGATTTTTTCAGGCAAAAAATGGTTTTGGTCTGCTATGTTTAAAGGACAGACTTTTTTTGGCTCTTTTGAAGAGGAGACTGTCTCTGTGTCATACTAAAGTGCAACAAAGAACAATTTGCAGCTACTTAGTGATTTTATATGGTAAATACTGTGTTTCACCAAGAAAATCGATCAATGCATGCCTCCATATCCCCGAATTTGTGGCAAGACTTTAAAGTGACCGAGTGTGATAGGCATTTGGTTCAGATTAAGAGATGTTAACTAGTAAATTTGAAGCAAATAGCAATAAAATTTTACCATAAAAAAGTTAAAACGGCTATAGTGGCTGTTTTGTATAAAATTTTATTGGGAGTGTTACTAAATCTTTTGAATTCACCAGATTTTGTGTTTTTAATTAATCATATCAAAAACAATACAATTAAAGTAATAAAAATGTGAAATTAGAAAATAAAATATGGATTAAATTGATTTTTTCTATATTTGAGACTTTTTTTTGGTAATTTTCACTACTCATGCAAATAAAATGTATTCTATATTATTTTATTCAGATTTATTTCATATGATATTTTAAATTATTTATACATTCCTAATACTTAATATCACAACGTTTTTCTACTAAATCTTTTCTTGAAATTTTGTTACTAAAATTGTTTTTTGTCTGACCTTTTGAGACAGACAATACTTCGACTGAATTTTTTAATTTGGCAATTCCAACTCCGACCTCCTGCCTCTGATTATAAGTTTGGTAACTTGAATTCATTTTTTGAAATTCAGAAAGTTTCTTTAATTAGTAGAACTTAACTCCATTACACCTGAAATTCTCTGACTTTTTCAGTTTCTCCAGACAAATTCTGGGTTTTATTCTAGTGTAATATCTGATAATTTAAAACAAAATCCTAGCATATGGCTTTCATACTATGTTACCACTATAAAAGTGGTCAAGTTTTGCAAGAAGTACAATAGGTATTTGAATGAGTCACCCTAGAAACTTTGTTTACGTTAAGTTTGCTTTTTGTTAAGCTTACTTAATATTAAATACTTCACTCTAGCAACCAATTATTCCATACAGCTGGCTGTTAGAATGAAAGAGATGTCAAGCTTTGTCTTTTAGAAACTAAAATAATTATGTGCTTACTTTGATTTACAGGAACAAGGTAGTAAGAAGCAGGAGCAAAGCCAGGCAAAAAAGATTTGTCATTTTCGAGCCATAGAGCATCCAAAAATATGAAACGATGAAACTTTTCAATGCTTTGAATCTGTTCTTCGTCTAATCTGATGCTACTTTTAGAAGTCTTGACAGTTATAAGAACTTTTCCACACTTAGTAAATACCTTATAAGGATTTACCTGGAAAGAAAAATTGACAAGATGAATTACATGCATATGATATGATAATTTATTACATTACAAAATACCAAATTTTAAGCTTTGATAAGTTGTGAAGAAGTAAAATAAAGTTTTTACTTGCCCCCTAAAAAAAACATTGCCTGTTCAATATACAAAAACAAAAGATTGTGTGAACTTTACCCAACCCATGTGATACTTACAAATATGAATACATTGCAAGAGTCAACTTAATTACAGGGTTTGAAATTAAGTAATTAATTATTCGCTTCTGAATGTATTACTAGGAAGATAAAATTGACAGCAATGCACATTTGAAGAGGTTAGCGGAAGAAAATTCTATGCTTGAAAAAAAAGATAATTTTGGTCAATGAACATACTATTCCTTCCTTCAATTTAACAAAAAAGTCTTAGAATAAGTTTGAGTATTGTATTTATCCTTTGCAAGAACCCGTCTTTAAAAGATACAAGTGCAAACATCTTTTAAAGCTCATTTTCTTTTCTTCACCTTTTTGACACATAGCATGTTCTTCCACTAAGCTCTAACAGTAATAAATAAAATATTTAGATACTCTTACAGGAGGCAACATTTTTGTGGTGAGCAGTGCCACTTTCCTTGTTGTATTAGCTGGATCGATGAGAGGTCTATTTCTTGGGTTGAGAGAACTTGGGAGAGGAGTCACAAGCTTCATTTCAAGAATGTGTACATAGCACATTGTCTTTGATTCCGGCTTAGCATCTTTAAGAAACACTGGAACCTGTAAAATGACAGTCAAATTATTATTTTAAAAGCTAGTTAAATTAGCATTTAAAAAAAAATACATGCATTTAACAAGATTGTAAAAACTATGCATACAATGCTAAAATTTAGAATATAGTACAACTTTAATAGCATCATGGGAGGAGGGGGGACAACAAATCGACAAAATGGCATCGCGTAATTTGCAGACATCCCCATTACAGAAAAACTTTATAGCTGTAATGCATTACTCACCCCTTTGTCATAGACTTGCCTGCGGCGGTTAGTGCCTGGCTGTGCACCGTTGCCATCCTCTTCTTCAATTACCCCTAGTTCATCTTCGATTGCTTGGTTTACTAAGCAACTGATGGGCACAAGGTTTTCATTTAACTCGCCTAAAACAAATTAGTATTAGGAGAACCCCATTAAAAGTGAGATGTTGTCACAGAATAGCTCCGTAAAAATGGTTCAATGGAAAAGGCCCAGGCATCAAGACTTGTCAAAATGCCAAAACTAAAAAATGCTGGGCTTTTATGAATTTCTGAGTAAAATTAGCTGCCCTGCATTTTATTTTACTCACTCACAGCCTATTTTTTTGTAGATTTCAGGGCTACTTCCAAGCATAACTCTTAAGTCTATCCATGCATACTAAAGCATGGATTAAAATTAATTAAAAGTTTAATACACATTTCATAATACTCTGTATTTCTTAGGCATTATAAACTCATTGCCAAATTGTTTAAGTAGTGCTGGACAAGGAAGGAAAGACCACAGAACAATTATAAGTTAGGGAATTTTGTTACAGAATACTTTTAAATATTCTGCTGTTACACTGCGATCCAACTGTTTAGACAATGACGTTTTTTAGCTGTAAAATTTAGAATTGTGATACAGTAAAACCTCCGAATACCGGACACTCGCGGTGCCGGACATTTTGTCCGTTATTTGGAGGTGTCCGTTATTGGGGGGGGGGGGGGATAAATTTTTATTTTTGAAAAAAAAGAAACATAACTGAACGAAAGGTTAAAGTTACTACTTAAGAGTCATGACGCCGAATTTCACCCCTTGAAAATCGTAATGTTATTCCTATGGAGAATCTTCTCCGACTAATTGCCGCCACAATTTTAATAAAGGCCACTAGTTTCTGGCACCATTTTAAAGAACAAAAGTAGTTAAATACTTTTTACGAAATTTTTTTGTGAAAATCACTTATTGAGTATTTTTAATAATTTTTTAAAGTTTGGAAATCGTTGAAGAATACTGATGTCCTAGTGTGTGACGATGCAACTCAGTCAAAAATAAAGATACTGCGATAATTACAACTTTTACAAACAATCGACATTTTTATTTTTCAATTCATAACGAAATAAAATTTTTAATTTCAACATTTGTATTTTTAAAAAAATTGAGAAAAATAATTACTAATTCGCGAAAGCGAGTTATGGCAACCCCACATTTGGCGATCAACGGCCAATGTGTCTGCCAAGTCAATTAGTGTCAGATCTGCTAACATCTGGAATGGGTTTGGATTTGGAAAGGGGATCTGTGAATGGGGAAGAAAGAACCTGAGGGCATTTCGAAGAAGTGTCTTTGTTGCTCTCTGCCTCTCCCCGATTGACCAGTGACACGCTTTGCCGCGCTGCAATGCTTGTGTTATGTTTTGAACAAAATAGAGGCATGTCCAGCATTTGACGATTGGAGAAGTCACCTACTTTGTTTAGGGCACTGGACACGATTTCTGGTGTTAGGATAGAATTGAGTCCTGTCTGTAGAGTCTTTAATTTACAAATTTATTTTGAAAGTTTTATAGGTGTTCCTTCCTCTCCTCCCTCCCAAGTGAGGGGAGAGGATACTATATTATAAATTGTAATCTATATAGATCGTGTAAAGCCATTTTCGAACAGTAAAGTCATAAATGGATACATGAACAAGGTACATTATAAAAGTGCCCCTGTTTTTACTTATATTTTTTTTGTGAAAATACGGTGCATTACTATTTTCGCCACGATGCGCAATAGGGCAAAAAGTCGCATAAGATGGCCAAAAGTAAATATTGTATTTTAAGCAAGTCTTAAACAATTTCATTGCACTTTATGATGATAAATGAAGTTTTGTCAAGAAATACATTCTGTCACCGTCGTATCACGCCTCAATGAATATTACATGCTTGATGCTTGCCAACGGTTTACGGCAATACGGTTAGGCCGTACAATGTACGGATTTTCAGTTGTAAGATTTTACGAACAAGTGAAAATATTGACCAATTTTTTAAAGAAACATCTATATATAGATTTTTTTTTTTTTCTCATACTAAAACAACCAAAATCATACGATTTAGCCCCTGACCGACCTTCACTATTCAAACTTTAAAGTAACAAAATATTGTAAGATTTAATTGACCGAAAATTGTCCGGAACTAGATTTGAGTTTTATATCTAAAAATAGTCATTACTAAATGCCGCATGTACTCATGTAGTATGGTCAAGTAAATTTAGAAAATATAGTTAATTAAAGAGGGCCGAATTCCTGATTCACTTATTTTACTGCCTACACTCTTAAAACAAACACTCCTAATTTAACTCAGTCTAAGTGGATTTCACGTCTCCAGACTGGAAAATGCACTTCTCCTTTTGGAGTGGATCCTTTGTGTGTTAAGCCTCCGACAGGATCACTCCAAACGAGTGATTTTAACTCAGTCTGAGTAAATATGCATGCCTTTACGGTGTCGAAAATGCACTTCTCCAACTGGAGTGGATTTCACTCTTTTGTTTTAAGAGTGTAGCAATTGAAAAGTATCTAAAAAATAAATAAAATTTCTTTGCTAGTATTTTCCAAAACATCTATTATTAATCTGAATGTATATTTAAACTATTTTAATATAATTTGCAATTGAAAAACGGTGCCTATTAACTGTAAGTCCTGTAAATCTACTCCTGTAACTCTACAAAATATATACATGTAATGCTAACAAAAATATATTATATGTTTTACAGCACAATTTTTAGTAATTATTCACTACAAATTTTCTAGGATTTTCTACAGATTTTTTTTCACAGTGTACATTACAAAAGTGCCATTGTTTATACTTTTTTTTGTGAAAATACGGTGACCCCTATTTTCGCAACGGTGCAACAAACCCCTATTTTCGCAACGGTGCAACGGTCCCCAAAAGTCGCATAAGAGGGCCAAAAATAAATATCGGATTATAAGCGCATCTTAAACAATTTTATTATAATTCTTTATATAATAATAAAAAAAATTGTCAAGAAATACTGTCGCCGTCGTATCACGCCTCAATAAATATGTGATGCCCAAAACTCTCCAAAAGAAATCCTTTCAAGAATCATATAACTGAAATAAAATAAAATCGTCATATTTTTATTGAAAATCATAGCATAAAATATTTCCTTAGAATAGTTATCTATTGTTTCTAGGTATTATCTATTTGAAGCAAATTAAAATCGCGATAGTTTTAACTATTTTACCTCGCCACATATTTCGACGTTATATTTCTTCAACTGAAAGTTCAGAAGAGTGAATTTTTTTTTAATTCTTTTATCTCTATATAATCTACATTGCTTGATGGCTGAAGAATTAGAAAACCAAGTTCATTACTCCTTTCGCACTGAGAAGTGAGTGTCATAATTTAATTTCCAAACTACTTTGTATTAGATTTGCATGTCAAGCAATAATACGTATCTCCTTTTGGAATTTCAAATTTTTTGAAATTTGAAAATTTGAAAAGCCAAAATATTAAATTTTTAAAGCTTTCTGTAACACATTTTCTTGAAGAAAGTATACATTCTATGCATCATATTGTGATTGCAGGTTGCAGGAATCGTCTGTCACCCATATCGACTTTCCAAATGTATTTGTACAACAAAACAACTGTATTGTGGTTGAAAGAACTGTAAAGTATTTTAAAGAACTATAACCTTATACATAACCTCAACAGACGAAAAAAAAAATTCAAAGTAAAAAAAAACATTGTTGGGAGGATTCAGCACTCACCATAAGCAAAATTTGGATTTTTGACCCAACTTCAATAATTTCATTACATTGTCTTTCATTTTCGTTAATTTAAATTATAAATTAAGCCAAAAACGTGGGTTTTTTTTTCCGAAAACATATTTTTAAACCGCTGAATAAATCGCAAATGAACACATACCGCAAAACTTTAAAATAAACCAATACTTCAACTTCATTGAGTAATCAAAAAGTTTTAATTTTTGCAAATTTGTTTTAAAACCTTTAAAAATAAATTTTTAGAAAAGATTTTTTTTGTGCCATAAAGAAATTATTCTTTTGGGCAATCATTACAAAAGATTAACTTTTAATCACGTAATATGGTTTCAAAAACTAATATCCCTTTTTAGAATTTCTTTACTTCTACAAAACACTGTGCCAAAAGCTATTATAGTAAGCTTGAGTTTCAGAAGGAAATCAGCTAAAATGGCATGTAACTAAAACATCCAGAATCCGAGAAAACCTCCCTTCAAAGTTGTCTTTATCTCTAGGGGGGAGGGGGCTGTAAATCCAGCCCCTTAGTCAAAGACGGATAATCACTTGAAACTGCCCAAGGGAAAAGCAATTATTCGTAGAGGGGGCCTCAAATTTCATTGGCGATAAAAAAGCTCGCCGATGAATTGCAATCGCGCCTAATAGGCGATAAAAAGTTTTTTATAGTTTAAAAACACAGCGACACCTGGTTTTGGAAAAAGTTAGAAAAAGAGTTCGTGCAAATGACTTCATGATTCTTAATCTGAAGTAAATAAATTTGATAGCTTTGATTTATAATGTAAGTAAATTTTGATAGCCTTGTCCGGAAAGATGCCGTAAAATAAACCAGTCTTATCACAATTAAAAATGTTTCGATCCTCTCCTCATACTCTTTAAACAATTGAATCGGTTCGGTGAGTGCAGAAATCACTTCAGTAAAAAAAGATCCGAAAACCAGTTTTCAATGAAAATAAGCGTAAAAAGGCAAGATGCGTGGTGGGTGCAAAAACTACGTTAGTCTGTTGAGTAGTTCCGTAAATACAGGACGTTTGTTTCGAGTGTTTAGTGCAGAAATAGAGGAGGAGTTATTACGTTATTTCTCCCTCCTGAAAAATTTGAAATTGGTGACTGACATTGTATCTGCACTCACCGAATCAATTGTTTAAGTCTTTTGATCCAGTCGGCAACTTGAGTGGGGTCCACAGACTTTTATTCGCTGCTTACTGCTTTGAAAGAAATATCACGGCTTATCTGCCTTTTTCCAACTTTAAAACGTTCTGCAGTAGATTTCAAACTTAGCTTTTCTTTTTCAGAAACATCCTATTTTTTCTTTTAGCGTTAACCTTTTTCTCTTTAAACACATTATTTTATTTAATCTAAATCAGCTCTCGTTACTTGTTAGCAACTCGGCTTATAAGGATTATGAGCAATTAGAAATCGGACACAACTCCAGGCAAGGGGTCAAACAGTTTCGCGAAGTGGACAGGGGCGATTGCATTCACTCCCTCTCAATTCTCGGAAAGAGAAGGTTTCGAGAATTATGGGGAAAATTGACATGGGGCATGTAGAAACCATTGTAAAGCTATGGTGGTCATTCTAAGGTTACTGGAAGGTCATAGAACAGTCACCAATACGTAGTTTGACGATAAGAAAATGAGGGTGCAAAAATAATTGGATGCAAAAATGTGTTTTATTGGGATTGATAGCCGAATTGAATAAAAAAAAATTGAAAAATGCGTCCGCTATTTAGAGGGTCCGTTATTTAGAGGGGATTACATTAAGTAACCTATGTTAAGGGACTGGGACTTGAGAAAATGTCCGTTATTTAGAGGCGTCCGCTTTTTAGAGGTGTCCGTTAGAGGAGGTAACACTGTAGTAGAATTTCAAAGCATCCTTATAGATATTAAATAAGTATTTTGAAATGCTATAATTGGAACATAATTGCTTGATTTGCTATAAAATATTTTTTTCATAAAATTAATTTTTTTATGGTCCCAAAAGTTTCGACATAAATACGAGATCATGCTAATTTAAAGTACGTAATGGCCTAATTTCGCATTTTATTGATGAATTATATTTTTTTAATATGATAATTTTTTAAAAAAAAAGATATCTGGTGAACTAAACAGATTTAATAACGATATTGGCCTAATTTTACACCAAACAGACAATATAGTCACTTCAAATCTTTATTCAAATCATATTTTCTTCAAATTTACAATTTAACATCTCTAAATACAAACCGATGGTCTACCAGTCCATCACCTTATAGATTGGCCACAAATTCGAAGATTCGTAGATACATGGATTGATCGATTTTTTTGGTGAAAAATGCAGTCTTTCCTAAATAAAATCACAAAATAGCAACATATTAATCTTTTTTGCACTTTAGTACAATGAAGAGTTCATCACCTCTTCAAAAACGGCAAAAAAAGTGGGTCATTTCAAATTAATTTCCACCCCACACCATAACGAAAGTTCCTTCTTTATACTGAAGTTTTATGTTTCGTGAGTAAAAACCGTTTCTCCGAACCAGTTACAATGGTCTTTTAAGTGCTATTTAAACATGTTCGGTTTAAACGAATATTGAAAAATAACTTTTGAAAACACCGGTTTTTTCCCTTAAAAACTCTAGCATCAAGGTGGAAGTTTGTAGTGGTGTGAAGTGAATTTACTTTGAAATGACCGACCTTTTTTGTTGTTTTTGAGGAGGTGACTATCTTTGCATTGTACTAAAGTGCAATAAAGAGTAAGATGTTACTATTTTGTGATTTTACATGGGAAGAACTACACTTTTTATCAAGAAATTCGATCAATGCATGTCTCTAAATCTACGAATTCATGGCAAAACTTGGAGATGATGGGCTAGTAGGCATTCAGTTCGTAGTGAGAGATGTTAAATTGTACATTTGAAGCAAATATGATTTGAATGAAGATTAAAAATGGCTATATTATCTGTTTGGTGTAAAATTGAACCAATATCGTTATTAAATCTGTTAAGTTCAGAGGAAACTTTTTTTTAATTAATCATATAAAAAAATATATAATTCATCAACAAAAATGCATAATTAGGCCATTATGTATTTTAAAATAGCATAATCTCGTATTTGTGTCTAAATTTATGGGACCATACAAAATTTTATTATATGAAAAAAAAAACTTTTATAGCAAATCAAGCAATTATGTTTAAATTATAGCATTTCAAAACACTTATTTAATATATTTAGGGATGCTTTGTAATTCTACTATCACAATAATAAATTTTACAGCTAAAAAACCTCATTGTCGTAACTTTTGGATTGCAGTGTATACTCTAATAAAGCATTGAATTTTTTTTAATAAAACATTTTATGTATTAAAATAGACAATAGATATATGATAATATGAATTCTAGATAAACTTGACAAGATAACTGGTTTAATGTTAGGCATGAAGAGTAATGTTTAAAATGCATTATCTACCCATTTCATCGAGCAGTTTGCAAGCCTTCAGAGCAGCAGACATCTTAGCAAGTCTTCTTCTCTTCATTACTTCACTCTTAAATTAGAATATAACTATAATAAATAATATAGCAATATATATTGTAATACAACATATATTTCATAAGGAATGAAAATCATTAACAAATCTCTAGTTTGAATTATATTAACAACTTGAAAAATATACACTTTATAAATATTAAAGAACTTTCTGACATAGTAACTCAAATTATTTGCATATATTTATAAGCACTTGTTGTGCTTACATTGTTACATCCGTAAAAGCAAAACAAATAAATAGGGAATTACAGCATTTTTTCATTCCTTTAAATGTAGTGCATATTGACTCTAATTGTATAAAAACCACTTTTTTACAATTTTTTTTGACAATCTTTTATTTAAAATTAGCAAGTTTTGAAATCAATCTTAAAAAGGAAATTGTGTAATAGTCTCAAAATGATGTAGATAGTGTCTCGGTTTGTGAACAAATCAGCCACTATATTTAAACTATTGAAGTTGAGTTTGCACAATTACAGATTCTGGGGCATACATGACTATTAGGGTTACTGGAATATCTGCGTATGAGGGTTGCGACATGATGCTCTCACCTGATTGGCTGGAGCATAGCCATGCTCCAGAGATACGGCGCTTTTATTTTTTCCCCGTAGACATTACACGGTGACTCAGCGAAGCTCTAATAAATCGCATCTAAACAATATAATCAAAGGAACGTAACCACTATTTGTTATTGATTTTGTTTTTAATGATCTATATTCTTCAATATTTATTCTTTTTTGGATTAAAATTCTTAACGGTAAAGCTGTAATCCATGTTTTAATACCGGCGTGTGTCATTGCTATGGAATAAAAAAGCTGTTTAAACTCGGAAAAAAGGTATAAAGCTTTACTTTTTAATCTTTGTATTGTAAATTAAGCATCATGTGGACTATTACATTTCTAAAAATAGTATTTTTTATCATTATACTACCAGAAAATGCCATTTTTAATGTCGAAGCTAACAGACGGTATTTGGCATGCGTTGGCAGGACAATAGTTGGCGGGGTAACGTAAACAAACCGCAAATCAAAGTCATTGCTTACTTGAAAGTTGAAAACATTTGTATTTCTTCCAAACTAAGCAACAACATGTTTATATGTGTAAAACTGGAAAAATAACTAGTTTTGTTTTATTGGCGAGTTTGGCTGAGCGATAACGATTTTAGCCTGGCTCACCTGCTAAGCTCCTTGTCGTTACCCTGAACAGCACACAGTGTATTGAAGGTACCCTAATGACTATCAATTGGAGTTCTCATCCTGTTTCCAGCCCTTTCTATGATTTTAAATACTAATAAAAAAATATGTAATAAGTCCTTACCATTAACTATTCCAGTACATTTCAAGAAATCCCTATTAATTTATTTTTCAAATTAGCAAAATTGCCTGTAGTTTAAATTTAATTTAAAAATATTTTCATTGGTGCACAATACGATTTACTAAAATTTTGGCACAGCTATTATAATTGTCTCAATTAAATTTAAAATTTTGTTAAATTCTGAAAGAAAAGAAAATCAACACATATTTAAAAATATTTTTTTCATACAATGTTTTGTTTAACAAAATGAATATCAGCAATAAATAATTTTTTAAAAAAACAGACTCAAAATAGAAACAATACACCTACAGTAAACCTACAATTATAGTTGTTCGCAATGGAGAATTAATTGGCATTCTCAATTCACAGATATACTCCTTTTCATCTGTGTCCTGGTCCACTATTTGTGTTTTCCAGAAGGGAACCAGCCTGTATGCCATATCAGTTGGGAGACTTGTGCAATACCTAAGGAAAATAAATATGCAATTAAAAACAGAGATATTAGGTTGAGCTTTGGACACAAACTTATTAACCCTCTGAGGGATACAAACATGTCACTTGAATGTTGGGTTTTCCGGCAATGCATATAATTTTTAAAAAATTATATATTTTTTAAAAAATTAACAATTTTTTTTATATATTATAAGTATAGAGGAGTCAAATATCACCATTTGCTATGGGAAAAAAAGTTTTTAAAATTGGAAGAAACGAAATAATCATTTAAAATTTTGAACCCATGCAGTGAAACCAAATTTACACTTCAACTAATTTGTCTATCTCTCAGTGGGTTAATAACAACCACACCAACAATCTCAAAAGATTTTTACTGACTTCACTCTTTCACGTGGTAGAAATTTAGACACTTGAGGGAACAGTTGTATTAAGACCGCCTGGAGACGTAAGTTTTTCCCACAACCAACACAATATTTAACTAATTTATGTCCTCATTTAATACAAATTTAAAGTACCAGAATAAGTTAGTTGAATAGTAATGTTGAAAATCTAATGCATGGAAAAAAAGTTTACACTGTTAACAAGTAGCTTCTCCTTCAGAGAGTTAAGAACATATTGGCAGCTTTTAAGCCTTTTTGATTACTACACAAGCTTTGAAACCACTTTTTTTCCACTACCTTGGCATAAAACTGCGACATTCATCATTTCCTATAAAATTGCACAAGAGGGTAGGGGAGGAAAGTGCTTTCAAAGCGACTATAAATCAGTCTCGTAGTTTACAGTTTGACTATAACAGCAATGTAGAAACCCATGTTTCTTTCATAGATATAGAAAGAAGCAGATCTGTTCCTTGGGGAAAAGGTGAAGCCACTTTTGAACCAGTATCCCATAAGGCAGCTCGCAAGCCTTTGCACGGCCCATAGCATGCCATAAGCCACCAGATGGCACCATGAGTAAATTCGACTAATAAAAAACGTATATTTAAATTTAACTAATTAAAACTTTTTACCAGTTTTGTAGAAGTTTATTGATGGATATGTATTGATAATTTCCAGCAGTCATGAGGTATATATTTAAAAAAGAAGCATATTACAAATGCAATTTTTATTGTATGTAACTCTTCCGCAAAAGCAGTTTTTTGGAACCAGTATACCGTGATGCATTGCGAAAATGGCGAAAAGAGGCTTCATCACACAATCGCTGGGTATGTATTGCGTTGTACGGGATTGCACAATCGATGGGCATATCTGCTAGTTTCTATATCTATGGTTTTTTCACTTGTGTGATACTTCTACTATCAATTCAATTACTAAACTATACAAACCTGTTGATCAATGAAATTGCAGCATTCATGGTAATACGTGGTCCATTGGGTCCTTTGGGCATGTAAGGTGGAATTTCTGTATCAGACATGTGTACTTCAATATCATCTTCCTCTGGTTTGGAACGGCCATGACATTTATTCAGTAACATCTATAATGCAGAAATTAAATATTGTCATACAATATAAATATTAAAGAGGTTCACTTGGCTCTTTTAACAACTTATTGAATTAACTTTAAAAACTTTTACTAATTAATTTAAATGAAATAGTATATGCTAGAGAACTGCAAATCCACCACTTTTAATAGATGCACATTTTCTTGCTTTTAAATAAATATTTTCATTTTGTAATTTGTTAATAATGGAATCAAATATGTTTAAATTGCAGAATTTTTGGCCATAATACAGCAATGAAAGGAGAGTTCTAAAGCTTTTTATTAAAATTAAGTATGCAAACAAAATTATTTAAAAATTGAATTGTAAGTAAAATTATCAGTTATTACTTTTCTTTGAGAAGTCTTTTCTCACAGTTATTCTTTATAACCTTATTCTTTAAGATCCTTGTTTACTGCAATTGCCTCACATCATTTATGTCAACAAAACATGAAAGCATGGATGCAAGAAATAAAAAAAAATGAAAATTTACTTACACAACACTTACATTACATTTAAGCTGCAAAATAAGTAGTTTAAATAAACATATAGAACTGTTAACTATATTACTGATATGAGCAAACTCTTAAAATAAAATATACCTTTTCAATAGTTTTAAAGTCAACCAGGTCTTTAATGAATGTCTTATGCTGCTCTCCTTCTTCAATCAGCATGACATAGAGCGAATCTTGAGCCCTAGCTCTTCCTTTCGATTGAACATATGAACGGAAATCGCTAGGCATATCAAATCGAATAACAAGGTTGCACTGCCTTATGTCCATCCCTTCTTCCAGTACTTGAGTAGCAACCAGAACATTGCTTTTCTTATCCCGAAAGTCTTTCAGCTTTCTGCGCTGAATTTTTTCAGTCATTGATGCAAGGGAAGAATCGCAAATCCCATGCCCCGTAATGAATTCTGGATTCAAGAAGTCGAGTTCTGGAACGGTTCTCTTGACTTCCAAGAGCCACTCTCGGATAACATAAGCTGTTATTCTCATTTGTACAAATATAATACAACACATTGGAACGCCTTCGCACTTTTCCAGTTTGGCCTTCTCTTCAATATATTTCTCAGGATCTTCCTCGAAATCAACCTCCACGATGACAGGCTTTTCTTCCTCTTGAGCCAGCAGGTACTTCTTTGCTGCACAAAAGATTGCTATCAGTTTCTGGAGTTTGGATGGTGTGTCATTGAAAGAGAAAGCTCCAGAGTCTTTATTTAAAACCCGGCAAGAATCCCTGAAGTACCCCATAAACTCATTAGTTTCTCTAAGTTGTGACATAATGTCTTTGGGTAGTGCTTTCAGAAGTAAAGATTGGATATCGACAACGTACATTTCTGCAGCTTTGCATGCACACCATGGACCAAGGGACTCCAAGATAGTAATGAGGGACTTGAGGCTTTTCACTGGCTTCTGAAAAAATACAGCCTCATCAGAGTACCTATCTGCATAGTTGTATTTTCTTTTAACTTCTCCTCCATTTTTACCTTTACTCAATTCCATTTTGTTTATCATTTCTTGAGTTTCCTGGACAAGGACTTTGGCGGAGTTCTCGTACTTACGAAATACTACAATGGATTCTCTAGGATCAGTTCCGTACCTCTGAAGGTCAAAGAGGTCACTAGCCGTGAGTATTGTGCTCTGCAGGGTCATTTCCAGAGATCTTAAGCTTTTTTCCAGCTCCTGTGGGTTGCATTTGCCATTGATAAGAGAGGCACTGAGGCCGAATATCAGAGGGGTTTCTTTTCTGTCTACAAAGCATCTGAGGGCTTCCCTGTAAGGGTGGCTCCCTTGAGCCCTGTGACACTCATCAATGATTAAAAGCTGGATGCTGGATATTTCGATAAAGGCATGGTCCATTATGATGCGAAAGATCTCAGCAGTCATGACTAACACCTCGTTCTCAATGAATTTCTTTTCCCATTCTTCCTTATCCCAGGAGTCTACATCCATATCCCCATAGAAGCCTTGTACTCTAAGGTCGGTGTGATCACTTATAGTCTTTGATTGCTGAGTAACAAGTGGCACTAAAATAGAAAAAATATGTCAATTAGTTTAAAATGTAAGGCAAAAAGAAAGTGTTTCCTTAACCCCTTTACTTCCAGGCTTAATTTCTTGCATAAGAGCCTATAAACAAGCACATGGACAAATAAAGAGCTCAGTGGAAGAACATGCTAAGTGAAAACGAGCTTTAAAGTTTTTTTGTTTGAACTTGATAGGTTAAATAGGTACTTACAAAAAGTAAAAAATATACTACTGAAAGTTTATGAAAAGGGATAATCTTGTTGTTTTGAAACAAAAGGGAATAACATGTTCAATGACGCAAAATTAATATTTTTTTCTAAAATGTCACTTAGCACCTTCTTCCACTTATCTCTTCAAATATGTTATTAAATATTAAAAAAATCTCTAACCTGTGGGCACAAGAAAGAATATCCTTTTTCCGCCTTCCAAGTAGGGTTTCCTCACTTCATGTGCCATTTCTCGAATCAACATAACTGCGATGAAAGTTTTACCAGTTCCTGTTCCTAAACATGCTATGGTGTTGGTTTTACGAGCAGCTTCCAATATTTCGATCTATGGAGGTAAAGAATAAAAAATACACGTTTGTAACATTTATTCCATATGCAACTCCATAGGTAACGAGGCAATTAAATTAAATGTACAAGATTGCAAATACTACAGTTAAATTAAATTCAATTTAAGATACTGATGTATTAAATAGTAAAAGTTTAAAACTCGCCAATAAACAGACCGGGAAATATCTTTATGAGTATGCAATGGTAAATCTTATTATAAAATGCTATTTAGTAAAAGTAATAAGAAAAATAGCTATAAATATCTGAAATTAAATTTACCTGATACTCTCTTGGAGTAAAGGCAACTGAACTGTTGACTTCCTCATCTTTCTTTTGATTCTTACTATCATCACCTTCAGCCATGTTTGATGTTTATCAAATGATGACTGAACTAAACCTGAAAAAATAAGAGACACTATATCTTCAGTTGAACGACAAAGTCACAAATGTGCATATTCTAGGGATCGGTGATTATTGAGCACTATTAATGCATTTACGAGGCATTACAGTTATAGTTTTATAACTAATACTAATTTTTGATATTCTAATTCTTATAAAACAACCAAGGACGGAATACAATGACATGTTGATGATACATAACAACATACACATAACCCCATGTTAATAATATAAAAGAGCAAAGAGCATTTTTAAGGTGACATTCGTGTTTAGCACGTTGAAATCATTCAGAATTAGGCACTTTTAATAGGATCATTTCAGTCACAATTTTTAACTGTTGGCCAGTTTCTACTTAAGAGTGAACAAAAACTAATTTATAATGACTTACCCAAGTTTGTTAACTTGCTAACTAATAACTAAAATTCTTTTCATAGAACATTTAGAATATGATGCATTTATTTTGACATTTTTGGTAGGTCAGAAACAAACGATTAAGAAACCGTTGCTAATTTGTAGACCTAATGACAAATTACATATTATTCTGAAAATTACTGAAATTAATGAGTAGCGCAAATCAACATAGCAACAGGTTGGTTTGTTGGTAGACATATATTTTCAGGCTTGTGTGCTTGGTCGCAAGGACCCGCTTGTAAACCATCGTCAAGTAGGAAAACACAAGACACACATAAACACATATGACAGATGTTGTCATCTGTCGCCACCTCCGCAATTTAGACATGTCCCTGAAGGGGAGGGAAATTTTCTCCAGGGACCTGTACCCATGGGAAACTGCGCAATGACCGCCCACAAGACTTTAGGACCCATCAGATTTTATGAGCACATACTCCGCATATACTCGACAAACACAAACATCCATGCTTGAACGGTATTCGAACCCAGAACCAGCAGCTCCAGAGGCCAATGCCTTAACCACTACGCCGCCGAATTGACATAGCAACAGGTTTGGTTGGTTGGTACATATTTCCGGCTTGTAAGCTTGATAAGACACCCACTCATAAAAATTCGTCTAGTAATAAAACATACTAGTGGAGAGGCAGACGTTGTAAAATCTGCTAATTAGGTTCGCGGCAACTACCCGTTGCCTTGGTAATGTTGAAAAAACTAAAGCTTCTTTGTAGTAACTGGTTTATTTAGATGAAGCACACACATTTACGATTACATGATCTAGAGCGCTGCATGCAAGCAGCCTACTTCTAAGAAGACTAAATGGATTCTAACAAGAGACAAAAAAGATACAAGAGAAATATTAATGAATCATGCTACTGCGCATGTGCACAAATCGGTAATTCCCCTTAAATAGGGGATTCCCCGTTCAAACGGTATTTTCCCCGTTTGAAAGGGGACTTCCCCGAATAACACCTGTCGGGTTTCTAACATCCTCCCCCCCTTTTGAGGGATTGCCATCACTCAAAACTACATCATAGTTAAACAGGCAAAGTCTATCGGGCATCTTAACCTGTCTACCTGAACGTGTACATATAACACTTTCTTTTTGTACGCCAGCTTGTTTTTTGGGAATAGCCTTTTCAATACTAGATGTTCCAGTGTCCCCTCGTACCTCAAGAGGATAAATACGCTGCACAGGTCTAAGAACAGTTCCATGAGGAGTTTTCAGCTTCACGGTTCGGACACTACCATCCCGGCCTGGTATCAATTGTATAATTACTGCCAAGGGCCACTTCATACGTTTCTTCGAATCATCTCCAATTAAAACCACTTCACCTAATTCTAACTTTCTCAATGGTTTTTCTGATTCGCGTTTTTGAATTAGTAACCCTAAATATTCCTTTCGGAAGCGCGACCTCAAATCCTGTAATAGTTTTTGACGATATTTTATTCGTCTTTGAAACTTAGCGAACTCACTTAAATCTAATTCTACAGGGTTAAAAACGGCTTTCCCTGTCAAAAACAAATTTGGGGTAATTGGTATTAAGTCACTCGAATCTTCCGCTAGATAAGTTAACGGTCTAGAATTTATGATGGCTTCGCAGTCGCATAGAACAGTATTTAGTTCTTCGTACGTTAGAACGGCGCTACCTAAAGTTCTTTTTAACAGCTCCTTTATAACCCTTACTAACCTTTCCCAAAATCCTCCCCACCAAGAGGCGGTTGGAGGGTTAAATTTCCACTTGATAGGTTGAATAAAACTCGGGTCATCGTCCCTTTCCGTTAATTTGGATTTTACCCTAATTATTCCCTCGTCATCCTTAAAAGCATTCACAATTTTGATCGATTTTAGCGATGGGAACATCTTATTTTGAATCGAACGAATTAGTACTTTTTCCGCTTCTACCACTTCCTCAGGTGAGAGATCGCCTGATCTTCTCTTTTCAACTGAAGTTTGAGCGTTGTCAATAAACCGTCGCATCCAGCCCACTAAACGAAGTATCGAGTGGTAATTAGACAGTCTATTGGAATACCATGGGTCAGCTTCCTCTAAAATATTCACGCAAACTAAAGTTGATTTTTTGGTTTCTAAACTAACTTCTTCGTCATAAGTAATTTCACTAATTGGCCAACTTTCCTGACCCTCTTTCCACCACTGAGGTCCCTCCCACCATTTTGTCTCTAACATTTGCTTGGGAGTACATCCCCGAGATAATAAATCGGCTGGATTCAAAGGTCCTGGAATAAACCTCCAATCTTCTACATTGGTAATCTCTTTTATTTCTTTTACCCTATTTGTTACGAAAACAGACCAATTTCCGCACTTTTTGATCCACCATAATGCTACCGATGAATCAGACCAATAAGTTACCTTAATTTCTGGCAAATTCATAGCATGAAGTATTGAATTCGTAAGTCTTGCTCCAATACAACATGCAAGTAACTCTAATCTGGGACAACTCAAGTTTTTCAAAGGGGCTAATCTAGACTTGGCCCTTATGAGTGTTACCTTCACTTCTTCGCCTGCCACTGTTCTTACAAAAACACACGTAGCATACGAAACTTTACTAGCATCTACAAAAACGTGCAACTCAGATGTTTCATTTAACATGATATAACGTGGCAAAGTTACAACTCTTAACAAATGAATCTCATTCAACCATTTAAGAAATTTTTGTACAACATTGTCAGGCAATTCTGAATCCCACGACAGTTTCAACTTCCAAGTATCTTGTAGCAATAATTTTGGAAGCAATGTAGCCGGTGATAAAATACCATTAACATCAAAGACTTTTTGAATTTTGGACAAAACTACCCTTTTTGTAATTTGTGTCTCATTTGTAACGGCTTCTAAATTAATATTACATCTTAAGGTATCATTTTCTAAATTCCATAACATTCCTAAAACCGAGGCATCTCTAGTATGCTGAGAAACTAATTTACAGGCTACATTACTCTGCCACCCTCGTAAGTTGAAACATGCCTTTGACATTATCAACTTAGACTTTTCAATAAAATTTTCTTGTTCATTTACATTATAAACACCAGTCACACAATTATCAACATAAAAGGAACTCTTTAGTTTTTCTGCAATATCCTTAAAATCAAGATCACTATTTTCTAAAACATGATGAATAGATGCACTTAAAACAAAAGGACTTGCGTTTAAACCAAATACCAAACGACAATGTCTGTACACCTCCTTTTTATCAGAAGGATAAAAAAATCTAAGATAATCTCTATGTTCATTTGTTATTGACAATTCTAGAAAGGCGCGTTCAATATCAGCACTTAAACCTATGGGATACAACCTAAATCTATCAATTATGTCAGGTATTAATTCTATTAAGTTGACACCTGTATACAAACAATCATTTAAAGAACATTTGCCTCTTTCTCTTGAAGAGGCATCAAAAACTGGCCGAATTTTTGTAGTCTCGCTGCTTAATTTAATTACCGGCCTATGTGGTAAGTAATGACAACCATTATCTAACTCATTCTCAGGAACCCGTTCAATGATATTCAATTTCTCCCAATTTTGAAATACTGCCTGATAATCCTCAAGGTAGTTATTACTTTTAGCTTTCATAACCATATTTTCATGACGTTTTGATGTTAAATTTTTATTATCAGGTAACTCGGTCAAATCATTTCTAAGGGGTAATTTTATATTATATCTTCCATCAGGTAAAATAGTTAAATTCTGCTGAAAATCCTTTAAATAATCATTAGTTACAAAACTTTTTCGATCCCGTTCCACAGGATTTTCTATTCCTATCTTTTCAAGTTCCCATAGATCATTTACAGACACACTTTTAGCATGTAAAGAAAAGGAAGTCACAATATTATTGTTACAATGCAAAGTATCATTTTTTTGACCTAAAATTGTCCACCCAATTTCAGTCTCAACCGCGGTTATACCATTACTTAAATCTATTACGCGACCCGACAATACTCTAGCAATAACATCGGCTCCTAATATAATCTTAATCTCCTCTTCTTCAGAAAAGGAATCGCTTACTTCTATATTTCTACTTTCCAAATCTTTCAACAGATCTGGGTCATTTATTCGAGGAATGAAGCCGCACAAAGTATCTTGTGTTATGACCTCCACCGAATAGAATTTCCTAATAAATTGCCTATCTCAACCGAGTAAACTGGGTGAATCTTCGCTTCTGTTTCTCTCCCCCCAAACAGACTATGAATTAACTTCTCAGTTCTAAGTGGTTTTCCACCCAACCCCCTGATTAATGCGCTTTTTGCGTACGATCGGCTGCAGCCAGAATCAAGGAGAGCTCTTACTTTTTGTGTTCGTCCTTGAACTTTGATCGTTACGCAAATAGTCTGCAAATAAACTCTTTTTTCACAACTATTCTTTATACTACTAGAATAAAGTGAGACTTCGGAATTGGGTGCACTATTAACAGTCGGTTTTTCTAGAGGTTTTTTATTACACATAATTTCATAGTGAGGTTGCGAACAAGCGAAACATTTCAATTGAGATTTAAAAGGGCAATTTTTACTTCTATGATTTGCTTTAATATTTAAACATGTAAAACATGCATTTTTACTAGTTAAAATTTTTAATTTTTCTTCTACACTCATTTTCTTAGCAGCGAAACACTTAAAACTTTGGTGATTGGTTTTTTCACACCATACACAAGGAACTTTCTTACCTGGGTTCGGCATGCTTACCAGGGCTGAGGCTGTGGATTGACAGTTATCATTTGGAACAACTTGTTGTTCTCGTTTGCGAGGTTGATGTGCTGCAAACCCCGTCCGAGAGAGTTCCACCATTTCTTCTCCTTGAACTTCTTGGCGCAAAAAAATCATTAAGTTCTTTAATGACCTGTTGCTCCCTTCGGTGTTGTCTTCCTGGTAGTTTCTACTCCGCTCCCAGGCCATAAGGACTTCTTCCGGTAGACAGCTTTCCACGAGCGGTGCCAGGAAATCGGAGAACTTTTCCTGGGTCCTCTTCAAGGTCTCCAAGGCTCGCAGCTTTCCCTCCAGCTCGTCGTAGAGGCCTGCAAGGTCCGTCTTTACTCGACCCGAGACGGCGTTCTTCATAACCATAGAAAGTAGGTCCCGGACGTAGATCTGCACCAGCAAATCTTCCCGGCCGAACCTCTCCCGCAGCTGGGACACTGCACTTGGATAGTTGGCCGCGGTAGCAGGGAAACTTCTTATCAGCCTTTCTGCCTTGGATTTGGGCTCCATAGCTGCGACAAGGTATTGCATTTTATCCTCATCGGAAATAGTCCGGTCTTCATGAACTTTTTGAAATTGGCTCCAAAAGGACAAAAACTCTTTTGGATCGCCGTTGAACTTCTTAAGCTCCATTCTGGGCAGTTTAAACTGTCTTTGCCTCTCTACATCCACTTCAAACTTAGTTTCTTCTAGAACTTGATTTATCATGGTGTTACTTTCTAAATAACGGTCTCTATAACCTTCGGACTCGGCAAAGTCTGCATCGTAAGTGTTTTCTCCGTCCGCTTGTTGGAGGAGGCACTCATAAATCGCAGTTTGACACACATCCAGTCTTTGAAACTTATCCGTTAGTTGTACTTGAAGTAACGATAAGTTTTTTATGTCTATTGCCTCTTTTTTGGCAAATTCAGTTTCTACTTTCTTGTTAGTGATCGTAAATGCAGTTCTGAGACTTTTACGTTGTGCTTTTAACTTGCCTAGTTCATCCATTTTGACATTCAACACACCGATCTATACTCACGGACGCCACTATGTAAAATCTGCTAATTAGGTTCGCGGCAACTACCCGTTGCCTTGGTAATGTTGAAAAAACTAAAGCTTCTTTGTAGTAACTGGTTTATTTAGATGAAGCACACACATTTACGATTACATGATCTAGAGCGCTGCATGCAAGCAGCCTACTTCTAAGAAGACTAAATGGATTCTAACAAGAGACAAAAAAGATACAAGAGAAATATTAATGAATCATGCTACTGCGCATGTGCACAAATCGGTAATTCCCCTTAAATAGGGGATTCCCCGTTCAAACGGTATTTTCCCCGTTTGAAAGGGGACTTCCCCGAATAACACCTGTCGGGTTTCTAACAGACGTAGTGAAATGTGATAAAATACAAAGTTGGTGGGACCCGAGAGGTAACCAGCAACCGATGTTTTAAACTTTTTAGTAGAGTTGTATAGATGATATTTTGAGTGTAGGTCAATCAATACGAGTGGGACAAAATTTTCTGGACGCCATTTTGGAAAATGGCGGATGCAAATATTTGATTGTCCATATTTTGGAAACTATTCAACATAAAAACTTGTTATTGGTGTCAAATTATACGTCATTGTTGCCAAGAAATAAAAAAAAGATTTAACTTTCAACCCCGTTCTTTCGTAATTCAATATGGCGTCTTCCGCCATATTGGATTCTATTATATTTAATATCTGGCGTTCTATTCATCATAAATGACTAATTTTTTCTTTCAATAGTGCAATTTTAATTAATACACCACTTAATCCTTTTTTTACAAAGAAAAATCATCTTTAAAGATGGCGGTTTCCGCCATATTGCATTTTATTATATTTAATTTCGGAGCTCTATCAAAAATGGAAAATTCTAAAAGTGTTTATATTTGTCATACAACCGCATTAAAGTACTTTAAACTTCATACCAAAGTTCCTTGACACATTAAAGTGAGTTTTACCTGTTAATCAAGATGGCATTTTCCGCCATTTTGGATTTGCTTACATTTAATGTTTTCTGTTCTTATTATCTTTTTCTGTTCTTAATCTTCTTAATCATCAAGTCGAACTATGTTTTTTGGGTCAAGGATTTCAATGAAATATTTCTTTGAATTAATTCATTAAATCAAAGAAACAACCAATTTCCTATATCTTAAAATGATGACAATTATATATCATTAAATAAATTTTATTTTTAATTATTTTACAACTTTTTCAATTTTTCTTTATAACGTAAGAATCCCGACATTTCTGGTACAATGATTGTCTTAATATATAATCACTAGATATAATGATGCTTAATATATAGGCACTAGATATTAACACTGGTAAATCATCAACATCGTCAACTGCATAGGTATTATAACAATGGTCAAGGGTATATGCAAAAACTTTAAATCATGGTAGAGCGTTTGATGTACACACACAATTAGACCTAGTACATCCTGTAGTACAACTGCAGTGTACAAGCTGCTTATATGATGGACGAAAGGGATTGTTTTCCAGCAATTTGGGTTTTTCCCATTATCATCGTACCACTCACAATACAGAATATCAGACGACAATGTTTTTGCCTCTAGATATTTTTTCCACGCCTGGTAATTTGAACGTTGAATGTGTTGCTTCAAGGAGGCATATGTAGGCGGAAGCATTTCGGGTGATTTCTGACTAAATTGTAGTACTCAAGGCTCATTTATTGAGTCTTGAATTTCTCCGTTGTGTACAGACCGTGAGTAAACAGCAATGAAACAATTTTCCGTCGATTTGATTGCACTATCGGACAGTTTTTCAATGCCAATATCGAGGAGATTGGGATTTTTGCAATAAACTTCCCATGCAGTATTCTTTTCAATACCATTTAGTTGACTGGTAGTATCACAACCAGTTATTGAGTGGAATCCAATGAGTGATTTTTTTTTTACATCGGCTGGCATACTTGAGGATATGATATGAACTGGGATGAATATCTTTTGGGTTGCTGTTCCTTTGGAAAGCCAAATTTCTTCTGCATTAATTTCTTGAAACATGTTTACAAACAAAACTATCACATCTGTGTCTTTGGATTGCACGACAATCTGACTGTATCCATGGTTCGTTGCATCTTTGGCATGTAGCAAAATCCTCGTATCTGCTTCCTCATGGTTTGAAAATAATACATTTGAAACAGTTCCAGTACTAGGTCTAATTGTGTGCGTACATCAAACGCTATACCATGCCTAAAAGCTTGTGGATGTTCCCTTGACCAATGTTATAATACCTATACAGTTGAAGATATTGATGATTAATCAGTGTCAATATCTAGTGCCTATATATTAAGCATCTTATATCTAGTGATTATATATTAAGACAAACATTATACCAGAAATGTCGGGATTTTTATGTTATAAAGAAAAATTGTAATAGTTGAAACATAATTAAAAATAAAGTTTATTTAATGATATATAATTGTCATCATTTTAAGATATAGGAAATTGGTTGTATCTTTGAATGAACGAATTATTTCATTGAAATCCTTGACCCAAAAAACATAGTTCGACTTTAAGAACAGAAAAAGATAATGAGAACAGAAAAACATTAAATGTAAGCAAATCCAAAATGGCGGAAAATGCCATCTTGATTAACAGGTAAAACTCACTTTAATGTGTCAAGGAACTTTGGTATGAAGTTTAAAGTACTTTAATGGGGATGTATGACAAATATAAACACTTTTAGAATTTTCCATTTCTGATAGAGCTCCGTAATTAAATATAATAAAATGCAATATGCCGGAAACCGCCATCTTTAAAGATGATTTTTCTTTATAAAAAGGGGATTAAATTGGTGTATTAAATAAAATTGCACTATTTGAAAGAAAAAATTATTCATTTATGATGAATAGAATGCCAGATATTAAATATAATAGAATCCAATATGGCGGGAGTCGCCATATTGAATTACGAAAGAACGGGGTTGAAAGTTAAATTTTTTTTTATTTCTTGGCAACAATGACGTATAATTTGACTTTGACACCAATATCAAGTTTTTAGGCTGAATAGTTTCCAAAATATGAACAATCAAATATTTGCATCCGCCATTTTCCAAAATGGCGTCCAGAAAATTTTGTCCCACTCATATCGATTGACCTACACTCAAAATATCATCTATACAACTCTACTAAAAGGTTTAAAACATCGGTTGCTGGTTACCTCTCGGGTCCCACCAATTTTGTAATTTTGACCTTTTGCCTCCCTACTATACACAGACAGACTGTGTCTTGTGTGTGGTGGGACTTTTTACTGAGACAAAATTTACACCCAAGACAAAGGTAAAAATTGAGCCCGTAATCCCAGAAGAAAAAACGACAGAAAACAAAAGAATTTTTAGGCCTTGACAATGACAAGGAGCAGTTACGTGATGACAGCGTATGGACGGGAAAACCTTTGAAACGGGGACCTTTGAAAGCGCCACGCTAGTGAAGCGGTAGAAGTAGTGATCCAACGAAGGAAGTGTTATTGAATTAGTAGTAAAATATTTTCCCGCTTCACTAAAGTAGCATTTAATACGATGAAGAATTGTCCAATCACGCTTAGCTCACTTTGCTATTTTAGTACTTTCATACGTCGAGTTTAAATACAATACTAAAATTTTGGATGTCTAGGTCACATCAAAATTGTCATAAACAAGAACCGAAACTATTTTATTTGTAGGGAAGCCTGGGTACGGTTGTGCCAGTTTTCATTTAATCGCTTAAGCCCATTTCACACCTTGTCACAACTACTTGCAACTCCCGTAGGACACCGTGCATTAAAAAGTTGCACTCAGTTCGTGAGATTTTTTCCTGCAAGCACGAAAAAATCGCAGTTGCATGTAACCTTAGCCAATCAGAACTCAGGATTTCCTTGGCTGCATTGTGGCGAACTAGACTTCGCCAACTGGTTGTTTATTTACTTTTTAAGACGCCAACTTTCCTCGTTTGCAAAAATCTGCGCAATTAAAAATGGATATTAAATGGATGGCAAAGATGAAAATTGATCTAATTAAGGAAGTTCAGAAACATAAATTTCTGTTTGATGCAAACAATGCCCATAGTTTGATTAAAGTTTGCTTTCAAAAAGATGAAACTTGCCAAATTTTGAGATGAATAATTTTTTGTGGAAGCCCGAAAATCCAGGTTACCACAAGTTGCGAGTTGCAGTTGAGCCCGTTTCGTTGAACTATGTTTTGTAGTACCTTCTTTGCACATTTTTAAGACTCCTGTGACCCTTTAAAGGTTTTAAATAAATAAAATTTGATTAGGCAAATCAAGCACAGTAAAAATACATTAAAAGAATTATTTATACCGAAATTTTGAATGATAATAAATTCTTTCTTGCGAATAAATCAATGTATGGCACGTGAAGCGAGCCCATAACGCTAGCAGTCCGCGCGCTGTAACGGGTGCGGATTAATTTCCCGGATTTGTAATGGGTGTATATCCTTTCTAAGTATCAAATTAACAAATTAACTAGCACTTTGGCCACTCTATTCGAGCTCTTTAGTGAGCCATGGTGGCTGCCGAGAGACCATCGAAGGAAAAGCAGGAGTGAAAGACTTCGGAACTCTACCACAATTTGGAATTTCCATATAATATTTCCAATTTCCCCTTCAGGGCCCTAGGACGTAGGTCGCTCATTCGTTGGCTGACTTTTAATCGATTACTTATTAATCGTCATTCATAATCGACCGTCTCTCATTATATATTCTGCGTCTGCCCATAGACTAAGAACCTTTAGACCAGTAAGTCAATCTGATGCCTAGCGCACCAAAAGTGACATAAAGAACTAATATACTATTGACAATTGATTTGTTGATTGGCATAATTTTACCTTACGATTGTAGCGCTATTGTTTCTTCGGAATGTACTATAATATTAGGGTCAGTTTTTAACTAATAATTGAAATTTTCGATTTTATGGCTACCTAATTCTTGAGAATGAATTAATACAACGCTAATCATCTATTTGTCGCTTGGTATATTCGGAATTTCACATCCTAAAAATTTCGAATATATTAAAATCGAAGTCTGGCAACAGAGAGTAAATCCTGCTACCATGACGATAAAGTTGATAAATGCATTTTAGAATAATTAAATAGTAAACTTCGAAGAATTTTCAGCAATCATGAGAATAAACGAGTAAGTGTATTTCATGTAAAAATATTGCGAATTCTTGTAATTCATCTATTCTAAAGAGATAATTCAGTGTATTGCTTAACTTATATAATAGTTTTGCTATTGTCTCTAAAGTTATTTAATCTTTAAAAATCTTGTTTCTTAAATTGCAATATATTTTACAAAAAAAAAAAAAACCCAACTAAGTACCACTATTTGCTGCCTTTAAACAATATTTTTATTATGTAAAGAATATCTGTTTATTCATTCTTATTTCATCATTCAGAATTGGCTAAAGAAATGATAAAAATTAGTTCTACATGAAGAAATGCTTTTAAAATAAATGCTTTTAAAATAAATTCTTTTAAAATAAACTAGGTAAAATTTGCTTTCTACTGCCTGTACTTCCTGAGCTTTTACACAGTCTAAAAATAGATACTGTCTAATAAATCGAAATATTATTTAATTCATTAAATTAAACTAGTCACTTGACCAGGGTTTTAAATTACGAGGTGTAATTGACTGTGTTAAAGCTACTAAAGGAGGCCAGAAAATAGCAACCAAATATCATTTCATTAGTTCTCTAAATAACTATTGAGGGCGCTAGTTTCTACGTCAATTTCAATATAGAAATTTTCCAATGCTAATCCAATCAGAGATTCAGATCTAGAGTGTTCTTAATCTATGCGCCTGCCCATGCCTAAAAACAAAACAAGGATAAACATTTGATATTGTGAAATCCTAATCAACAGTTTTTTCGTCCAAGATGATGAGATTCTTAGTTAAATGCCTCAGAAATCTGCTATTTCCCTAATTTTCTGCTCTGTTGTCCAGTAAGTTCTGAATAAAGTTTCGACGTAAAATTATCGAAGTTAAAATATTGTAATACATAAGTTGCACAATTTTTCCTTGTAGGGGAGAGGTGGCATGAATGGGACATTTTGAGTTCTAATTTTTAAAATGCATGAATTTTTATTTTAATAACTAATAAGGGAATATTGAATAGTAAGCTTTAGATGATAAATGTATAATTAATTTAAAATAAATTTGACATGCAAAAAGCAAAAGTAATGTAGCTCTTATAGTCTGTCCCATTCATGATGGAATAGGGCCAAAAAAAGTAGTTAAAAGTAAATTTAATCATTTATTTTTTAACAGCACTGTATTTTTAATTTTAAATGCAGGACACTTTGGAATGCATATCTTGTTATGTGCATTTATTTTAGAGTTCAAAATTTGCTTTCGAACATTATCAAAAGTCAACATAACTTTTTTTCTAAATCAATCTTCTTTGGTGGGCTGGTAATTATTAAAACAGATTTTTTTAAGCAATCTACTGTTAGTTTAAGTCATGCATAGGACGGTCACATTCATCACTCACATGGAATGAAGCAAAAAAAGGTTTTTAACACATTATTATCATGCTAATTTCATCCAGGAGTTGATAAAGTTAACTATATGAGGAATGAAGTTTTCAAACAATTTAGAACGTAAATATGTTTTGGATACCATTTATTGTTTCTTTAATAGTAAAAACTATTTATTTGGAAGCATAAGATTTTACTTTGCTTCAATGCTGAAGTTGCCAATTGCAGTGATACTTTGTTAAACTAAGCATAACCTTTGGCTTTATCTATTGACTAAATTTTGGAATTAAAGCAACCAATAATTAATTATTTATGTTCAGTGTCCTATTCATGCCACCTCTCCCCTATTTGTTTTTTATTCAAATAATCATAATTTGGTATTTAAAATATATATTCTTATATATGACATATTATAACTTAACCCCCACAAAATCTTATATTTTTGAACCTCAATTAGACTTAATAACTTAAATATTACCTTTTTCACATATCCCGAATATCTTTAACATCCCAACAACAGTGTCATTCAGTCGTCCACGTAACCGTTCCCACAGAAAATGTTTAGCCAGCAAGTACTAACGTGACCTTTTAACCCTTTCCCATCAACCCTGTTGGTTGGTCGAAGAACGAGCTATCATAATCTGTAGCTGTGACACACTTTTTAATTAGACCTCGGCATGTAAAGTTGTGTTTGCTTTGGCGAACGATTTTGGCCTTTATGTAAAAGCTGTAAAGGCTTTCTTACTACATTAAATATTTCATAGGAACTAAATAAATTATATTGGATCCAATCTCCTTTTATTTCTGGAAACAACTCAAATTAATATACAAGTATTCTCTTCTTTGAAGTAGATGTTATTCTACTTCATATATTTACGACATCAACAAACATATATTTGTTTGTAAAATGTCGCTAGCATGTACAACACTATTTAAAAATATATGTACTGTTTACCATTGTAAAAAACCATTAAGATAAAATATATATAATAATTAGAATGCATGTTGGTTCAAATTGCAATTTCAACTAAGTTGCAGTTATGTAATCATGTTTTCGGTTTTGCAGCAGTACATATCCCTTTTAGATAATCATTCATTTTTGTGTGTAAAATATTTTCATTGAATATAAAATTTTTATACAAAGGTTTTGTTTCAATTTATAGGTAATTCCTTTTAAATAGGATTTTCCCTTCAAAAGCTATTTTGTCATATGATGTCTTCTAAAAAAAGTAAAAGGTAAATTCTGAAATATAATAATTTTTAATTACTGTTCATTGTGAAGTTAACATACAGGTTTCAAGTACAACTACCAATATTTGCACTATTCTTATATTTTATCCTAAGAGTGTTACACTTTTTTTGCTGTCATTAAACGGTAGCTTATTTGTAAAGCTTAAAAATAGTAGTTCTGGTGAAGTAGGAAGCTTCAAACTGTCATATGGCTGTTATGATTAACTATAATGTGAGATGCAGCCTTGTCTTACTAATTAGAAAGCAAATTGAAAATAGTTTTTGGTTGTAATACATATTGTTTGAAGTATTAAAAATTGTATTAAGTCTGCAAGATTGCTAGCAATTAGTAACATAGTCTGTAGATTTTAAATGATTCTTAAAAAAAAAAAACTTTGAATAAACACAAATTTTATTGTTCTTTATGGGTTTGTATGATATAGATTAACTGGGAGACTTTAACGTTAGGTTAAAGTCTTTAAATTTACCAATTCTTGTTACAACCTACTACATTAATTAAGAGTAAAAAAAGTTATACCTTTACTCTGTGTTCTGGGCCATCTAATTTGTGCACATTTTTAGATTTCTATCATTGACCAAAGTTTTCCATTTTTTTAAAAATCATGCAATCCATTAAAAAATACTATTAACTGTAATTTTGTTTAGTATATAAAAACTAATAACTTTGTTATAACTTTAAGTTTTTTTTGTTAATTTTGTTATTTGCATGTAGCTATGACTATTTAAAATGGTCTACTTTTTCAGTGATGAATCTATGTCAAATGAGTTTTCAAATAAAGCAGTCAAAGATGAAAGTGCTGGCAACCCAGAAAAGGTATTTTTTAAAATTGGTTTTTACAAACTGAAATGTTCTAAAAAACAAGTGTTTTAAATATTTAATAAGTTTTCCGTAGAAAATATTTTTAAAGAGAATAAAAACTCCTTTACTTAGTATTTTAAAATATATAATTGAAGAGACCAGGAGAAAAAAAAACTTCATCGACTGGGAACCTGTCCATATTGAGGTTTGTTTGGCCAGTAATGGCGATTGGAAACCAATGGCTCCCTTGGTTCTTTCTCCACAGTTCATGCATCAGGCTAGTGTCTTTGCCTGAATCTTGATCTATTAAATGTCTTAAAATTTCTTAATTTACTTGGAATCTTAAAAATTCTCTTTTTTTAAAAAAAAGGTTTTACATTCTTACTATCTGCATTAGTAAATCTGTATTTTGGAAAACAAAATATAAATTAAAATTATTTTGCAAAAATATCGACGTGTTTTACGAGAATAAAAATAGACATACAGCAGTAAAACCCTGATTTTATGTCCCCCGAATCTACGTTTTCCCCGCATTTTACATTTTTTTCAGCAAGTCCCAGCTTTTTCCGTATACTGTAATGTTAATTTAACCCGGACTGTAAGTTTGTTATTTATAGAATTTCCCGCATTTTACTTTTTCCCTGGAAAGTAAAAAAAAGAAAAATTGTTCTAAAATGAGCACTATAGCATGCAGTGGTCGCATTTCTAACCTTTTTGTGCCAAAATATGACAAGTAAAATGCGCAAAAACTTTTCTGTTGTATACTTCTTATTTAGAATGATTGCTTTGTAAAATATAGTATTGCTATACCTTTTGAAAGAGTCAAGAGTATCGTATTTACTATCGATAGTTTTTTTCTTTATGTCTTTTGCATTCTGTGTATTTCCCGTATTGTACGTTTTTCTCGTATTTTACGTTTTTTTACCTAGTCCCTTGAGAAACGTAAAATCGGGGTTTCATTGTATATGCTAGTACCTACAAGGACATTAATTTCTAAATCTAAAATATGTTATTTTTAAATGTTGGTTTAGCGTATTAAATCAGAAAATAGAGATGTTCTTAAATTAATTCAGAAGTTTGACTTACTATTTTTCTAAATACAGATCCCCGCGAATCTGACGTTCAAGCCATATTTTAAGACCCACGGGAAAACTGGTTTCTTCACACCAGTTACTCGCTATTGTTGTCTAGTTGACCTGATGAAGACAGATTTCTAGTCAATGAAAGGTTTTTTTCCCTGGTCTCTTCAATTTTAAAATGTATAAATTACGAAAAATGTAAGAAACATATTGTATACTGCCATGGGCAGGTAAACTGCAGTAACCACAATAATGAATTGGACCATTTTTGCACTGAAATGATCAGTCATTTAGTACACGTTCTTCTTGGTTAAAATTATTGGGTTATTACAGTAATGGTCTAAGTCATTTGTCCAGTTACTGCAGTTTACACTGCCCACAGCACTATAATTTATAAAAAAATTTGGTTTCCATTTGCGTAGCTGAGGGTGGAAAAGCTTAATATTGTTACTTAGGTTATTATTTATAAATTGCCTGTAAGGTGTGTTCTTATAAAAATTCAGTATTCTGAGTTGGTTGATGAAATCCAAAATTTATGACTCATCATCTTCATATAAAAATGTATACCAACGTGATAAACTTCAATGATAACCGTCCTTTTATTCAACTTGAAAGAAAAGTTAAACCTTTCTAAATTCTCTCTGATGTAAGTTTTCATCAAGTTTTGCCCAATATTTGAAAATATCTTAACAGAATGATATGATGGCATGTAGGAGGTACTAGGAACAAGTGTAAAGAAATGGTAGAGTATTCGAATAAATTTTTTAAAATCTGCTAGACAACTTTGGGAAGACTTTCTATACTAATAACTTCACAAGTATTCAATGGAAATTGTATAAATATTTCTATTGCATAGTTTTATTTCTCACTGGTATAAAATATGTAGCAGTTAAAATCTAGTGTTGCCATTAGGAATATTGCAGCTGTCATTATATTTAATTTGATAAACAATGCGACAGATATTTTACCAGTCATCTTAGAATTTTTTTCACCGTAAGATCTTTCAGGTTTTATTAAGATTAACAAACAAAACAATGTAATGTAAGGTTGTAATTAATATATATTTTAGGTAGTAGTATACTGAATATAACTTGCATTTTGTATAAGCCACCCATAGAGTTAAAACTTTTCAGTACAGGAGCATACAATTAATTATTCTAAGGTTTGCCAAGCTATTGGTTAATAAATAAACTATATACACATAGCACTAATTTATTTTTATAATATATATAATTTAATTTTCAGTTCAGAAGATCAAAAGATGTTATTATATCACTTATAGCTGGTGCTACAGCTGGAGCTGTTGCTAAAACAACCATTGCTCCATTAGATCGAACTAAAATAAACTTTCAAAGTAATATACTATACTTGTTATTTGTATAAATTTATTTAATATATAATTTAATTGTCTAAAACGATGTCTTTCTCTTTATTTTTTAGTAGAGAGTAATTTAAATTTTTCAAAGTGAGTGTATGTTAATTTTAAGAAAAATTTTAGGCAATAATTTTGCATATATTGATGTTTAATATTTGAAATACTTTTTTATTGATCCTCTAAAATCTGAGACAGACTTTCCTACTTTTTATTAAATTTGAAATTGGTTATAGGGATATTAGCTGGTTATTAATTTCTTTTTTATTGGTGAAATAAACTTCAAATATTCTTAAAAATTATTCAATCTTTTTTATTATTATTTGCACAGCAATACATATTGCTTTAAAAATAACTTGTATGAAAAAAATTTTGTACAAAATTTATTTCTAGTTACAAACAAACGGTATTCTTTGAAAGAAGCTCTTCAATTCATTAAGCATAGCTATCAGACATCAGGCATTCGTAGTTTATGGCGAGGAAATTCAGCTACCATGGCTCGTATAATTCCTTATGCATCCATCCAATTTGCTTCTCATGAACAATGGAAGCGTATTCTTCATGTTGAAACTTTTGAAGAAAGGTAAATGTACTTTCTGTTTTAAATTTGAATATTCAAAACTTCCAATGTATTGTTTGGAACTATTTTAATTTTATTTATATATGTATGTAAGAAAAATATTATAAATCAATAAAAAGTGAGAAAAGTAATTCCAAATCATGCTATCAATTTTGTCACTGTTTTGCCTGATAATTTGTAAAATGCAGACATTTAGATTGTCTTTGTGCTGTCTAACATTGGCACCAACTGAGTTCATTCAACTTTACTAGGTTTTTAAATTGGATTGTATGATAAAATTGTGTTTTAAACCTCCTTATTGAACATTGTCTTTAATATAAAAGTTTTATTTTATAGGAAGGCAAAGCCTGGTACATCATTTGTTGCTGGATCATTAGCCGGTGTCGTATCAACAACTTTTACTTATCCTCTAGACCTTGCCCGAGCTCGTATGGCCGTTACTCACAAAGAAATGTAAACTATTTATAATTTGTTGTTAGAATTCTCATTAAATTTCTTTAAATTATATTTTGAAATCTAAATCAATTTTTCATTTTGTCAGATTTTGTATGACTGTAGATTTATTTTTATGATATTGGTAAAGGAAATTTAAAAAAGTCTTCTCTTTAATCCTTTTTACCTTTTATAAAATATTCATAATGTACATTTTTCAAAATTTTTTATTTTTGTAAAAAAGAACACTGAAAAAATTATGTGGATTACATGTGTAAAAAGTAATAAGAAATAATAGATTAAATGTTGTACTTAAATTTATTGCAAATGAAAACACACATTTTTACCTGGTGGTTAAAGACTTTAATATTAACTTTTATTCCAATTGGAATGAGAAAAGTGAAACTATTGCAAATTTTTCCCTTTGCGGGAGAATAGAAACATACAAAATGAGAAAAAATAAGAAGCAGGAAGACTTACCTGGTATAGGGAAAAAATGATTCTCTCTTCTAAAACACTGCTCAAAGTAGAATAAATGTACGAAACAGGGGTGTAGGATTGGAGTTTCACTATATTATAATTCTATTTTCTACTACAAGCACTATCAAATTTTACACTTGGATGTAATACTAGCAAATTTCTGGTACTTGTATTGTTCAAATAATTAATTTGACCATTGATATTGTGCAGTATTAATGTTATTTCTTTTAAAAAATGAACTATTTTTGTAGGTATAATAGTTTAGTTCAAGTATTTGTTAAAACATGGAAAACAGAAGGATGGTGTACTTTGTATCGGGGATACACGCCTACTCTGCTTGGTGTTATCCCATATTCAGGGACCAGCTTTTTCACTTATGAAACACTGAAGAGGTTGCACAGTGGTATGTTAAACTTTTTTTTAAAATCTAATCTTTAAAAAAGTAATTACTTTCTGATAAGAGTGTTGATAATTATTCATTAAAGCAATAAAATGTTTTAAAGCTCCCATGGACAAATGGTTAATTAATTCAGTGGTTAATAAGAATATGACTTTCTTGATTTGAATTTGAATCCTACTACCATCCTCTTCTGTAAATGAATTTCCACAATTGATCACAGTGCTTCTTAATTACACTGCGACATACATTCTTAAATAATTTTGATCCAAAGTCGCTTGACTACTGTGGTTCAAAATTTTGAGGCATTCATTGGGTACCCAATGGGAATCACTTTTATGGAAACTGCACCCTTTCTTTTTTGGCAATTAATAAGTCTACTGTAAACCACCATGGGCATTAGTAAGTACTCAAAACTTATTAGATAAAATTAGCTAAGTATTAAATTATTGAAAATAACCACTTTTTAAAGATATTATTTACTGATAGCATGTGAATTAGTATAAATAATGCCATCACTTTGATTTAAATATTAATATTTTCGTGCTCTCCAAAAACAACATATTTAAGTATAACCATTTATTATTCATTTTAAAAATCTGAAATTTACATTGCATGTCCTAGGCTTACTATAAAAATTTTATTCTTATTACCACAACCATTTCCATTTTCCGACCAAATTATTTAAGAACATTTTGGGGAATATGATTTTTAGGGTAATGATGCTTGACTCCATCATCTGCCTACTATTTAATCTGTTTTCTGCTTTCAACACTGTTATTAATGTAATGTTGAAATGCTTTTTTAAGAATTTGCCTGCATCATTATTGCAATAAAGCACTTTGTGAACTTAATGAATTTTTTTATAATACCAGATGAATTGCAATTTTTCAAATTCCATCCTTCTCCAAAACTATATTTATTGAACATTTCTTCTATATTGCCCTTAAATTATATAATAAACTGCTTATTCATCTAACAAATATATTTAATTATTATGCCTGTAAAAAACTTTTTGAATTTTTAATATGTATCAACAACTTGGATCTCTATTTTTCACTTTAATTTGAAGTATATTAATCGTATCTGTATGCCAGCTGATTGCCACATTAGTTCTATTTTATTTGTTTCAGTGTTTGGTTTAGTTCGATTTTAACTATGTGTTTTTATTTGCCTGTACATGATCCCCCCCCCCCCCCCCGGCATGTAATAGTACTTTTATTGGTTCTATGTTATTTTTTGTTCTTGTAATAATAAAGATTATTATTATAAAAGTTAGTGCATTTAAATTTAGCGGTGAACATTTTTAAGTGCATAAACATTTTTAATTTAAAGTTTTTTAATGTTTAATTTATTTTTAATCCTTTATTCTCCTCTTCCTGTATAATACATCCTGTACCCACGTAAAAAAAATACAGACCGTAAAAACAAACAGAACATAAAACAAAACCACAGGAAAAGTAAAGTTAAGGAGGTTAATATCAGACACCCTATTTTAGGATATTTGATATACAAATTTTTGGCCTCAAATTCAATGTTACTAGTTTAGATAATTTGTAAAACAATTAATTGTTTATACTAATTCTTTTTTGTTATTTTTTTAATGACCTTAGCCTGACATTCTGAAATTTGCAATTTTTAAGTCTTATTTGAAGAGTTCTCTTCGCTTGTCCCATGAAAGGCCGTTTTGGCAAAGGATGATATAGATGCCTCATTCATTAAAAGTATCATTGGGGTCTTTGAGATTGGAAAACTTCAATTTGTTGGTAGGAGAGAAAATAATTTTAAATTAAAATTATTTTAAATGTTAGCAATGCTGTTACTGATTTGACGATAACAGGGAAGGACAATTGAGACAAATTTTCTTCGGTAGTAGGGGTTTTGATATTTACATTGTTCTTAAGCTATAATCTACTGACAAGAAGAAGAAAAAATAGTTAGAAATAGTTGAAAATTTTGGGACACCAATTATTGAAAATCTTCCAATTGCTTCATAACACATCACTGGGACTCAATGTTACAATGTCATTAATTTGTAATTGTTTATAATGTATAATTGAATGCTTTAAAATCCCGAGCCGCTAATTCTTACACATATTCTTAATTTTTATAAAATTGTTTTTGAACACATAGATACTGAAGAACGTTAGGCAAGAAATTTTATCAAAAAAGTTAATTTCGAATTTTATTGCAAATATTCGCTAAACATCACGCAATTTTTTTACCTGATAAAGTGCTATATAACTTTGTCAGGTTATCAACAAATATTGTCTATTTCAAAAATCAAAGTTTGAAATGGGAATTTTAGTTCGTATACTATACATGCCTACGATTATTGGATTTTAATAAATGTGCCATTTTTTTTTGATTAAGTGCATAATTTTAATAAAATTAAATAAAAAAAATTCAAATTTGTTTATAAGCATTATTGTTTGTGTACTTTTAACTGTAGAGAATACAAATGACCGAGCCATTCATACACATGAAAGACTTCTGTTTGGAGCAGTAGCAGGTATGCTGGGACAATCAGCATCATATCCTCTTGATATAGTTAGAAGAAGGATGCAAACAGCTTCATTGACTCATAAAGAATATACTACAATTAGAAATACATTAAGTAAAGTTATAAGTGAAGAAGGTATAAGAAGAGGGTTATATAAAGGCTTAAGTCTAAATTGGATTAAAGGGCCAATAGCTGTTGGTATTAGCTTCACAACCTTTGACCTTACAAAAAACTTTCTTACAAGTCAGCCTAAATTTAATTTATAAGCCTATATTTAGTAACAGCCATAATATATTTTTGGATATTTTATATCCTCAAAAATATGTTCAAAAACTTTGCATAAGTACTTATATTGTGCAAGTATTATATAACAAAAGAATATCCATTAAGATATCTATTATATTTTATTAGAATTTTATCTACTGTACCATGTAGACAAGTTTGCCAAGTAGTTCCTAATCATGGTGCAATACAGAGTTATGTTCTATGGTTAATTAATGGTGCTAAATACGCATGAATTTTGGTATTAAATGTTTTACCTTATAAAGCATATTTTATAAAAATACTCTGGATTTTATTTCTGTTAAGAATATTTTGAAAGATTTGATATTTTTAACAATACTTTCAATTTAAATATTGTGCTTGTAGAAACTATTTCATGTAGATTTCGTATTTAAAGATTTTGCTTAAAATAAGGAGGTGCCTTTTATTTTAAATACATTTATACTTTACATAATTGTATCGAACATATTTACTCAATATTCATTTGCCTTAATAATTCAAAATTCAGGTAATTTAGTTCTTTGATTAGGCACTTACACAATGACTCACAATTTATTTTAATGCTTTTTTTAAGTCAGTAGGAAAGTTGTCTTACTTTGAGAATCTATTTTTTTTTAATTATGTGATTCTTAAACATTTGTTTTTAATTTTGTACTTTTGAAAGATGCAAAAATATCACTGCCACTTTAAAAGTATTTAAAATGTGTTTAAAATATCATTTAATTTTTGTTCAGACCTAACTGAAAAGTTATTATTGTAGACATCTTAAATATTTTTATTTTTGAATCTTCTCCTTGCTTTTTAAAAGATCCTTACTTATTGACAATAGTTGTAAAAAAATCTTGGTATAACAAAATAGTTTGCAGCAAAAATTACTAAATTCAAAGTTTTTACTTTGAAAAAAAGAAAGAAAAACTTAGTTTCTTTTAAATAATCTTGTTGTTGTGTGCCTTGAATGCATTATTAACAAGTTTTATATATTTAGTGTTTTCTAGCATATTGTATAGCTTTTTGTAACTGATTTAAACCATGCATGTCTTTATTTTGTGTGCAAAAGCTATAAAAAAATTCTCATGACAAGAAGAACAAATAACTTTCATTTGAATTAAACACCAATTTCCCCTTTTTATAAATTATCAAAAGAATATGCCATGTTTATATTACTTTTTAATAAAATGCTTTACATAGATCTCTTACAAACATTCCTTTAGTAGAGCAAATTTTTCATATAGTTATTATCTAAAGTCATGTAATATGCGTAACAATAAGTCCTTCGAGAGTTTATGAGCTGATAATAGTCTGTGTAATACTCAATTGACATAAGATGATGTATAGTCTTTAATTGTAATTTAAACTTAAGGTATTTTAGTTAGTCTTTAATTGATCTTTTTTCTTATCTATTCATATCTTGTGATTTGTATTGGCCTTAAGTATAATGTATGTTGGCCTTCTTACATTTATAATACAGTTCATGCTGACTACATATATAAAAGATTCCTCATAATACTGTTTGTGTAATAAAACTTGTTAATCTAACAAATTTTACTTTTGTTATATCAGAACATAGTTGCCAAATTTCTTTTGTTATATTCCATAAATGTGTTCTTTTCTTTAAAGAATATTTTGACATCTAGTCTGTGTTATTGTTAAAATGTAAGTAAGGAAAATATTTTGTACACATGTTTTTATAGAAAGTTTCACATTTTTTTGTTGTAATGTTTGAAAACTGGTAAATAAATAAAACAAAATTTCCATGCTCTTTCAAAATATTTTAGAAAAAATATTGTGAAACTGTTAAAATTGTGATTGACCCTTATTGTTAAGATGTACCAATTAGTACTTATTGCAAAATCCTTTTACCAATAACAAAAACTTAAAAGCAAAAATGTGTATTTAAATTTTAAAAAATTTATGTAACACTAACCTCTTTTACGTAACATACCTGTTTATGTAGCACTAATATTGTTCACATTAGTTTTATGCTTATAAAAATTATGCAAGCTAACATGTGTTCATAATTGTTATTAAAATGCTACACATGGATTTATAATGCCAGCTGTTCATTGCCGTTCAGCTTCATATACATATGTTAAAAGTTATACTGTGATAATAGTTTTTTAAATAAATTGTTTTTTATTAATATATTGTGTGTTTTTATCATAATTAATGTTTTTTTACAAGACCTTATGATTTAACTAACACATCGCAATTTTGATATTTAACCTTTTAAAAAAATTATATTTTATAATGGTGTGTCTGATATGCCCAACCTTATTTACTTTAACCCTTTACTGAGAGTGCTTTTATAAATACATCTTGAAAAAAGCATCTGTTTCACTTTTCATTGTTGAAGTTGTAGAAAACAGGGAAAGATGGAACTTTTTGATTGACATGTTCTGTTTTATCAGATTGAAGTCCATGAAGATAAAGTGAATTCTTCCTAATATTTTTACAAGTTATCTTGAGATACACTGATGGAACTCATTAAGTACCACTTAAAAGGCTGTTATTTTACTTTTCATTGTTTGTTAAGGGAAAATAGAGGATAGTGGGCTTTTATTAATGCAATATGCAGTTTCAACCCATTCATGACTAAGAGTAAAACATATTAATACAACATAGTGTAATTATTTGTCAGTTTAATTTAGTAATTATAAATAGAAAGGAAGGAAAAACGAAAATAAATTCGGCACATTAAATGCATGTTATGTACCAACAATTATTTTATATTTTAACTACTTGCAATAGTTATCATTAAAATATTCAAAGATAAATAATTATAACACTTAATTCACTGAATAAAGGGTTAAAACAATGAGGATGCACTTTTATTATTATTTTTTGTTTTTGCAGTTAATTTTTATGTGTACGCTAGTAGTTAAGTTGTGTAGCCTAGCTCCTTAGAGCCCTTGGTCACATAGGCAGAAATGGACACTACAAGCCTTGGCCCACTAATGGACACGTGCTGAGGAGTTTTAGTTTTTTTTTAGTTCATAGTTACCCCACACTAAAGTTAATGTTTAGCTAAAGTCTAAGAAATGTAATTGCATTTTTAAACACTTTGCTCCTTTCATGTATTCAGGTGTCGGCTCGTCACTTGACTGTGGTTCTAAAATACGACGCCCGTCGCCAATAGCCCTTGTGTAGCTCTAGTGCGACGATAATTCAAAACCTAACCTAACCTGCTCCTTTCATGTAATTTATTAGTCAATGAACTGACTAATTTAGGCTGTACAATTAGTCAAGCAAGAGGCCGAGACCCCTATTATTATTAAAAATATTAAATCCAATGTTAGGGAGTGTTTCAATTGATTAAACTCTCAACCCCCCCAGTTTAGTTTTGCATGGTAATTGTGTGTGGTTTTGTATGTAGAGCAAGCCATCAAAGGTGAATGAGAGATGTAATAAAATATGTTGTAACTTAAAACACACCTAAGCATATTTTTGCACAAATTCTGCGCACAAAAAAACTGTTTTTCGAATTTACGGTTTTAAACTGGCAACTGATTGCTAGAATAAAGCTGCGGAAAAAAATTGGCAATTTTCTGCATCGAATATGGTAAATTTCTTTTAATACAGTTTTATCCCGTAATAAAGTATACAAACTCTTTTGAAATTGAGAAATGTTTTTGCGTCAGGCGCAACAAGTCAAGCCATATGCAATTATTTTCAGCATTTAGTCAACTAATGTATTTTCCAGAATGAGTGACTTTTTTTATTTATCGTTTTTTCATAGCCGCAATTTTACAATCCATGAATCGCTAGAATTCTTTTATCTTATAATCGCTAGTCTTCAAACAAAAAATATTTAAAAATGGTTTTCAATAAATTAAAATAATTTTAAATTTTTGTAATATTGCATAATTAGCTCGTCAAATTTAAAATAGTTAAAAAAAATTATTAACTTATGTGAAACTTTCAGAGAAGAATAAGCACTTAATTTAAAATGTTTTAATAATTTGATGTGATAAGTAACACTAATGAGTACTTAATAAATTTTATTACGTTAAAAATTTAAAAAAGTTTACTCTAATTTTTTATTAAGTTGAAGGACACAAAACTTTTTTTGTATACGCTATTTCATTATTCTCTAACTCATATTGAAATTATTGTGCTTTTACCCTGTTCTATTGATAGGACAAATAAATGAAAAAAAAACCACTTAAAATTTGCAAATTATAGTATAGTAAACGATAAAGAATGTAAATTGTATGTGCGAAAGAAATTAATGTCTGTACAACGGTAGCGACAAAAAAATTATGCTAGAAGTAAATGTATGTTTTGTATGTGGAAGTGGTTCTAGAGAACTTGTTACTATAACAAACCTACTTATTTAGTAAAAGAATAATCTAAATTTTAAGTATGAATGTTTTTTATGCAAAAAAATCAAGTTACTTATTTTTGTTAACCGTATTTTGCGGAGATAGTGTTTATATAAATGTTATTCAAAAAGGCGCTTTGCATTTTTTAGGATATTAAGTAATTCGACATAATCCAAGATAGATTAAGACATCGGAATTTTTTTTTTTAAAAAAAGGTCGTCATTTAAAAAAGAACACCATTCTGAGACGATCGATTAAATTAAATATGCATTAAGGGTTTACTCAAATATGTCAATATAAATTTATTATAATATCAAACTTGTTTCAGATTTATAATTATCAAAAATGTAAAACTGAACCATCAGTCAATTTCCTTAAATATTTTCCAATTTAACTTTTTGAATACTTGTTCAATTTTATGTCTAAATAGTTAGGCAATCAAAGTTAAATAATAAACTTTGCAAAGAGAATTAAAAGAGTATATATCTACACTTTTGTTTCTATTTTTTCTACAATATTGAGTTAAAATTAGTTATATATCTGCAATTTGCGATTTTACTTGGAATATTTTAATTTGAGGCAGCTGTTTTTGCTACTATCTTTTTAATTAGTGCAACTGTTTTTGCTAACTAAACGTTCAAGCAAATAAAAAAAAATTATAAACGTGACTAGCAACCCGGGTGCGAACGTTAAATCTTTCGTGGTCCAAAGTCCTGACGCCTCGTGTCGCCAATTGCCCTCGTGTAGCTCTAGTGCGACGATAATTCAAAACCTAACCTAACCTGACGCCTCGTACAACTTCACTGTAAGGTTGCGTTGGCAATTTAATTAATTGTTTCCGTCTGTTTATTTCTGGAAGCTGGGGAGCCCAGTCGGTTAAGGTGTTCGCCATGCATGCGGAAGGTCCCATGTTCTCATGTTGGTCCCTGTTGGGGGGTCGCGGGCATCGCCAAAATAACTGCGAACCTATAAACGGCCCCTGCAGCCAAGCATGCCCGACGAATGCCGTGTAGAGGGAGTGCACGAAAAATATGCTTCAAAGTCCCAACGCTGCGTGCGATGTCGTCCTTAACGGTGCGTTGGGTGCCTACCTAGGTGTCGACTTGACTGTTTTTCTAAATCACGACACCCGTCGCCAATAGCCACCATGTAGCTCTGATGCGACGATAAGTCGAACTAACCTACCCTGTTTATTTCTAGTCTCCTTTGCGTTGGATGCCCGGCTGATGTTTCGGCCTTGATTCAAATATTTCGGGATCCTCCTTTGGTTTGTAGCTCCAGTGTGTGACGTATCAACCAAAACCGAATGAAATTGCTATTCTCAGCGAGTGTAACCTATCGAATCCCCAAATCGAAATGGGGTTCCCATCTTCTTGATTTTTCATTTCCTCTTTTTGATGTTTGTCGGAATAGATGTATTGATCCCTGAAACCCGCGCTTGCGCCATTGCTATTTCTCCTCCGCTCTAGCTTCTATAATGGTGAGAAACATCGTTGGAAAACTCTCAGCATTTCGGAAACCAAATCAAACTCTGATCTTTTCCCTCTAGAAACTCCAGTAGAATGCCGTCTTTTGATGACGATCTAGTGCAATTACAGTTTATTGTGCCCAAGAGATCAGACAAAGGGTAAGATTTTTAGAACGTTATTTGAATTTTGACATATGTCTGTTTATGGTCAGAGTTGGGATGTGTGTTCTTATTTGATGTTTGTTTATTAATGATAGTTACCATTGAGAAAAACACTTTAAAAAAAATGTTTTTTTTAATAGTTAAAAGTAATGTTTAATAATCTTAGGAATGGAAAGTGATAAAATCCAAAGGATAACGTGATCTAAAAATAGAATGATCTTGACTAAACTACTCCTAGATGTCGCAACACTGCAGTAAATATAGTTCTAAAAATATATTGACCTTATAATTTGGGTTTAAGGGTTTTAAAGTTCAACAATGAACGTAAAAGAACTTCCGAAGAATTATTAATAAAATTTTTTAATGTAGAATTTAAATAAATTTAAATAGGTCTTTTTGAATTTCAAGTTAACTAATATACTGTACATGTATAATGGATTGTACTTGTTGTAAAGATACTTGTAATTCGCTTAAACTTCAAACTCGTTAAATATTTCAAAATTTAGAAGAGAACATATATACTGGGAAATCGAAAGCTGTAATTTATCATAAAGTAAGTTTTTTTTTATAAAAAAGTTACAATTGCTCATTTTTTATGCGTGTTTTTGTTTTCATATACATGAGTTGTAAATCTCTATTATTTTGATTAAACATTTAGTATAAGTTTTCAATTATTTTTATTTCCCTCATAAAATGTTTTTACTTTAATTTTTTTGTTGAAAAAATACTAGTTTTTCGGAAATATCAAATAATTATATATAGCAAATGTTAAAAAAAAATGAGTAATGTAATTGAATAATTTCAATAATTTCACCAATGTTAAATCTTGAATTTGTATGTTCATTAATCTTAATAATTTGTTTATAAATTATTAAATTTTATTTTACATAAATACCTAATAATTTAAGATTGTTTTTTAATTTTGAAAAGTGTCAATTGGTTCTGTCGTATAGTGCTTAAAGAAGATTACTGCATATTTTACCTGTTTATTCTTTTTTATGTATTTACAAATATTTTTTTGTAAATGCATGTTATTTTATCGTACAAATATCTGCATAAAAATAAAAGTAGAAGTTTGTAAATGAATAATACTGTATTTTATGTATTTTTTTTATCGGAAAAGTTAATACTCGGACTCTCAATGATTAAATTTTTAGGAACTCTATGACGAATAACATAATTAATTTTTTTAATAATATAATTAAAAATATAAGTAACTTTTTTAGATGAATTTGTGTAGTTTAAGACAAATACGAGTTAATAAAATTTACAATTAGTTATTTGTATCAAAAGATTTATATTAAAGAAAAACGTTTACAAAAAACAATCTTTTTTAGTTTGACTTATTTGGCTTTTAATTAAAAACATTTTAAAAACAAACACTCTCAACTTATTATTTAATCATGAATGAACACCAAAAGCTTTTAATTAAAGAACCACAAGCCAACTATTTTTCATTAATTCCAAGATACTCGGAAATTACTTAGTTATAGCCAACTCTTAAGTCTGTTGCCATAGTAACCACTGCTGTTATTCGTTGAGCTGGCTGTAATATTCTTCGGTTGAAGAGAAATTAAATTAAATGTGCACTGAATCGTCGCTTTTTCTCAAGTGTTACACGGGAAACAAACTTAATGCATATGGATTCATTACAAATGAGTTTCGAAAGCGAACTAGTAGTTTTAAGTTACATTACAAGTTATGATTGCTTCATGATATTCTTGAAGAATGCGCGATGAAGACAAATATGGATTGATATGAAGCTGCTCGAAAATGGTGGTGTATTTCTTCGTTTGCGCACTAATAGTTTCTTATAAAGTAAGTTATAGGTTTTCACCTGTTATGGATTCTTGAAAGTAAATAAGTTAAATTTGTTTATATAAAAGATACAATGACACACTGGCATAATGTGAAGTAGTAATACGTAGCATTGTTAGTAGATGAAACGCATCTTTATTAATTTATCACATAAATCTTATAATTTTAATGTAAGCATGCTGGTCCACTAACAAATATTTTTTTTTTCTAAGACGAAAGTTTTATGAAACAATTTTAACGAAGTTTTTTTTGTGTGGCTTAAAGCGAGAGAGAGATTCCTGTTTTTTCTGTTAGAGGTCATTTAAAGCTTCATATTGAAATTCAACACTAAAATTTTGTACTTAGGTTATTTTGGTCAAATTTTATAGATATATAAATGTATCCCAAAACGTTCCAGAATTGGGACACATAAGATACTATTAAGTCGATGAATAGGGCAATTACAATATTTAGTTGACAATTGTATTACGATAAAAAAAAACACAACCAATAACAGTATATAAATTCGCGATTTTTTAAATCCAGAATGTATAGGGGAGAGTGTTGTACCTTGGGACAATTTTTACATTTGAATTTTTTCTTCGATAATTATAGTAAAAATAAAAATTTAAAAGCAGCATTTCAACACACCAATATATTCCTCTATTATATATTTTTTTTTGAATTCTGGCAGCTTGAAATAAAAAAATTGCCACTCATTTAAAGTAGAGAAGATAAACTGTCCCAAGGTACAATATGATGTTGTACCTTGGGACATACTTTATAATTCAGTCAATAGTCATACACTTGAACTAATTTGTGTCAGGAAACAAACTTTATTGTTTTTTCAAGGAAATACACAAATAAAACTTCGTAATTCAAGAATAATTTAAATTATACAGCAAAATTGCAAGTCCAAATTATTTAACATTATATGATGATACAATATGCTTTACTGTCCCAAGGTACAATACACTACATGGTTTAAATAAAAGCAAGATAGTGGCCAATCTAAATGCATTATCATTATTTTCTCATAACCAAAATATTTTAAAATCTTCTCTTTTATGGAGAAAATAAAATGAAGTTGACTTTTTGTAAAAGTACAAAGGTAAAAAATTATATTAGAATGAGAAAAATATTTACTTTGGGGTAGTGAAATATTATTTTTTGTCACCAATTCATCAATTCAATGATGCTAGTGATAAATTTTATTTTGATGATGTCTGTTGGTTAAGGCTACTATTAGAAATAAACAAAGTATGAATATTGCCAATAGATTCTCAGAAATTGTCAGTGTCCCAAAGGTACAAGCGTCCCAAGGTACAACATTCTCGCTCTCCCCTATAATTCAAGTAAAAATTTTGGATTTTTACTTTATGAATATACATAGCTTTTAAATATAAGTTGCCTTCAACAATCTAGTTTACGTTGTATTGTTTTTTTATATAATATTCTCGTTTTAGAATGACGGAAGACCTGACGCCCACTGTTGTGCTGAAGAATAACCGATTGACGAAGCCGAAAGACTGCGATGCTGACGTAGCTAGTGGTAAAGCCTCCCCTGACAGTTGCGAAACTTCTAAGGATTGGTAAGTTTTTAAGTGCAAATTAATTGACCATAAGCGCATATTATTACGCGGTATGCAAATCGGAAAATTTATTGAAATTTCATGTACTTTTGACGTTTTTAAACCAATGTAATTTTCTTTCACCGTGTGTGCAGAATTGTTCATCAATTTATTTAATTAATTATGTTGTCATGTGTTTCCATGCAATAGAATACATGCTTTTTAACTGTTATTGAAATATTATTAAGATTGTAAGTGTGTTTCTTTGAACAGAATGGTATAAATATAATTTTTTTTAAAGAAATATATTGATGTTACAATACTATGTATATGTAACATAACTTATAATTATCTATAAGACATTTTGGATTTAAACAAATGCTAGAATTAACGATTAATTGCGAAAAACTTACAGATTGTTCATTCACAGCACTCAAAAGTGTATTTTATAACCTCTCAAATCCTTAAATTGCATTAAATTTATGTGCCCCTCAGTAAATATCAAATTTTAATTTTTCAAAAAATCTTTCTAAACGTACTTTTAAATGCATAATTGTATGAAAAATATGTTTATGTAAAAAATATGTGCCGGATTCTTTCAGAAGTGATGAGGTTATATACTCTTAATATGTTAATTTTTAGTGGCACAGAAAAAGACGAAACCTTAGACAAAGCCCAGTTCTCAGATCCTTTGCAAAGTGGGAGTAAAGACACAGATTCTGAACCTGAAGAGGATGGTCGAGGTTATTTTGCTGAAACTGTCGACTTTCCAGACAGCCCTCTCCACCTTAAACTCTTGAAGAAAAGGAACAGAGAAGCTCAGGTAGGATTGTACTAATACAACAAAAAGAGTCAATTCATATATTCATTTTCGAAGTTGCCTTGGCAATTTTCTGCTTAATCACTGCATATCTGGACCCAAAGCCCTTCGTTCATTAGCTAATGATCTTGATGAACACATGTTACTGTCAAGTGTTGTCATGATTCTTTCTATGTAGTACAATCAGTATGTTGTGACTCTAGTTGTCACCAAAGTCGATGTCAAAATAATATTGCGATTTGCAAATTATTGAGGTCAAAATTTATATTTCTTATTTGTTTAGCTAGCTGATACTTCAAGTTTCATAATTCAATTGAAAATCAGCTTAAATTCCTTTAGCTATTTAGATGGTGCTTGTTTTCTTTTCACTTTCCAAGTTTCTTTTGCTTTAATTTTTCTAAGATATATGAATGCAAAATTGAATTTAGTTGGTGTTAAAGTAAATATTTCAACCATTTCATAATCAAGAATTTCATATGTGAGAATATCTTTTTTTAAAAAATGTCTTCTTCGCAATTAGCCTCATTACAGAATCGTACCAAATCATTTTTTTTGTATAAATTTTTCATGGTATCGCTTAAGATTTGAACTATTACTGATATCCTTCCGGGACAGGATGACATTTGTTTGTAAAATTTAAATGGTGTTTGCCTTTAATTTTTTTGTAATTTGTAAGGAGACTGTTTCTACAATCTAATAGTACATCATCAAATCCTTTCTCATACAAACTACACACCACCAGCAAATAACTTCCATGTAAAACATTTTTTGCCCTTGTATTAAAAATATAGTGTCACTTTTTAATTTGACCTAAAAAAAAAATGGTTCTGGTGCTTTGGCCAGGCATTAAGCCCTTTTGATAAGGCATATTTCATGATTTATTGTATGATATCTACTTCAAAAGATTTTCGTTTTAAATTTAGGGACTTGATACGGAAGATGATGAAGAAGAAGAATCTACAACTTTTTCCATTATGGGAAAAGGGCAAGCCCACTTACATCGTGTCAGAAAAGGTTAGTTCATGAAGACTTATTTCAATGCATAGAAAACAATGTATCCATGTTTGTTAGTTCAAAATTTCCCAAAAAGTTATTAAAAACAATTGTTATGTAAAAACAAAAAATATTGTGTGTTCACAGTAAATTTTTTTTCCTACTCATTTTTCCTAAATAAATTTTGTACCAACTACAGGCGTGCTAATGAGCCAACAATGCACCCCGACCCCAAGTTTCGTATTCACCACCAAGCCAGCCTCCCCCCCCCCCTCCAAAACAAAAGTTTAAGTGACATTTTAAGTACCGTCACATGAGGTCACTTTGCCCAAAGATTTAAAATAAGTATTGACCTTCTCCCTATAGAAAGGAAAGATATGTTATATGTCCTTTTTTTGGATTGGTTCTGGCAAATGATATGACTATGATCAATTGCAAATCATTGCTTAAAAATCTGTATTTCTGTTTCAGAGAGGCCTAAGACATTGGGTGCAGCCAGTGCAAAAGCATCTAGCGATTCTAGACGAAAGATAACTGTCAATCCTGATGTTCTTACGTCGGATCTTCTGAAAGATGAATACGACGATGATCTACTACTCAGCAACAATGATGTTTTATCTCCTCTGGATGGGCTTGCTACCCCTGATGATATTGATACTCCAGATGATCTTGATGATGATCTATTTGATAGTAAGTTTTCCTCATTGGTTATTGCAACAATTAACATCTTTCCCAAATATTAAAATACTGTTATTTCAAAGTCAGTTCAGGTATAAAATCAATATTTTAAAAAAGTTTTTATTCACTACTACTAATTTTTCATCTTAATTTTAAAAGTTAAGCAATTAATATTTCTTAAACTTATAACACTTTTAAAATACCTAATGCAAAAACAGCAATTAAAACGTCACATATAATGAAACTTCACATGTGATAAAATTTATGTTTACACTATGTAGTATGTATTAGAATTTTTTCAAAATTAATAATTTATTATAATTTTGAGGAAAGTTAATTTGTAGATTAAACAATTTCATTTCATAGAATAATATTAAAATAACTTTTAAGGTCTTTTAGGCCCATTTTTCTGTGAAATAAATTCATTGTTTAAATGCCTTTTTGTAAACATACAATAAATATGACTTTTTAAAAAAAATTCTAAGTAGTGTTAAGGGAACCTATGAATCTGTGTGTTAGCTAACTTTAAAAAAAAAATGCTTACATTGACGAGAAATTTTAACATTCAATTAGTTGTAGTCAAAATATATTTGAAATGCATACCGTCAAAGCGGGTATCTTTGGCCACGGAGGGTAACTTTGGCCACTCGTCGGAAAAAGATTTGTTTCTTAATTTCTCTTCATAAAATGATCTCATCTTAAATTATTTTACATTTTTGGAAAGGTGGAAATATCGCCTTTCATTTCATATAAAAAAAAAATCTAATTCTAAATCTGGCAATACTACAAATTCTGTTTTCATTCTTGCGAGCATAAAATGACAAAAATCTACCTCTTCCAACTTTTGTCTGGAACACTTAAAAAAATATTGAAAATATTTAAATAAAATACTCTATTCGATTCTTTTATTAATGAGGAAGAATATTACACCATTTGTTTTACTCTAAGTTGACTACTTTTTATGCTGTATTTAAATATTTTTAATTGGGAAGCTTTTGCCGATGAATGCGGGTAACTTTGGCCATAGATGTAAATATTTCTTTATGGAACTTTGCACTTTAAAAAATGTATGTAAAAGTGTATTAAGTTTAACTATTTTTGAAAAAATTCTTACTTTTATGATTAATCATTTTTAGATATTTTTTTTTTTAATCTCATGATTTTAAACATTGAAAAGATAAAGATAGAATGCATGATACGTATTCCACTCAAAATCGCAAATGTCGAAAGGTAAACATTTGCAAATTCCTAATTATAAATATATTATTTTTCACCTTTTATAATAAAATCGTTTGCTTTTTACAAATATATTTGTTATTAAATCTTGCTTCAAAAAAGTTCTTTTTTCCTTATTAAAATAGAAGTTTATTTTTCTTTCTTTTAAGCGACAAACAATACTAGTATTCGACGTGTAATGCCATTCCACGATGCACTGCAATGTAAATGTTAAGTTATATACCATTTTAAATAACTATATGTCTTATAACTTTGTTTTTTTTGGGTTTAAAGTTTTAATATTGCTATTTAAATCTTTAACACAGCTTTTAAGGATGTTAAAAAGTATGTTTCTTGTGTATTTCTTGGGTGGCCAAAGTTACCCGCCCGGCTCCTAACAGTGTCTTATTTTTTAAAATTAATACCAATTTTTTATTAATTTATAAAATGTAACAAAAATGCCTGAAAATTATTCCTAAATGTTCAATACTTAGAATGCATAAGGATTTTTAAGTGTTTAAATCGTTTTTGAAGTTAAATTTTTCTTCTTTTGTGAAAAAAACTATGATTTTGGCCAAAGTTACCCGCACTGACGGTAATTTTTGGGATATATAAATGTAGCCGGAACTTAATAAATTCTTCCTTAATCTTTTGTTTAATGTTGAAATTATATTACAAATATTAGCAACAGAAGAACTTCGAGAAAAGAATAAAACTCACTGGAAATCCTGTGTTGTGGGTGGGGAGGAAAGAAGAATCGATATGAAAGTTATTGAACCATATAAAAAGGTGCTCTCTCATGGAGGTAATTATCTTTCTCTTCAGATCCTATTTCATTAACTTTTTAAACTTAATTATATATTGTCTAGGATTTTCCCTTCAACATCAAAAACACTGTAATGTAAATCTAAACTAATCTAACTAATTTTTCTGACAAAATCCACCTTTTTTTATTAATTTAATGGTTGTGAAACTAATTGGTATGTACTAGCCATTATATAAACAAAGTACTAACTAACTGTACACATTTTACGAGTTTGTTTTCTGTTAATTTTTTATAATTATCATTATGATGAATAAACTACAATGTAATGTGCTAGGATACTTTTTTTCATTGTAATACATTTTACCAATGATTGCCATTTAGGAATTATGTGGTTTTGTTACTTATAAAACTCAAATTGAGACTTCAATTGTATAAATAATTCATAGCATATTTTTTAAATAATTTTTATGCGGGTAAATTCACATTTTGCTGGGCTAAAACCCTTACTGAAAAATGTACATATGTTACTGGTTTGAATGATAAATATGTTTCAAATTTGTTAAAAGGATTTTGCTGATGCGAAAGCATTTAATCCTTTATTTAGAATATGGTAATATGGATTTAAAACTAAATAAAAGATCTATTGCATTTCTGCATACGTAAGTTTCATATGTGTGATGTGTTACAAACATTAAATAAATATAATTTTAATATTTAGGATGCATAGGTTCCTCCAATCTTGCTATCATTGTTTTTAGTGCATGTTATCTACCTGATCGCAGCAGATTAGATTATGATTACGTAATGGATAATCTGTTTTTGTAAGTACTAATTCGGTTTTATTTATAAGTATTAATTTAATTATTTATAAAGAATGTATTGAATTTTAGACATATAAGGTTTGTTTAATTTTATTGAGTCCTTTCAAAAGGGATTTTTTTAAACTCTTTGCTATTACTATTGGTTGAATATTTGCAAATTTGCATTTTAGGGAAATGTATTTAATAAATATTCAACAATACGAAAAATAAATAAAAGTAGAAATGCTTAAATAACTCCTTTTTGTGATTGAAGTAATTTACATGGATTTTATTTTGAACAGACTTAATTGAGAACATACATCATTTCAATTTCTTTTAGAAACTGTAACTTTAGTATATTAATGCAATTATGATAATGCATAAGATAATGCATTACTTAAAATCTTTTAAAAAAGAAATTGGCATGTTTGTTTTGTTTTGCAGGTACGTTTTGACTACATTGGCTCAACTGGTGGATGAGGATTATGTTTTAGTTTATCTTCATGGGGCAACTTCGCGAAGTTGTATGCCTAGCTTTAGTTGGTTAAAAATGTGTTATCAAATGATCGACAGAAGGTAAGAACAATCACACATTAGAAATAATATTTTCAAAGCTAAAAGAAATAGAAAGTTAAATGCAAATTTTTATTTTGTCTTATTAACATTTAAGAGTAACCATGCTAATTTCTGATACTTCATAATTAAAATTGAATTGAGCTTATAGATATTTGTAAAGGAAAATTATTTTGAATTAATTAGTATTTTTCAACTAGGGGAGACCGGGGCACAATGGACCACTTTTTCATGTTTTGCGCTATAAGTATCAAAATATTCATCCCACATGTTCAGAAAAAGGTGTATATATTACATATATATCCTGGTTTAAAAATACATTACCTAAAAAATATAATTTCAATTACTTTTTTCTGAATTCACTTTTTTATTACAAGTGAGAAAGTGGTCCATTGTACCCCAGGTTCGGGGTACAATGGACCACATCACGGGGTACAATGAACCATGGTATTTTTTGCTGAAAAAACAATTATCTGCACTTTTTAAAGATTAACGTACATATAAAATAAGGATTCTATTTGAATTTTAAATATCCAATTGCATATTAAAACTTCTTTTAGTGAGAAAACTATCAGATATTACTGTTTGCTTTTTTTCCCTCCCCTTTGAAATTTTTTGTTTATTTTCTTTATATGCAAGGATCAGTTATACTCAAATGTAACAGGTGTATGGGAGGTTTTGTACTTTTTTTATGTAGCACAAAAGGGCTGTTTTTGAAATGCCTTTCTCTTTGCTAACTGAATAGATAGAACGACTATCATCAAGAACATGTTTTAAAGCCTGTTCCATCACTTCTTTTGGCACAGTTCCTTCACTAGTCATTCTAATCGTGTTACGTGGCATTTCGGAAAAAAAAATGAGTAAAAGCATTAAATTTTATCTTCAAAATTATAAGATCACTTTAAAGGTTTTTTTTATTACTATACAGTACAACACCAAAAGTGTAGGGGAAAACTGTGGATCAAAGAATCTTCGTTTTTATGCGAGATCATTTTTTTTAAACCTTTTTTAAGTCTTCCCTTAATCGATGTGGTTGAAAATTTTGCTAACAAAATTTCAGTTTTGTGCATTTTACCAAATTTGAGAAAATTTGTTTGTTACTTAATTTTTATAACTACAACAAATAGCTCACATTTTTGTTAGTAAAAAAATCAACAGTAATCAAATTCCAATTAAAAAATTTATCATTTTGTGCTTGTACTTCCGTTATGTAAATGTGTAAATTTATTTTACCACCAACTCAAATTTCTAAACTGTTTGTTTTAAATAATTAAACACTTTAGTATCACATCACATTCAATTTTAAAAATACTTTTCTCATTCAAAACACTTATTGTTTGAAGTCATAATATATAAAATAAAACATCAGTTCCCTAATAATTTGTTTCTTCTGGTTTAAAAAAAAGCACTATTAGTAGACGGGGGGAAAATCTATTACGTTCACAGACGTGAATATTAGAATAAATATAAAAACATTTTACTATTATAGCAAATTTGACATTTAATAATTAGAAAGTACTTGCATAAATATTTTTTTGTATTTATTTTGAAACTAAAAGTATTTCTAAAGTTGCATGGGGTACAATGGACCATGGTCCACTGTGCCCCAGATTTTGTGGTCCATAGTGCCCCATATTGTATTTGAGCAAAAAACATAATTAAAATATGCGGTATTTTGATTTCAGAAATTAATTTTTAGATTATATAGAAAGACAAATATCTTGCCTTTCAGCTATGCTAAGCCACTTTGTCCTACTAATGATACTTTAATGATGAGAAGATAATTTCGAGGAGAGAGCTTTTTTACTTTCACCTGGTTAATGCACATCAAGAATAAAAAATGGCAAATGTGTGACCCAACAACATGGTTTTTCATAATAACTAGATCAAGACTGTTATGTCATTTATTACTTATAAGATGAACTAATTTGGAAAATAAACAGAGTAAATAATAAGGGATGGTCCATTGTGCCCCTAGGTCCATTGTGCCACGGTCTCCCCTATGTTATATATATTATGGGGACGAAGCTATGTAAGAATGTTTTGAAATTCAAAACATTATTGAAACTTATTTTTTGTTATTCCTTTTTTGAAGTGCATTTTATATGTACTTTATATTTAGAAACTATAGTTTTCTATAATATTTCAATTGTTTTATATTTTTTAGATTAAGAAAGAATCTTAAAGGATTGTATCTTGTTCACCCAACATTTTGGCTAAAAACAATTGTTATAATGACTAAACCATTCATAAGGTACAAATATAAGTTGATGTATTTTAAAATATTTAAAAAAAAATATTTCAATAAGATAAAAAATATCGGCAAATGCATATATTATGTGTTAAAATTAGCTGACCTTAATAATTTGTCGGGCCACCTTTAACCCGAATAATTGCTCTTATCTGTCATGACATTGTTGCAGTAAGTTTGTGGAGATAATCTACTGTTATTTTGGGTAATAATTTCATCGATAAGTCTTTTAAACCTTTAATGGATGATGGAAGAGTGTTATGTGCCCCTAACTCTTTTTGAAGTATGTCCCACAGATTCTCGAAAGGATTGAGAGATGAACCTTGTGTAGCCAAATCTAGTGTTGAAGAGATCTATCGTACTCACTGAACAAAATTTTGCACCTGGAAGTAGGGTTGTTTTCCCTATTGAAGAGCACTACGAGTTGAATTTGCAATTTCTTGCATTTTTTTCTCTTCACTTTAGAGAATGCCGGTCACATTCATTCAAGATAGATTTTCGACTCCAAATGTTTTGCATATTGGGAGATTCACCGCCATCTTTCCACCTTTTAATAATGCTTTGAACAGTTCACAATTCTGACACTAATTCTTTCTATGTCTTTACATTTTGTCCCACTTTGGTACCAACCAACAATCTGCTCCTTCTTGAACTCTACTACATTACTTTCATGACCACACCTTCCACTTTTATCCATGATTATTTAGAACTGAACAATCTTGTATCGTAAAGTCCATGTATTGAGCTTGCATTGAACAAATGTTTATGCAAATATCTGTAACACTCATTCAATCACAGACTTCCAAACATGGAACGCTGAAAATTCTTCTAAATTGTTTTTGGACACATAATATGTTAATATTAATCAATAATTCTATTTCACATAAAAAATAGAAATTTATTGTGAAGTAAATAATCTAATGTGTTTTTACATCAACTGCTAATTTCTATTACTAATTTCTAATATTTATAGTTTAAATGATTTGCTATGTGTAATATAATAAAATATGTGTAATTATATAAAATGTTAAGAGTTATTTTAGACTTTCATTATGAAGTAAAAAAAATAAAAGTATTTATCTAAAACAAATTCTTAAAGGATCTCAAATTATTAAAAAATTAAATCAGAGGTAAAATATTCCAATTTAGTTTTATATCACATACTTTTCATCAATCCAATTTTTACTTAGATATGTTTTCTTCAATTAATCCAATTTTTAATAAGAACTGTCTAACAAAATATATTATACCTTTTAGTTCCAAATTCAGCAGGAAATTGAGATTCGTCAACAATTTGCAAGAGTTGGAGGAACTCATTCCTATGGACCATGTTTGTATTCCTGACAAAGTAAAAGAGTAAGCTATATTTGTATTTCTGATTGTGTTCCTGTATTAAGATGCCAACCTATTGCAACCAAAACTTGACAGTTGCTAGTTATTCAGTTAACATAAAATTCCCCCCTCCCTAATCTTTCTTCTTTTTTTTGGCCGATTAGGCCTTTGCAAACTATGTAAATTAAACAAATTTGAAAGTTTTGTTCTTGCAATTTGCTATCAATTTCGAGGCTCAGTTACTATTAATCCCTAGATAATCTATATATTTTGTGTAGACAAGAGTGTTTTATAAAAATAATTAGCCGCATCAAATATATATTTTATTTTAATAATTATTTTGTATGTTTTTCTAGGTTTGATGAAACAAGGGTTGTTGTAGAATAAACCCCTTTTTGAAACGGTATGTTCCTGTAGAATTTTTTTTATCTCTAAATTTTGAATATTTAAGTATATTTTTTTAAAACTAATTTTTTTTAAAAGTTACATTACATTTCCAGGTATAGTACATTATTTTACATTTCAGACTGAAAAAATATACGAAAATATAGGAATTAAAATAAGTTTGATTTACTATTGTTTAAAACATCTGAGTAAAAAATTGTATTCAGCAAAAGTTTCGCATTATAAAGTTTTAAAAAAAAAGTTTGATCACGATTGTAAGAAAAAGAGGATTAAAATCATAGATGTACTTCAAATTGAAAATCCAGCTTTAAAAAAAAAAGCTGGATTTTTAGCTTAAAAAGTAGCATAGTAGATCAGCTTAAACAAAAATAGCATAGTAGAAAACTTCTCATTTTCTATTTGAATTCAGTGTTGAAGTTTGATTAAAAGCTTTTTGTAATAAAAGCTTCTTGGCTAGAGTTTTCAGAATTTAAAAAAATATAATTTTTTAGTAATTTTTAATAAAACACTAAATATTTGCAAAAAAGTTGCTAATCTGATTTTTTAAAAAAGAATTTATAACTAATGTGGCCCAATAAATCGAATTTCTGAATCTTATAAGGAATATCGGTAGTAAAGTGTGGTTTACTTGGGTAGATTAAGAATTTTTCTGCGAGTTTTAAAAACTTATCCCCCCCCCCCCCAAAAAAAAATAATAATATCCTAAAAAAAATTGCCTGTTAGAGATCTATCACTTTTTAAGTAATGCTACAAAACAGTTTAAACCCTTTATGGTGCCCAAATGAAAATAAAAATTGACACAAGCACTTTTAAGTATGACTTTTATTAATTTTTTGAATTTTCAATGTACAAATTATAAAATTGTGAATTTTTACTATATTTTAGATTCTGAAGTATCTTTCACCGGATTATCATTACAGATGAATATCATCATGACACCACAACGACTATCAAAACATCCTTGGTATCCTGGAACTTTGCTCGTTCAGAGAAATGTATGACTTCAAATGAAAATTTTGGTTTTCACTGTGTTATCTTTGAATTTCTACAAAAATGAGTTTAGCATCTTCCATGTAAACTTTAAAGGAGCTTCACACAATGAAAGAAACTAATTGACAACTCTTTGAAGAGTAGTACTACTGTATTTGAGAATCTGTTGAATAATCATGTCTAAAAAGAAATCTTCCATAATCAATGAATTAATTTGGTATCAGAAAGTGATACAATGATAGCTTTTATGGAGACAAATTGAAAACATTAATATTTGATTCAGATAGCTTCCCTTCTTGATTATAGAAACTTTCCTATGGCTAAGTCATGGCTTATTTGACAGCTCCTCATTTTATACTTTAGTTGGGAAAAATTAATATCTTGGAAAAAAATCATCAATTCATATTAACCGAAAAATTTACACAAGTGAAAATCGTTGAAATGTAACACTTTTGTAAAATTCATAAGTACAACGACCTATTTTTCAGTTACGTGTGATTATACATAAGCACAAAACTTCACACCATTATAGCATACAACAATGAAGTTTTTTTTTTATCATAGAAACTTTGTAAACATTGTGTAGTTAAGTTTTAGTAATAGAATCTACACTTTAGAAGCTATTTGATGGTAATGAGTGTTGGTTAATTTTAGTATTAAACAGTAAGCCGCAAGTCAAAATTATATTTTATGATAAAATTGGATTAATCGCAGATTGTACCGAGTTTCTTGACATGAAACTTGGTAATAATATTTATTTTATAAGAACAATTAAACCCCAAAATTTAAAGTATATTCACAAATATATGAACCAAATATTTTCTAAAATGTTAATTGAAACTAATTATGGCATAACTATTTACAAAAAACCATCTATTTCCTTTTTTTCATTAGTTTAATTATTGGGATGGTCACATCTATTTTTCTACAAAGAAAGTTTTCTACATTGTACAGTACAAAAATGCGGCCTGCCGTACTTGAGAATTTTATAGTTGTTATTAGTGATATATATATTTATGTGCAAGTAAATAATTAGAATATATAAAAAAAGGCAAAACTGGACATAAATTATTTTTTATTTTTGTTAACAGTGGCTTTCGTACTATTTTTTGTTTATATTAAAGGTTTAAAACCATTCCATTATATTAATTTAAGTAAAGTTTTAGAAAAATACTTGCTGTAAATAATCAAGGTGTTAGAAAATATTGTTTGTTTTCTAAATTAATGTTTGTTTAAGGAAATCTTGCTAAACTAAAATTAAAAAAAAAAAACATATATATAATTTTATGTTTTCACTGCTAGTGTCACTCTTTAATTGATTCTTTGAATCTTCAGAACTGTAAGAAGAAAATTTTATCCTTAAGATGCGTCAAATAATATTTAGTTATTAAGCAAAATTATTAACTATATCTATTGTATGCTTTGACAAAAGAATAGAGCTAAAAGTAAAATTCATTTTTTGTTTCATTATTGTAGTAAGAGTAACACATTTGTTTGAAGTATAATGGAGTATTTTAAAAATTCTCATTTAAGAAGTTAATAGCTATAATAGTATTATGGATATCGAATTAATTTTGGTCGATAATTAATCAATAATAAATTGTGACTCATTGATAAGTGTAAGATTATCAGATTTAAAGTCATAAATTGGGAGAAAAAACTTGGCAAGGTTGATTAGAATTGGTTCTTTTTTTTAAAGGATAACTATTTCCCTTTAATAATGATTTTTAAAGAGCCAAAAAACAAATGTATAAAATTATAGTTATTGTGTAAGGAAAACTATTTAATAATAACTATTCAGAATTTAAAAATATTAGAAATTTTTTCTGCAAAAAAAAAATGTGCCTCACTAATTACTTTTTAATAAAAATCAATTTCATATCTGTCATACTTTTCTTGCTATTAAATTTTAAAATGGGAGAACAACTTTAAGATATTCTGTATTTACCACTTCTTCAATATACCTTACAAGTTAAATGAGTGCTTTACCTAATAATAGGTTTACAAGTTTTTAAGAACTGACTGTCTATTACTCATTGTCAACCATTCTTAAAAAAAAAATGAATAAATTCAAAATATGAGTTTCTTAATATTAATATGAGAGTGAGCTTACTAGAGATAAAAAATAAATCAGGTAAGAGGTATATAGATACATTATTTTATTGCTTTTATTTCAAATATTTTCATGTAGCACTGTTAACATTATTTAGTAACTGTAAAAAGTTATTTTTAAAGAATTATTTTGGTAAATAACAACGACCCGTATGCTTGTTGTCTGTCAACATAAATCATATTATAAATGGTAGAAATCAGATTTGTGTTGATATTTAGTGCTTGCTAGAAGTCAAAATAAAATTTATTGAAATGAGCTCTTGTTTATCTTTCACACACACATAAATTTATTAACTTAAAAAACTGAAAAAAAAATTGCTATCAAAGAATGACCGCATTTCTTAAAGCTTTGTGTTTATCCAGTAAAATTTATAGATCGATGAAAAGAGAATTATTACATGTTTTAATTATTGTTTGAAATGGGCTACAAATTTTAGATTAAGATCTCTAGAGGCTAAATATATCCCCCCAGAAGTTTTTTCCAATTATTTCGGTAGTTATTCGTGTTTGAAAATACTTATTTTAATTTAGAATATACAGGGTGGTTATAAAATAACGCTCGCTATTTAGAGTGGTCTGTAGCTTGAAAGAATAATCCAAATGCATCAAAAATTGAGACACTTACTAATCAAGGAGGGAAAATAATGGAATCATAAAAAAGATAGAATCATAAGAAATAATTTTAAAAAAGAATAATCATAAAAAACAAACTCGTCTCTTTACCAGGGTTCTAAATACGAGGCTTAGTCAATTATGGCCAATTTCGCCTCGTAATTTAGAACACTGGTGAAGAGACGAGTTTCTTTTTTCGAAAAAGAATGAAATCATAAACAGTAACTCGTCTCTTGACCGGGGTTCTAAATACGAGGCGTACCCAATTATGGCCAATTACGGCCAACACATAAAATTACGCCTCGTAATTCGAACCCTGGTCAAGTGGCGAGTCTGTTTTTTATCAATCCCGGTTCCGCGGTTCTCAATCCCGTGGAAAGGTAACTACATATGGCAACTTATCGCTACCGTTTCGTTACGAACTATTTGAAATTTTTGGCAAGGGGGGGGGGGAAGGGGGGTTCGCAAACCCTCCAATGAAGGAGAGTTTGATGTTTTATACCATGGATTCGGCCTCAGACTATCATTTGGGTTAGAAATCCTGCTCGATCTTTTCCCCCCCAATGGGGATTTTGGCGCATTTCATGGATTCGATGGCACATGTAAACGCGCTCATTGATTACTATTTTCATTATTAGGTTAATAGTTTTATCTTTTATGTACACTTAGTCCGAGGGTTTTATTTGTTTGCCTCTTCAAAGCCCATGCCTAATGGCTATATCCCTCTAGTAGATCTAGTGCGAAGTAACCTATTCATTTGTTTCCGTCCTTAAATCCCGTATTCCATGGATCTATCATGTCTATCTAGTGCAAAAACTTTATTCTATTCATTAGGTTTTTATTATGAGGTTAATGGCTATATCCTTTAAAAACCTAGTGCGAGGTATTTCATTTGTTTGCGTCTTCAAATACCATCTCTAATGGCTATATCCCTCTGGTAGATCTAGGGCGAGTTGCTTTTTCATTTGCTTGCGTCTTTGAATCCTGGCGCTTATGGCCTCTGGTAGTTCTAGTGCAAGGAGACTTAATCATTGTTTACGGTTATTCATTCCGTGGCTGAAGGCGTTATCATTTATAGGCGCGTTTACATGAGCCATCGAATCCATGGAATGAAGAGCAAGCTCAGCATTTTTCCCTTTTGGGGATTTTTGCTCAGGCAGAACCGGAATTGGATGGTTCATTGGGAGGTTTCGAAAACCTTCCAATAAAGGAGGGTTTGACGCTAAATTCCATGGATTCGGCCAAAGACGGCTACATTGGGTTAGAAATCCTGCTCGAAACCTCTTTCCCCTAATGGAGGGTTTTAGCATTCCATGGATTCGATGGCTCATGTAAACGCGCCGTATGTAAATCTAGGGAGAGGTGACTTATTCCTTTAATTGCGGTTATAATTCTCGAAGTACTATACCCCTCATGAAGGTCTAGTGCGAGGAGCTTTGTAAACTTGATTACTGTTTTTTATTCTTGGGAAAATGGCTTTATCCTTTATGTAGATTTGATGCGAGGTCGCTACTCATTTGACTGCTGTTTCAATTCCAGGGACCGATGGGTATATCCCTCACGTAGATCTAGTGCAAGGAGCTTTATTTGAATACGGTTTTTTGTATTCCAGGTCCAATTGCTCCATCTTGTATGTAGTTCTAGTGCGAAGTATTTTATTTGTTTGCGTCATCCAAACCAGTCTTTCATAGCTATATTCCTCTAGCATATCTAGTGCGAGGTAACCTGTTCATCTGGTGGCGTCTCTAAATCCCGGCATTCTTGTTTATATCTTTCTTGTAGATCTAGTGCAAGTAGCCATATTCATGTGATTACGATTTTTATGATCAGGTTTTTAAGGGCTACGTCATTTGTGTAGACCTAATGCTAGGTCTGTTTATTTATGTGCGCCTTCAAATCCCATCTAAAATGGCTATATCCCTCTAGAAGATCTAGTGTGAGGTAACCTGTTCATTTGGTGGAGTCTTGAGATCATGGCGATCTTGGATACATCGCGCTTGCAGATCTAGTGCGAGTTTATTTATCCTTTCGATTGCCCCCGAAATCAAGAGGCCTTAAATCAATTATTCATTTTATTATGGTATTTTATGTCGGTACTAATTACTATATCCCTCATGTAGATCTAGTGCGATTCCATATTCATTTGAAACCTGAGGACCATGTCTATAAACCTCATGCAGATCTTGTGCTAGAATTATTAATTTTATTGTTTTTTTATTCGTGTGAGTTTGTGAATTAAAATTGTTTTAATTATAACTAATTAATATCTTTAAAAGTACACTTATTTTAATGGCAAAATCTTTCTGTATTTTTTGTAAGTTTTCGTATACTTTATTGAAAAAAACAGGGGCATAAGTTCCCCATTATAATTGTATAGAGATCCGTTACCATACCAGACCCTTAAAACGTGTTCTGTAGAACTCGTTTCACCTTTGTTGTAGTGTAATTGCTACGAAACAAACTTTAAGGTGCAAATTCCGCATTGGCCGCAAACTATTCATAGTAAAATGGGAATAGTTTCTGTAAAAGAACACGTTTATATCTTACCTAATAAGATCCAAATTTGGCAAGTTGAATTTACGTAGTACGAGCTACAAGAGGCCAATTTTTAGCCTTTTGTTTTATTTGAACTTCAGTCGATTCTCCATGAAGTTTTAGATGTTTGTTATTGTATTTACACTTGTAAAATCCAATTTTTGCACCTACAAGTATAAGTCTGGCATTTTTTTTAAGGCAGTATTTAGGGTTGCCGTAAGGTTCGATGCCATTTTTCAGAATTTCTATTTTTAAGCGCTTATAACTCCCGAGGTATTATTTGTATCGATTTACTCTCCGAGTTCCATTCGATTTTAAACAAGCGGATCTTAAAAATGGAAATAAAAAAAACATTAAAATTTAATGTTAAATACTTCGATTTTTAAAATCACTAACTCTTTCGCTACGAAAGGTTTTTGCTTCCTCGTAATATTTCAGAGGAATAACATTTCGCATCTTTAGTTGTTCGGGCGTTTCAGTAAGGAAAGGTCTAATTTTGTTCTGTAATAAAAAATAGCTATTTCGTCTCTGAACTGTTTGGCCATCTTTCGTTATAAATGTACGAATACCCGAAATAAGTTTTATTTCAAATCCAATGAAACAGCGAGATTTCTAAAACTAAAATTATCCAAAAATTCCTTTAAGTCGTGAGATAGCTTTTTTTAGCCGGGTGATAATGTAGTGTTTCAATTTTTAAATTATTGAAAATCCAGTTAATTGAATATAAGGTGGTAAAATTCCTAACTAAATTGGCCAAACTTATAAAATTAGTTTGATTTACGATAGTTAAAGAATTTAAGAAACACCAGTTTTAAGGCGAGTAAGCAAACTTACCAAATTAGTTTTAAAATTGGAGATTTTTAAGCTGAAACATTAATTTCATTCAAAAGAATTTAGACTTAGTGATGAGAGGCATTGGTGAATGGATATTTATTAAGCAATATTAACTTTAAAATACACGACTACAGCAAGTAATCACTATTACAAGTAGTAAACACATTTATTTGCAAGTAGTAAACACTTACTTGCAACTAGCAATCTCATTTATTTACAAGTAGTAATCACATTGTACCATCACAATATTAATTTTGCTTTTACATACATTGAAGCAAGAACAGCAAGTTTAACAAACAGTAGCAAAAGCTTAAGTTACGATTTGACATGCAGCGCCTGTAATAAAAGTTCGTTATAAGACACAGAAAATATCCAACTCTCCTATTTGAGATTTTTACCTCTACAATCATCTTTCATAGGCTAACCATTCAGTGATGTCAAACACTGCTACTAAAATCTTGTGACATCCGATTAAAAAAAACTTACCCTTACCAATAACTTTGATCTCCAGAACTTTGATGCGAGCTTTCTTGTAAGAGACTCGGACAAATGAAACATTTAAAAAACAAGAGCTTGAACTCAAAACAGAACCACAAGTTTCCATTTTACCAAAATATTTTCCCGGGAAAAATGCACAAGTGAAATGCTCTCTGCACTTGCATTACAGTGATAAGCATCTTAAAAATAACCGAAGTAAAACATTTCAATAGGTGGTACCCCCTATTGAAATGTCATAATGAATTACTAAATTTTAAACATTAAAATGTAATTTTACAATCAAATATACAACGAATGCCAACACCACTTGTAAATAGCTAGACACTGAACACAATCATAACCACAAACATCGAACACCTAAAAAGATACTTATACCACAACTCTAATTTTCGAAACACTTTTAAACTAGACCACAGTATAATTTTACCGGAGAAAAGGATTACATTTCAACTGATGCCCATACTGAAAAGGTTTTTCCAAGGAAACAATTCGATATTGCGAGGATCGATTTAATGAAACCAAATGAACGAAGTTGAGGTAAATTCTGGTGCACCCAAGTTATTTGCTAAATTTTATACCCTCAAAATGCTGCTGTAATAATTGACAAAGAGCAGAATTGTACTAAAATACCACTAGAACTACATGTAGCTTTTCAAGAGATTAAGTGACGATTTATTGTAGTGGATTAAATGAATTTCTAGATTGAGTCTTTGAAGTTTATGTTGAAGGGATGTTTTTAAACTTTACATAATTTATTAAGACATTAAATCTGGAAAGCATCACTAACGATTTATGTTTATATTCCATTTCAGTTTACCCATTAAATTGATATTATTTATTTTATTTGAAACTTTCCCCTGCATTTTCTATGGAACTGTTGCCTGATTGAAGCAATCATCCAGACTGAAAGTTGAAGATCCTCCAGTTTAAGAAACGTGTTGCAGAGAAAACTTTAATTTCGTAAATGCTTCAGTTTAATGCATTAACTAAAATTACAATATTTTAAGCCATTATTGATTTAGGTGAACAAATGAACACAAGACTGAATTTTATAATGGTACCAACTTTTAAACTTGTGTTACAGGTTTAGCTAAATTCCATAGCACAGCAACACGAACTATAATGATGGGTATTACATTTTTGAACCAAGAGACTATATTATACAAGACTAGTTTTAATTAAGTGCATGCCAAAAAATTTGAATTCGGGACAAATTAATCGGGTCAACTGGTAGTTACTCTTCCTGGTGTATAATTGAAGATAAAATGTTTTTCAAATGAAGGTTAATGTGTTAATCCTCATAAAATTTTCACTTTAAATGGTTTAATTCCACTCCAAGTATTACCAATATGCAATGGACAGCTACCATGTAAAGATTTTAATTTTCAATAAGACGTAATAAGTATTTCTTGCATATTCAAGTTTAACTCTGATATTTCGTCCAGCTATATTAGAACGAGGACCAAACAATTTTCAGGTCTTCACCCCTTGGCCTACACACAATTCTAAGCGATTTTTTTTAAATGAAGGAGTTTGTAAACGAAGGTTCGATGGCCTTAATTCTGCGAAGAGAATCCAAGAGTTAAATCTAAAAGACGCTCTCCTTAAATTTGCAGTACAATGAAAAATATATTTACATCATAAACCATGTTTTGATACGACAAGATCTCGGGTACAGTACATCTAGTTGAAATTTAGCCAGCAGTGTAGGTCATTTGTGTAGCTATACAAAACCAATTTAGAAGGTAATTCGATTTCTTACTAACGAGCCATGGCCAGTTGACAAGGGAATAGCTTAGAATTTGGGAAGCATAAGTGGCCAAACATTGCATTATCGAACAGTTAAACCTTCCTTGCATTTTACAGAAATGGATTAAAAGGTAGCAGTCAATTAAAAAAAATTTGGGGAATTTCTTTATGCACAGGAATACATTCGTCTTGTGCATAAGCTTTAATAAGACCTTTTCTTTTGATGCCATAGGGTATTGTTTAGAGTTGTCCTATATTTAACATTCAATAATGTAACCATAAATGTCCAGTCATTATAGGTTGTGCCAGTCATTTAACCGGCTGATGGAGATTGCCTAACTAGATCGGGGGGGGGGGGGGGGGGAGCATGGCAATGAAAAGCAATCACGGGAAATCGGTTTTTTTCATAGCTGGTAATCAGGTTATCACGACGATCTAGTGCCCAATATTATATTTTAAAATAAAAAAAACTAAAAAAACATTTGCGTGCAAATCAATAGCCCTGCTTGGGAATTTAATAAGCCAATTTCTTTGTTCAATTATAACCCATTGCTTCCTAAATGCATAATTAAGCATTTTACATCGATTTGGTCACGCGAAGCTCCGAAAAGAATACAGACTTACAAGCTTGTAGTGCAGATTCCTTTCATTCTTTGGCAACACTTTTGAAATAGGTGTAACTTGTTTTAAATTTAACTGAAGTATTATCTATACGTTTATCTAATAGTCGAAATCAACCAAATTTAAATCAAATTAATCAAAAATTGGTTAGCTTGGTTGCTAAATCACGATTTTTATTCACTAGATGTAATTGAAGACTTACTAGAGCTACAGCTGGGCAATTTTTAGTCACTTTAAACCCAAAATAGTACGACAGATAATTTCAACCAAATGAAAATTTAATATATTAAGATAAAAATAATGCGTTAACCTTTACTCCACCATTAATCCCACATCACTTTCTCTTGATATTCAATTGCTCGGGAACGATTACACCAATACGTAGAATATTAAGTTTAAAGGTTTTTTAGTCTCATTAAATATTTGTTTCGGTCATTTTTCTCTATTATTCTTAAACGCTCACTATTTAACACTTAAGCAGATTATATCCTAATTTCTTAAATTAAAAGATGAATTTTCAAAAGCTATATTTTATGTGCTTGAAACAGTCATTGGCACTTGTCCATTGATATTTAAAGAAACGCACGTATTTGGTCACGGTAGTTTTTCTAGCACAGGCTTACAAAGGAACCTTGCAATTGACATTTTTTTCCCCAATTGAAATAATTTAGCAATATATACCACTCTAGTGTGTCATCGCATCCGTCCAAAAATAGTATATCAAGATTAGATTTAAAGCTGCAGGAAAATTAACCATTTCTGGTAACTACTTGGCTCTTGTAGATTCTCAAGTGCAAGGGGTTTTCGAATGCAACGTCCTCGAGCGTTCGCAAAGGCTTCGATTTGCCTTTGAACGCGAAAGCTACTTGCCGCGGCATAGAAAAAAATAAGACCTAGAACACTCGATTTTGCCGCAAACTAAAACCTTGTGCAAACTTGAGGCTGCTTTGTTCAATGAGAAGTACAGAAACCTATTGGGTGCATGCATGTAAACTACCCGAATTGCTCAAATTCGAAAAGTGAAAAATTAAGTCGTTTAAGTAGTAATCTCTAGCGACTTTAGTGAATTCGATATTTAAAACGCTTTCATATACGAATAGAGTTTTGTCAACGAACTTTTAGGAGTAATCCAACAATTTTGTTTGTTTTACTATAACACTTTAAACCAAGTTTAAATTACCGAATTGAATATTTGTAAACGAATGCAAAAGTTAAATTTGTATATCCAATTGCAGCTGGAGTTTAATGTTCAACGATTAGAAATTTGAGATAGATAAGCACCAACGACTGTAGGCAACCGCTACCCAAAAAGAATACGCAACTGCAACAACCAAGATGGCTGCTCAGTACTTTTCAGATCCTGTTCCGGATGTTTTGAAGTTTTAGGTTAATAGCATTTACAACTCTATGAAGGCTGTATTAGAAAAACTTCAGTATATAGTTAACTTTCTTCAATCTCGACTGATAAGTTTAATCTCTGGATATTCCATATTACCACCAACATTAAAAGTATTTTCATAGCAACGAGAAGGCGGGATATTTACGATACCCTAAAAATATTTTCACCGAGATGCAAAGACTAGTTTTCGAATTAAAGATATTTCGTTTGATCGTACAATTACAAAGTCAAAGTTTAAGTGTCAACTGTTAAAAGGAAGAAATGGCAAAAACGATTTGGGTGGTGGAGTAAAGTAGTTTAAAGTTAGTTGAATTATGCCAGGCTATAGAGCTACAAGGAGACCAAGAAACATGATTAGTCTTTGGCATCTTCCGCAGCGGTAAGATTCGAGATGCATCAGTAAAGCGAACAGATTTAGTGGAGCAACACAAGGGGTGTTGTTCGGGGATACTATTGAACTATAATTAACTTAAATTAAGTTACTATTCAATTCATTAAAATATTAAAACATAGTTTTAAAGTTTAAAATATTGAAACAATAGATGGGGTTAAACTTCTGGAGGTGATACAGTGCGCAATCATTTATGATGGCAAAATGTGGGGCCAGTTCATTTATTGCAAAATAGTTGCCATGGCGTGGTTAAATGAGTGCTTTTAGAACATTGAGTGACCACATCAATACAATTTTGATTATTAACAGTCGAAAGCTCAATATTTTAGTTTACATTTCAGGAGTTAAAAAGCAAACTATTCTGTAAACTCGATTGCTTCGAACTGATCTTGGAAGTTTGAAATAGCATATTGAATCAACAGCGCTTAGGCATAGTCAATACATGTAATAATTTACTACGACAATTTTAAACACCCAACACTTAATCTTATGGTTTATTTAAACAGAATATTAGATTGCTGTACCAAGTTAATTAACACTTGTTCACGCACTAGTCAAAACACAATTTCCCAATTATGCAACCGGCCCGATTAGTTTCTACACTGCGGAGGATTAAAGCTGACCATCTTTTATAAAGAAAAAGGGACCAATTACAGCGATTTACAGGTCCTCTTCAACGCACAGGTATAACACGTTAGTTACATTGTCCCAATACATTTTGCTGAATAGGTAAATTTCATTTAAGGGTTGCCCGTTAAGGCAATTCACATTTAACAAGGTAAATGGTAGGGAAATTGTTGCATCACTATTAAAGGCATTCAAGTTTTAAAAGCTAAAAATCACTGTCCGTGTTTATAGGACAAATTTCTAGGTTTTGGATAGCCAACGTCAATTTCGACAAGGTTCATTCAGAATATTGTAAATAGCGCTAGTTTATTTAGATGGGTGAGGATATTTAAACTTTAAAAAGGAAATTCAACCACAAATATTAAAGATTTGGTAAAATTACCGGTGTCCAGCCCATTGACAAGTATTTTTTATTACAATTTGTTGCAACATTTAGTCTGGGCTTTTAAAAATATTTTTAAAGCCAAAATGTTTTTTAACAGCACTGTAGTATAAACACCATGCTAAATGAAAGGCTGAAAGCAACTTAATTTTTCAGATAAATCCGACTACACCAGATGGCTCATTTAAGATGTTAAAAATAAACAATGACAATTTACAGTTCATGCAAGACATTTATAGCGTAATAGGATGATACAGAACACCTAACATCTTTAAGTATAAAAATTAACTGGCACCAGGAATACAAGAGCTGTGGGAACTATACTTTAACTTAAAATTGAATACTTTCGATTTCTATAGTAAGTGAATACTCATTAACTCAGCCTTCAAGTTAGTGTTTTCTGCACGAAATCGCTAAAGGTACATAATGATATTCAGTGAGTACTCCAATACTAAAAAAACAATTTGTTTAAAATTCATTCAGTGCTAAACTATTAACCAACAGTCATTTTATAGTTATCTGCAGAAAAACGAAACTTTACATGGCAAATCAAACTTTCGAAATTGGGATAGGTTAAACCAATATTGACTATTAACCACCGACGAGGCAATTTTTGAATTGATGTCGCTTTATACGTTGAATAGTTAAGAAATGTCAGCTCCTCATGCTGTTAGTTTAATCTATAATAAAAAAAGGCAAGATCGCTACATGCATTCATAGAATAAAGTTTCGTATCCAGTTCAAATTTAGTTTTTTGAGTGCAAAATTAAATGCTGTCAAGTTTCTCATGTTTTAGTGTAATTGAAACTTTAAATAACGGTCAACCAATTTAGCAAATGCGTACAACTTAAAATATTTTCATGTAAAATGAAGTTTGCAATCCTCCTTTTGAATTTAATGCGCAGTCGTTGACAGCACTAAACAATTAAAATGTTATGTTGCGCTATAAAATTATTGATTTGTAAGGTTATAACGAAATTTCAAAGTTTAATAACCGAAATTTGAAATCTCAATAGCGCAAATAACTACGAAACTATTTGTAAATTCAGTGCATTTCATTGGTACTCATCTTCGCAAGTTACAATTGACATTTGTTAGTTAAAGGTAGGCTTTGTTGCATACACGAACATCGGAACCGTGTCGTACAGATTTTTTTTAAATCGAAAATTCCAGTCAACAGTATTTTTGGATAGGGAGTTCTGTATGGGTTCAACATTAGCATATATTTTGATTTGTCTGCCCTAAATCTCAAGTCATAGCAATTTTAATTTGTTTTAGCAGCCCATTAGTACTTCAAGGGAGAGGATTTTAGATAGCAACGTCCTCGAGCGTTCGCAAAGGCTATGAATTGCCTTTGAACGCGAAAGCTACTGGCGCCAGAGAAAAAAATACGACCTAGAACACTCGATTTCGCCACTAACCAAAATCTTAGATGCATCTTCAAGTACAGTTTTCAGTCTTTACATTCTATCCTAATTATTCAAGTTCGAAAATTTACGAAGAATTTATTTAAGATAAATTCCAAGTATGTTCACTTGCAAAATACCGTTTCATAATTGTGCTGATCAGCCGATTTTTCACGTTTGAAGGAATTTTGAAGCACATTTGTAACGAAAAAGCATTACCAATAGGAAAAAGTAGAACCATTAAAAGACAGAATTAAAAAGTAAATTTCGTTAACTATTTTTCCGAATCTTCAACGGGTATTTAACATTTCTGGGAATTCTGAATTTCGTCGATAGATGAGCACCAATTACTATTCTTTCGATGTAGATTGATATTAACCTGTTAAAAGTTGGAAGTTATGAAGTGTAATAACTTGTAAGATATTTGAACACATTTGATTTTATTATTCTAACTTTCTGTTCCACGGTTGATGGTTTACTCTGCGATTTGAAAATCAAAATGAATGTCGTATAATTGAACAGAATTAGAAGTTTAAAAATTGAATAAAATTTGAAGGTATTCTTAAATTTACTGGGAAGTTAATTAAGTTTAGTGTTATTAAAATATTCTAGCTCTATGGACTTCGAAAACAAGATATTTTACGAATGCGATGTCTATGGATAGCAAGTTAAGGGTGCAAATTTCATTATACAGGAAAATAGTAAAGTTGTGCATTCGCATTTACTAAACTAATCGGCCGTTATCTAGAGTTTCAATTGCCCTAAATAAAAGTATTCACTCGACTTCCATTTAATTTTGCACTAGAAAAACTCAATCTAAACTGGATAAGAGACTTGATATTTTACGAATGCATGGTAGCGATCTTGAATTATTTATTATTCTGAACATACTTTGGGACGAAAAGGTGAGACTTCTAAAAGCTAACTGGGACTTTTTATTGAGGTTTTTAGTCGCCACTTTTGCTATGGTGCCGATGCCTTACGGCATCAAGAACTAACGATTCGATCACTTCATTCCAGGACATGTTACGCTGAAACAAAAGCTATGGAAGTGTTATGGTGATTTTAAGTGCCAGAAAATGTCGGTACCATTTTAGGTTAAAGCGCTTTTGCATCACGTATATTGCTACTCTAGTGTAATCAGTGCTCAATGGGTTCGTAATGTACCTTAACTCTCGTATCCAAATCAAATACCTAAAACATTGAATAGTTGTTTTTGAAAGATTTAAGTCGCATTCGAGCTACACTTGGGGTGCACCTGAATCGTTAGAAATTTTTTAGTTTATTTTCCACGGGTTAGGATGGTTGAATGTTATAGTTGGATGGCCGACTCTTTGGATTTGGGCTTTAAAGTTTTTACGAATAACGATACTCGGCTCTGAAGTGTATTCACTAAACTTGCAATCTACAGTGATATTATTCCGACGTGATTAGGCGCGTTAAAATACGAGTTTATAAGGGGAATGGACTCTGATGCAAGTAACTAATTTACATAGTTTTAAATTTAGTTTTAAGCAAAGTCTAGATCAGTCTTTCATCTGGAGAAGGTATCTATCAACACACAACATGTAAAATATAACAAGGATGAGAGTTTAGACAAGTTCTTTGTCCAATTAATCAATGTTTTTTTTTTAAAACTTAAATACCTATTTATGTACCTCGTTTTTAACCTTTTCAATTTAAGTAAAAGGAGAGACTCGTTTTGCAACAGATGCACAAGTACCCAAGATCTTGTTCTTTAGCCAGTTTAGTACATATCCCTCTAATATTGGCCCTTTTATGGCCAGATCTGGTGGCTTCCACGTTTTACTTATAAAGTTCGCTTTGGTCGAAAAATTAAGCCTTGGATAAATATACTACCTAAACTTCAGATAGTATTTTTAATTACCGTTTTTTACTAGGATGCTTAATATTCCCCCTATTGCACGAAATACTAGTTTCCTCTTATTTTAGTGTTTCTATTATGCGTTGGTTCATGAATTTTTATTTGGATTAATAACCTTCATAAGTTCATTTTAGAAGAATATTTAATATTTTGTCTGAATCTCTTAAGTGAAATTGTCATTTTTTGCTTTGAAAGTAAAAAGCTAGATTGTGCTTTATAGATGTTATGGTTAAGTTGCAATATATATTTAATCTTGAGCACTATTTAAAAATTGAATCCCGTCAACGGTTTAAGCGACTAACATTATGTATTTTAAGTTTTATGTATGTTAACTTTGTCTGGAGAATAGTGGGGCTGAATCATCGTCGCAGCAGTTACACGAAGCCTTTTGGAGTAGAGAACGCAGTAAATGTAACGATACACTTCCCGAACTTCAAAAGTTAGCAAGACTTAGACATCAAGCGAAAACTCACAACTTTTAAATTTAGTGACGATTTAATTGAATACAAGCAACATGGACATTTTACGATGCAGGTTTAAATAGTTAATTGAGCGAAGTAATACCAGTTATTTTCCATTAATAACCACCCATTTGAAACTAATCTACCATGCTTTCAAGTATGTTCCAAAACTAAAGTTGACTCTCCTACACATTAAGTCGAAGTTTGATCTTATTTTATGGCCGTTCAAGTATAGTAGTTCAAGTCATTATCCCATATTTTATGTCTCCAACTTGTTTTTTTACACTTGGCTAGGTACTACACGTTTGGTTAAATATTAGTTGCATTAGAGGTACACTAAGGCTTTCGGTGGCGTTTGAATGGAATCCCCAGGGGCACCGAAAGAGGGGAAGACCAAGAAACACTGAGACGGACGATCGAGAAAGAACTGAAGGACGTGGGGACAACATGGCGGGAGGCGAAACATCTGGCCACCAGCAGAGTGAGATGGAGGAAATTGACGGAGGCCCTATGCTCCAGTGATGGAGTGACAGAGGGCTAAGTAAGGCTTTCGGTGACAGGCGTCGTAATTTAGAACCAGTCGAGGGATGAAACATACAAGAGTCGTAACCCACAATATGAATCACTGACTTTCAGAAAGTCGACTACGTTGGCGAGCTAAAAAGTTCTTTCCAACTTATAAGCAGGCAAATTTCTAAAGCGTTTCGAAAACAAGGTTGTGGTATAAATACCTTTGACACATGGCAATTATGACACATCCTTTAACTGCAGACGTAGACAACAAACGGTGGCACTGAACGACGGACGATGAACGGACGGTGACGCAGATTGAAGCTTCCGATGACGAACTTTCCTTGACCAGTAACTCTTGGAGGACATCTTAAAAATAAATTCTAGTTTCAATAACCAACATAAATCGATGTGACAAACTTTGTTATCACCCCCAGCACCGGTCTGGTTTAATACAAGACAAACGTTTTAGTATTAAAATTAAAGAGCTTTGAATGAAAAAACCAATTGCTTTGAATTTAATACAAACAAAATACAATTTTTTTGTAATTGGAAAAATCAACACTAAATTTTTTATTCCAGAAGTTACAAATTATTAAGGTCTAAAACTAATGAACGTTAAGTTAATTTGGAGGGTAACCGAAGTGAATGAGGGTTGCCAATCTACACCTTAAGGGGTAATAGGATTCTTAAGTGTGCGAAGAATTTAATACAAAGCATAGTTTTCAATTTCATATAATCTTTTAACTAATACTCAATATACGAGTAATTTTTTTTATGTAATTCTACAAGGTTTATTTATTATAAAACAAATTTTAGCATTCGTTAAACTTCAGCCAAAACTAAAATAAATGATGAACATAAAACTATTTACAAAATTTGAAAACATTGGGATTAGGCTTGCGCGCCACACTCCGAGGTCAAAATTGAAGAAATGACCAAGAAAATGACTATTGTACAAATATGCACAAACACTTATACCTAATTTCTCGGCTCAATTTTAACTAGAAATTATTTTTAGAACCATTTTAAAAATAAATTAAAATTTTGATTTGAAATCTCTAAAAATTAGTTTAGCACGATCGTTAATATTACTTTAAAAACCGACGAAATAAATCAGATCCACTTACCACAACGGGAAGAGCAGAAAGTAGATAACAGCATCCGAAACCGGTGGCAGGAGAGTCAACATCGATGTAGAGCTACACGAGGGGTATTTGACGTAGTATCGAAATCCGTCTTCCTTAACGGCGAGTTAGTTTTGCTATACCTGCAACCAAAACAAGCAGGTTAGCATCGTAAAAGTTACAAATTGTAAACTCAACAGAAAATACAATCCTAACTTTCAGATTAATTTTATTACTTACCGAAATGGGTAGAGCAGAAAGCATCCATCTTTACCAGAGTACCCGTGGTACTAGATTTCCCAAAAGCTATTGTAGAGGTCAGGTGAAGGAATAACGCCCGGTAGTACGTGGATATTCGGTGAAGTACCTGCAATTCGAACAAAGAACACTGTAGCATCCAGGAATTAGCTATATGGAAAAATTAAATTTACTTCGAAATAGAGAAATTTGAAGTTCACCTCTTACCCGTAACAGAGAGCAGAAGTCTAGCCGTTATGTCTAGTTGAATCTAAATATGTCCATGACGGGTGGGTTGAATAACAGTCCCATACCTCCATTGTACTACATGAAGTCTATTGACAGACGAGATCCGTAGCATACCTATTTAAAAAAAGGCGAATTCATTAGAAAACCAGAAATTGTATTCGATTCGTACTTAATCTACTTGCAACGTACAGCACATAATTAGCACACTAAAGTTCGGTGCAACACTTGGTCAAACAATAAGTTAAAAGTTTAAACTTATTGAAAGTAGTTTAGAAGATAGTAACTTGTGAAACTATGAACCGAGTAATCAGCCATGATAGGGAGCCATTACGCTATTAACTATTGAGGCTGAAGATTTACGCCAACTATCTCAACTTTAAGACTCAACATTCAAATAAGTTAAATTCTATTACATTCAGAAAACTCAAATATTCCTAAAGCGAGATACAAGTATCACAAAAGAAATTAATTTTATTTTAAAAACTTACCAAGAGCGACGTCAACATCGAAGAAAAAGCTGAGCATGTTGCACGGCTTGAGCTTAAGATATTAAGCCAACGAAGCGTTCACATCAGCTAGCAAAGTCTGTAAAACAAGAAAAACATTAAACTTATTCTTTAATAATAAATGTACGTTAAAGATATCGCAGCTTGATGAGTTATTAACTCTTAAGTATATACCTTTATTTCACATTTAGAGAATTTCAATGCAAATAGTTAAAACATCACAATAACGCAACCCGTTTTATATATTATAGTGTTCAGTTACACGCCGACCCAACAGCAGTTCTTCAGCTTAATATTAAACTAGTTCATTAAAAAAAATTCGGATTCAATAGTAGAAATTAGTTGCTCCATTAACCTTTCCTTTTTCTTTAATACTAAACGTAGTAGAAAAAGGTTAAAAACTGACGCATAATCTGTAACTAGTCATTAAGTTTTCAACGCATTCAACAAAAAATAGAATTAATAAAAATCACTACAATACCTATCCAAGTTTAGCCGCTAACTTTTTATATTTCACAGCACATGTGAAAACTTCATATGGTGTGAAATCCCGAATGACTGGTGAGAAAGTTTAACTTATATTTATAACAATTTAATCATCCCTCCGTTTTCAATTATTGGCTATCCCAGAAACGGTGGCGCAGTACGTAAAGCAAAATTTGCATAACTCAGGCATTGTGAAGCAAATAGCAGAATTTACACATCATCGAAATGTATTTTTCAAATTTTGGTTGTTTGCGGTGTCGCACTAGAACTGGTGCATGCTATTTACTGGTTTAATTTTTTGGTTGAACAACGTGGCACTAGAGCTACACAATTCTAAAAAATCTGAAAAGGAATTCGTATCATAGAAAATCGTATGACTGTGGTTCTAAATTGCGTAGCGTAATTGGCAGTATTAAGTCAAAATGTAGAGTTAGGACAGAAACTGTACTACCGCCATCACCAAGTAACTAATAACTTATCATTAGATGTCTTGTGAGTATGCAAGTACACGGGGCTCTAAATCTTGTGGACATGTAAATACTTGGCGATCGTAAAATACTATTGGCTGAGCTGCAGGCTGATAGTTTGAAACCATAGTATAAATTGCAAACCGTAGCTGAACAATGTCAAAGGAAGTAAAAATATCTAGGTACAAATAGTCAAATAAAGGGAAGTAGGATCTTCGATTAGAAATATGTCGCCGGTTATTGTAAAGAAATGCATCGCGTTTTGTTCCCCATCAGATGCAAGAAATTTGCTTTTCTTGTATTTAGGAGATTAATTTGGCCTTCAGTTAATATTAAGAGTTTTTAGTAAACTGAATTTTAAAGTTAAATCGTAGCTCTAAAAGTAAATTTTTTTTAATTCTAAGCTATACTCGTTACTAAATATATAAAACTGAAAATGTGACTGCTTTCTTAATGTTCGCAACATATCTTGGGATAAACTAATGATTATAACTTCCATTTGAATGTAGTTTCACTGGACATTTCCGTTGCTAATTGTAATTTCTTGACTGACCTACACTTAACGAGTCGGCTCGTCACTTAACTGTGGTTCTAAACTATGCGATCCGTCGCCAATAGCCTCGTGTAGGCTCTAGCATACAGCAGCTCGGTGGCTGAAAGGTATTGCGCGTTAGCCTCAAGTTCAAGCTTGCGGGGCTTGACTGAGACTTTTTGGTTGGCGAAAATACGGATGTCGTATGCTTAAATGGCGTGTAAAGGATCCCTTGAGTACCCGTTTGGCTTGGGTTCTCTCGGTAAAATGAAATCTCGGCATACTTTAACATCCACAGTGCTCGGATTGATTGTAATCCGCGCATCAAACTAGTAGCGAGTCTCCTAGATTTTGCCACAAAAAAAATGGCTCTCTGTTCTGTGGAATATGCCTTGTCTGCAAAAGTTTAGCCGCCTAAAAAGCAGCCCCGTTTGGGATAAAGGGTTCTAGTGTGACGATAACTTATCCTGAATGTCCTTCCGCTTTTATTCTAGGTTCCTTTTATGCTATTCTGATGTGATCTGAATTCTGTTTTCTGCCATGTTGCTGAAGACCAAACGAAAATGGATTGGGAAAGGCGAAGACTGCCTCTTTAGTTAGTAAGTGATGTTTAACCATTTTTATGGGTCTATTGGTCCATCCCGAGAACAAATGGTTAACAAGGTGAACCCATGGACTCGCCTTGTCAACCATTTGTTCTGCCTTCACATTTCAGTAGACTAGTACTTGACTATGTTATGCACTAATTTGTAATATGAATTGTTGAGTGCGTAAAGTTTATGTGCTTTCTGTTCTTGCTCTTTTTGTAGTTAGGATGACACGAACTCGATTGAAGAGCCCAGTGGAAGAACTGCTAAGTGACGTTTCTAATGTTGAGATTTTTGTGTCAATGAACATATTGCCAACTTAACTTGAACAAGTTCACCCCTTTTTAAAAAAACAAAAACAAGTTTAGTATATTTTACGGTTTGCCGGTGTTTCTAGCAGATCCGAGTGCAAATTAAACTTCTAGGCTCGTTTTCGCCTTGTCAATAAGCACGTTCTTTCTTTAAGCTATTCAATTGTGTGGGTTAAAGTGTTCGATTTTGCTAGCTATTTTAACCCTTTCAGCTTTAGGTAAAGAGACGTTATTAACTCGCAACCGAGGTTGTAAGGGCGCAAGTAAGTGGCCCCATCATGGAGATAGGAGTAAGCGAGAAATGCTACTATGTCAAAACTGGTTTTGTTAACACTTTGGCTGCGGCGATAACGATGGAAAATGTTCATCGATAGAGGCTGATGTGAAGTAGAAGAACATACTGTTTCTAAAACCAGTTCGTTACGATGGAAATAAACTAACTCTTCTTCATTTTCGAAAAAGTAAAAATCTTAGTTTGAGATCGTAAAATTACAAGGTTAGGTTGAATTTACGTCGCTAACTGAAGCTACCCGGCAGCTAGTCAAAAGAAAAAAAAATACGACAAAATATTCCTGGACTTCTCCAACCAGGTAATTATCTGTTTCTAATTATTGAATTGAAAGCCAATAACCAGACTCGTTTCAATGATTTTTTTTACTATGAAATATCAATAAATTTTCCTAATTCTTATTTTTTTGGGGTTTTTTTTTAATAAAAAAATGTAATAGACTAGTTGCCTTTTTTTATAGCGAGATAGTTGAAGAGGGGAATTGCAAAATTATCCTGTCTGTAATGTGATTCGACGTTTGTAAAAAGTGATTATCACTACAACTTTTAACATTAAATGAAAAAAAATTGTGGAATAGTTGATCTACACCCATTATAACTAAATAATGTAATGTACTTGATTTAAATTGATTTATTTTTTTAATTAAAAAATCTTTTGATCTCCTCTTAAATCGTGACTTACACTACAGTTACGTGGAATTAGCCAATTACAAACTAGAGTAGGGTAGGTACATATACAATTCCGGCTTGTGTGATTGGTCATGGACCCTCTTATAAGCGTCAAGTGAGACCGACACCAAAAAGGATTTTTACTGACACAAAGAAAGGAATTACACCCAGGGCAAAGGTGGGGATCGAACAATAACAAACTAAACTGCACTGCGAAATGCAGTATGTTTGGTGTCTGGTCGCCCTACACTTGACACGATATTGGTTACAAAATTAAAAAAATTGAAAAAGGAATTTTGTGATGAGTCGTTCAGATGGTGGTGCTGGGCCTTCGCTTCCCAAAAGAAGAAAAAAATCACAATAACAAGGCTATTACAAGTAACGAAATTGTAAATTTGTTGGCTGAATTATCAGACGAGAACCCAAGTGATTTTAGTTATAACAGTGACAGTGGCGAAAAATTTGACCTTTCAGGGCCAATCACGCGCTGGCACGTAATTATAAAATTCTTCAATGAAAAGCTTAAATAATACTTAATCACATATTTATCTTTTATAACTATTTTTGAATCATATTTCTTATAATAATTATGTTGGCATCTGAGTATAATCTAATTCCACGTGAGGGCATTAACTATAAATCTAACTCAAAGTGACTGGCAGTCAACGTGTTAACATCCCTACAGAATTATGGCTGTATTATTATATTTGTTATCAATAGGAAAAATATAAACTTCGAAATAACACAAAAGCTGCATAAGCTTTAAAATTTATGTATGGAAATTCATCAGTAACATCTGGGATTACTAGTTCGTGTAACCACTAGACCACCATGTTTATCAAGTAATCAAACGAACTTGAACTCTTAAGAACGGTTGGCGAAATAGTACTACGAATTTTATCAGAATGTGCTGTTATCGATGAATCGGAACCATCGGACGCGCTCGCGCGTCCTCAGCATCCGACGTGTTAAGTGAAGCTATTGATTGCTTCAATATTAAGCCCAAACTGTTTCCGAATTTTTGCCGGCAACTATGTTAGGGTTTGACAAGCTAGTTGGAATGCAATATAAACTGAAGGTTTGTAAAGATGTTACCACTAGTGATTATTTATCCTAAAGAATCGGGCCTTTTTGCTTTTATATTAATATAAAAAAAACTAAATTGATTGCAAGGCAAAATTTGCGTGAGGAGCAGTCTTAATACAATAAGCATTAAATTCTGAAATCGCCAAAAGTCCATGAGTACTTCAAATGTGATGCTGTTCCAATCAAACCAATTCAAAAACAGGTTTGCTAATTGTAGCCCTTTCACGCTTGAATAATCTTTTATTTCGACTTGTTGGCTTTCAGATGGCTTCAATAATTTTTCTCGCCAAGCATCTCGACGCATTCCTATCTCTACGCCAGGGCCACTTATATTTGCGCCAACCTGTGTTGGTAACGTGCAACCTCTTGGTTGCTTGCAGTGCAAATCGGAAGTAAAAGCTTTTTGAATTTAACGGGTTAAGGGGTCACAGGAGTCTTAAAAATGTGCAAAGAAGATACTACATAGCATAGTTTGATTTCTCTTGTAATTTTTTAACTACTCAATAAATGAGTATAATTTTTTTATATGTAATTCTACAAGATTTATTTATTATAAAACAAGTTTTAAAATTTATGAAACTTTAGCCAAAACTAAAATAAATGATATTAAACATGAAGGTACTTGAACACACTGTGATTAGGCTTGCGCGGCAAATTGTGAAATTGAACAAAAGACCAAGAAAATGACTTTATATTGTACAAATAGTCTAAGAGCTAGCAACGTTTTTGAGAGAGAATTTCAGGTGGGCCAGTTTTAAGATATGCTATATCTCTCACTCTCCCGGACATCATACGGGCTATCTGGCAAGCGGTAGTGGTTGCGTTCATCAGTGCGCATCCTACTAATACAAGTAAAAAATTGATTTTTCAAATCATTTTAGGACGTTTTATTTTTTTATTGTTATTTTTAGCGAACTTTTTGCAACATAAATCTATTATTGCCAGACATTTTTATTGTTGTTTAAGCTGTGCCAGACCCTAATTTTGATTTTAAAAGCTCAAGTGTTGCCCAAATTACCAGCTCAGGTGTGAATTCACCAATCATTGTAATACGTCATCGTCATTCATTGCGCAATACCATGTGGCAATATTTGTAATGAGCTGGTAATTTGGGCAACACTTGAGCTTTTAAAATCAAAATTAGCGTCTGGCACAGCTTAAACAACAATAAAAATGTCTGGCAATAATAGATTTATGTTGCAAAAAGTTCACTAAAAATAATAATAAAAAAATAAAACGTCCTAAAATGATTTGAAAAATCAATTTTTTACTTGTATTAGTGGGATGCGCACTGAGGAACGCAACCACTACCGCCAGACAGATAGCCCGTATGATGTCCGGGAGAGTGAGAGAGATAGCATATCTTAAAACTGGCCCACCTGAAATGCTTGTTTTTCCGACGTTGCTAGCTCTCGTACTAAAATATGTACAAACTAGGACTTATACCTAAATTCTCAGCTCAATTTTAATTAGAAATTATTTTAAGAACTTTTTTCTAAAAAAATTAATAAAAATTTAAAAATTTTGATTTTAAATTTTTTAAAAAATAATTTCTAATTAAAATTGAGCTGAGAATTTAGGTATAAGTCTTTGTTTGTACATATTTGTATAATATACATAAAGTCATTTTCTTATTCATTTTTTCAATTTTGACCTCACAATTTGCCGCGCAAGCCTAATCACAGTGTGTTCAAGTACCTTCATGTTTAATATCATTTATTTTAGTTTTGGCTAAAGTTTCATGAATTTTAAAACTTGTTTTATAATAAATAAATCTTGTAGAATTACATATAAAAAAATTATACTTATACATTGAGTAGTTCAAAAATGACATGAAAGATCAAACTATGTTTTGTAGTACCTTCTTTGCACATTTTTAAGACTCCTGTGACCCCTTAAATTGCTAATTGCAGTAAGTTATGATCGAACATGGTGCATGGTTTTCATTGAATGAAAATGTGGTATTGTACTGTATTTCAATACAAATAAACTATCTCTCGTATGCATAATGCTTATAGTTTTAATTCTTTTCAGTATTAAAAACCTTTAACGATTTTGTTGGCGATCCAGGGACTCGCTACATAATTTGTGACACAACTTGATTCAAGTAATGGCAGCTCGCAGGATTTCAATGTTTTGACAATAGCGCTGAACAGCAGCTATATATTTATATTGTCATATTTTTATTTGTTTTTGTTAATATCAAATGAATTTGAAATTCAATAAATTGATGTGTATTAATGTCTGTGTGGTAATTTTGTTTATATTCTTAACTATTAAAATTTGGTGATTGAAGGATAAATTTTCAATAGTCTTGAAATAATTAACAATGGAACTGGATATCAGTTTTAAAATTCTGAGTAAGAGTCGCCTGTCAAGTTGACTAAGGTTTAAAGGAACTTTGAACTAACTATTGCCTAAGTTAAGATTCTTTAATTTGTCTACATTTTACCTGTACTTATTTTAAAATATTAAGTATAATTGATGGACAGTTGTAAGTCAAAATAAACCGGATACGTGCGGACTAAATAGAGTGCACATTTTGAAGCACTCGCATATTTATTAGTTCAATGCATTCGGAAAGAGACGCGAATATATCGGTTTGAAGATAAAACTGACATTTTGTCAATGAGTTGCATAGTTAAAATGGAGTTGCTGTAGTGCGATTTTTGAACCTTTCGCAACCGACCCCAGGATGGGGCTGGTTGTGAATTTTTTTTTCCATTATAAAAATCGGTATTTCAAGTAAACCTACCGAACGCTTTGTAGTTAGCCCAAAAACAAAACTCTCGGCAAACTATTTGGTGAACATGTTAAGTTCGGCGACCGTTTAGATGCTTTTGTTTTCTCTAATGGGGCTGCAATATTGGCGATCAAGCCTTTTGCCGACTTGGCATATTCCCCACAACTAAGAGCCATTTCTTTGTGGCACCACATAGGCGACTCTCGCTACCAATTTTGACGTCCAGATTACAATGAATCTGAGGACTCTGTGGATGTTGAAGTACAGCGTGGTTATAAAATTACGCTCCCTATTCGGAGTGGCCTGTAGCTTGAATGAATAATCCAAATGCAAAAAAAATTGAGACACTTACTAATCAAGAAATGGGAAAAAGAATGGAATCATAAAAAAAACAAACTCGTCACTTGACCAGGGTTCTAAATTACGAGGCGTAATTGGATGTGTTAGCCGTAATTGGCTACTCCTCGTAATTATAACCTTTTTCAAGATACGAGTTTCTGTGTTATAATTCCATTCTTTTTCGTAAAATAGAAACTCGTCTCTTGACCAGGGTTCTAAATTACGAGGCGTAATTAGCTGTGCTGGCAGTAATTGGCCATAATTGACGACGTTTCGTAATTTAGATTCTGGTCAAAAGACGAGTTTTTTTATGATGATTATTTTTTATGATTCTTTTTTAGGATTTTGTCTTTTTTATGATACCATTCTTTTCCCCCCCTTCTTGATTAGTAAGTGTCTCAATTTTGTTGCATTTGGATTATTCATTCAAGCTACAGACCACTCCGAATAGGGAGCGTTATTTTATAACCACCCTGTATGCCAAGATTTAATTTTGCCGAGAGAATCCAAGCCAAAATGGCCATCCAGGGATCTTTTACATGCCACATATTCATATAACATGCTTGCCCAAGATTTTCCATGAATAAGGACTCGCACTAGAACTACATGAGAGATATAGCCATAGTCGTCTTGTATAAAGCCGCAATCAAAGGAATAAACTTGCACTAGATCTACAAGAGGCATATGGCCATGAATAACGGGTTTTACAGACGAGACCAAACGAATAGGTAACCTCGCACTAGATCTACAAGAGGCATATGGCCATGAATAACGGGTTTTACAGACGAGACCAAACGAATAGGTAACCTCGCACTAGATCTTCAAGAGGCATATGGCCATGAATAACGAGTTTTACAGATGCCACCAAATAAATAGGCAACCTCGCACTAGATCTACAAGAGGCATATGACCAAGAATAACGGGTTTTACAGACGCCACCAAACGAATAGGCGACCTCGCACAAGAGGCATATGGCCATGGATAGCGGGCTTTACAGATGCCACCAAATGAATAGGCAACCTCGCACTAGATCTACAAGAGGCATATGACCATGAATAACGGGTATTTACAGACGCCACCAAATGAATAGGCAACCTCGCACTAGATCTACAAGAGGCATATGGCCATGTATAACGGGTTTTACAGACGCCACCAAATGAATAGGCAACCTCGCACTAGATCCACAAGAGGCATATGACCATGGATAACGGGTTTTACAGCCGCCACCAAACGAATAGGTAACCTCGCACTAGATCTACAAGAGGCATAGGGCCAAGAATAACGGGTTTTACAGACGCCACCAAACGAATAGGCAACCTCGCACTAGATCTACAAGAGGCATATGGCCATGGGTAGCGGGTTTTACAGATGCCACCAAATGACTAGGCAACCTCGCACAATATCTACAAGAGGCATATGACCATGAATAACGGGTTTTACAGACGCCACCAAACGAAAAGGCAATCTCGCAATAGATCTACAACAGGCATATGGCCATGAATAACGGGTTTTACAGATGCCACCAAATGAATAAGCAACCTCGCACTAGATCTACAAGAGGCATATGACCATGGATAACGGGTTTTACAGACGCCACCAAATGAATAGGCAACCTCGCACTAGATCCACAAGAGGCATATGACCATGGATAACGAGTTTTACAGACGCCACCAAACGAATAGGTAACCTCGCACTAGATCTACAAGAGGCATAGGGCCAAGAATAACGGGTTTTACAGACGCCACCAAACGAATAGGCAACCTCGCACTAGATCTACAAGAGGCATATGGCCATGGATAGCGGGTTTTACAGATGCCACCAAATGACTAGGCAACCTCGCACAATATCTACAAGAGGCATATGACCATGAATAACGGGTTTTACAGACGCCACCAAACGAAAAGGCAATCTCGCAATAGATCTACAACAGGCATATGGCCATGAATAACGGGTTTTACAGATGCCACTAAATGAATAAGCAACCTCGCACTAGATCTACAAGAGGCATATGACCATGGATAACGGGTTTTACAGACGCCACCAAATGAATAGGCAACCTCGCACTAGATCTACAAGAGGCATATGACCATGGATAACGGGTTTTACAGACACCACCAAACGAATAGGCAACCTTGCACTAGATCTACAAGAGGCATATGGCCATGAATAACGGGTTTTACAGATGCCACCAAATGAATAGGCAACCTCGCACTAGATCTACAAGAGCATATGGCCATGAATAACGGGTTTTACAGACGCAACCAAACGAATAGGTAACCTCGCACTAGATCTACAAGAGGCATATGGCCATGAATAACGGGTTTTACAAGTGCCACCAAACGAATAGGCAACCTCGCACTAGATCTACAAGAGGCATATGGCCATGGATAGCGGGTTTTACAGATGCCACCAAATGAATAGGCAACCTCGCACTAGATCTACAAGAGGCATATGACCATGAATAACGGGTTTTACAGATGCCACCAAATGACTAGGCAACCTCGCACAATATCTACAAGAGGCATATGGCCATGAATAACGGGTTTTACAGATGCCACCAAATGAATAAGCATTCCGCACTAGATCTACAAGAGGCATATGACCATGGATAACGGGTTTTACAGACGCCACCAAATGAATAGGCAACCTCGCACTAGATCTATAAGAGGCATATGACCATGGATAACGGGTTTTACAGACACCACCAAACGAATAGGCAACCTCGCACTAGATCTACAAGAGGCATATGGCCATGAATAACGGGTTTTACAGACGCCACCATACGAATAGGTAACATCGCACTAGATCTACAAGAGGCATATGACCAAGAATAACGGGTTTACAGACGCCACCAAACGAATAGGCAAACTCGCACTAGATCTACAAGAGGCATATAGCCATAGATAGCGGGTTTTACAGATGCCACCAAATGAATAGGCAACCTCGCACTAGATCTACAAGATTTATATGACCATGAATAACGGGTTTTACAGACGCCACCAAACGAATAGGCAATCTCGCAATAGATCTACAACTGGCATATGGCCATGAATAACTGGTTTTACAGATGCCACCAAATGAATTGGCAACCTCGCACTAGATCTACAAGAGGCATATGACCATGAATAACGGGTATTTACAGACGCCACCAAATGAATAGGCAACCTCGCACTAGATCTACAAGAGGCATATGGCCATGTATAACGGGTTTTACAGACGCCACCAAATGAATAGGCAACCTCGCACTAGATCCACAAGAGGCATATGACCATGGATAACGGGTTTTACAGACGCCACCAATCGAATAGGTAACCTCGCACTAGATCTACAAGAGGCATAGGGCCAAGAATAACGGGTTTTACAGACGCCACCAAACGAATAGGCAACCTCGCACTAGATCTACAAGAGGCATATGGCCATGGATAGCTGGTTTTACGGATGCCACCAAATGACTAGGCAACCTCGCACAATATCTACAAGAGGCATATGACCATGAATAACGGGTTTTACAGACGCCACCAAACGAAAAGGCAATCTCGCAATAGATCTACAACAGGCATATGGCCATGAATAACGGGTTTTACAGATGCCACCAAATGAATAAGCAACCTCGCACTAGATCTACAAGAGGCATATGACCATGGATAACGGGTTTTACAGACGCCACCAAATGAATAGGCAACCTCGCACTAGATCTACAAGAGGCATATAACCATGGATAACGGGTTTTACAGACACCACCAAACGAATAGGTAACCTCGCACTAGATCTACAAGAGGCATATGGCCATGAATAACGGGTTTTACAGATGCCACCAAATGAATAGGCAACCTCGCACTAGATCTACAAGAGCATATGGCCATGAATAACGGGTTTTACAGACGCCACCAAACGAATAGGTAACCTCGCACTAGTTCTACAAGAGGCATATGGCCATGAATAACGGGTTTTACAGGTGCCACCAAACGAATAGGCAACCTCGCACTAGATCTACAAGAGGCATATGGCCATGGATAGCGGGTTTTACAGATGCCACCAAATGAATAGGCAACCTCGCACAAGATCTACAAGAGGCATATGACCATGAATAACGGGTTTTACAGACGCCACCAAACGAATAGGCAATCTCGCAATAGATCTACAACAGGCATATGGCCATGAATAACGGGTTTTACAGATGCCACCAAGTGAATAGGCCACCTCGTACTAGATCTACAAGAGGCATATGGCCATGGATAACGGGTTTTACAGACGCCACCAAATGAATAGGCAATCTCACACTAGATCTACAAGAGGCATATGACCATGGATAACGGGTTTTACAGACGCCACCAAACGAATAGGTAACCTCGCACTAGATCTACAAGAGTCATATGGCCATGAATAAGGGGTTTTACAGGTGCCACCAAACGAATAGGCTACCTCGCACTAGATCTACAAGAGGCATATGGCCATGAATAACGGGTGTCACAGACGCCACCAAACGAATTGGTAACCTCGCACTAGATCTACAAGAGGCATATGGCCATGAATAACGGGTTTTACAGACGCCACCAAACGAATAGGTAACCTCGCACTAGATCTACAAGAGGCATATGGCCATGAATAACGGGTTTTACAGACGCCACCAAACGAATAGGTTACCTCGCACTAGATCTACAAGATGCATATGGCCATGAATAACGGGTTTTACAGATGCCACCAAACGAATAGGTAACCTCGCACTAGATCTACAAGAGTCATATGGCCATGAATAAGGGGTTTTACAGGTGCCAGCAAACGAATAGGCAACCTCGCACTAGATCTACAAGAGGCATATGGCCATGAATAACGGGTTTTACAGACGCCACCATACGAATAGGTAACATCGCACTAGATCTACAAGAGGCATATGACCAAGAATAACGGGTTTACAGACGCCACCAAACGAATAGGCAAACTCGCACTAGATCTACAAGAGGCATATAGCCATAGATAGCGGGTTTTACAGATGCCACCAAATGAATAGGCAACCTCGCACTAGATCTACAAGATTCATATGACCATGAATAACGGGTTTTACAGACGCCACCAAACGAATAGGCAATCTCGCAATAGATCTACAACAGGCATATGGCCATGAATAACGGGTTTTACAGACGCCACCAAATGAATAGGCAACCTCGCTCTAGATCTACAAGAGGCTTATGGCCATGAATAACGGGTTTTACAGACGGCACCAAACGAACAGGTAACCTCGAACTAGATCTACAAGAGGCATATGGCCATGAATAACGGGTTTTACAGATGTCACCAAATGAATAGGCAACCTCGCACTAGATCTACTAGATGAATATAGCCATTAGAAATGGGATTTGAAAAGTGCAAACAAATAATTAAAACACCTCGCGCTCAGTCTACATAAAGGATATAGCCATTAACCTCATAATAAAAAAAAAACGCAATCAAAAGAATAAGACTCCTTTCACTAAATTTACATTAAGATAAAGCCATTTTCCCAAGAATAAAGCCGATCCAGCGGCATAGTGGTTAAGGCATTGGCCTCTGGAGCTGCTGGGTCCGGGTTCGAATCCCGTTCAGGCTTGGATGTTTGTGTTTGTCGAGTATATGCGGAGTACGTGCTCGTAAAATCTGTTGGGTCCGAAAGTCCTGTGGGCGGTCATTGCGCAGTTTCCCATGGGTACAGGTCCCTGGAGAAAATTTCCCTCCCCTTCAGGGACATGCCTAAATTGCGGAGGTGGCGACAGAGTGCAACATCTGTCATATGTGTTTGTGTGTGTCTTGTGTCGTCCTACTTGACGATGGTTTATAAGCGGGTCCTTGCGACCAAGCACACAAGCCTGAAAATATATGTCTACCAACCAACCAAGAATAAAAAAAAACCGTAATCAATTACTGAAGGCTCTTCGCACTATATCGACATGAAGGATATAGCCAAGGTTCTCTTGATTGAAGGCGCAATCGAGATAATTGATAAATTCGCACTAGATCTACTAGAGGGATATAGCCATTTTAGAAGAGTTTTGAACACGCGAACAAATAAATAAAAACCTCACACTAGGTCTACATAAATGATATAGTCATTAACCTCGGAATAAAAACAGTAATCAAATGAATAAGGCGCCTTGCACTAAATCTACATGAGAGATATAGCCATGTGATATTAGTAAGGGATATAGCCATGATATAGTCTTGAGATTTGAAGCCGCAATAAAAAGAATGTATAATCTCGCACTAGATCTACAAGAGGCATATGGAAAAGAATGCCAGGTTTTACAGACGCCACCAAATGAACAGGTAACCTCGCAATAGATGTACAACAGGAATTTATGCATAAAAGACGGGTTTTGAAGACGCAAACAATAAATTGAAACACCTAGCACTGTAACTACATGGAGGGTATAGCCATTAAAACTAAGAATAAAAAACCGTATTAAATGAATAAAGCTTATTGCACCAAGTCTACGTGAAGAATATAGCAATCGGTCCCTGAAATTTAAACAGCAGTCAAATGTATAGCAACCTCGCACTAAATCTACATAAAGGATAATGCCGTTTTTCCAAGAATAAAAAAAAGTAATCAAATGAGCAAGGCTCCTCGCACTCCATCTACGTGAGAGATATAGCCATCGGCTTCGGGACTTATAACCTCAATTAAATGAATAGGTCACCTCTCACTAGATCTACAAGAGGCATATGGCCATGAATAACGGGTTTTACAGATGCCACCAAATGAATAGGCAACCTCGCACTAGATCTACAAGAGGCATATGGCCATGAATAATTGGTTTTACAGATGCCACCAAATGAATAGTCAACCTCGCACTAGATCTACAAGAGGCATATGGCCATTAGGATAACGCCATTGTCCCCGTAGGGAAAAACAATAATCATTTGAATAAGGCTCCTTGCACTAGATCTACCAGAGGTATATAGCCATGAGCGCTGGGCTAATAATAAATAAAGACCTAACAATGGAAAAGCAACTCGCACTAGATCTACATGAGGGATTTTAACCCAGCATACGAAACCGCAATAAAATAAATAATAGTCCTTGCACTAGATCTACATGAGGGATATAGCCATGGTCGTCTTGATTTGAACGCCTATGGCCAAGAATTCCGGGTTTTACAGAAGCCACCGATGTCGCCCTTAACGGTTGTGTTGGGTGCCGATTCAGGTGTCAGCTCGTCACTTGACTGTGGTTATAAAATACGACGCCCGTCGCCAAAAGCCCTCGTATAGCTCTAGTGCAACGATATTCAAACTAAACTGAACTAAACAGAGGAACTGAACTACAAGAGGCATATGGCCATGAATAATTGGTTTTACAGATGCCACCAAATGAACAGGTAACCTCGCACTAGATCTACTTGAGTCATATAGCCATGAGAGACGGGTTTTGAGGAAGCAAAAAAATAAATAAATTGCCTCGCACTAGATCTACATAAAGGATATAGCCAGTAGCCCCGGAATAAAAAAAACGAATAAGGATCCTTGCACTAGACCTACGTGAATTATATAGCCATCGTTAATAAATTTAAACAGCAGTCAAATGAATAGCGACCTCGCACTAGCTCTACATAAAGGATAAAGCCATTTGTAACGGAATAAAAAAAACCGTAATCAAATGAACCAGACTCCTCGCACTCCATGTACGTGATCTCGGTCTCGGGATCGGAAGGTCCCGCGATCGAGTACCGGTACCACTGACGACCCACCGAATATATGCGGAGTACGTGCTCGTTAAATCTGTGGGTACGAAATTCCTGTGGGTGATCATTGCTAGTTTCCCACGCGTACAGGTCCCTTGATATTATTTCCCTCTCCTTCAAGGACATGTCTAAATTGTGGAGGTGACGAAAGATGGCAGCATCTGTCACGTATGTGTATTTGTTGTGTGTCTTACTTGACGGAGGTTTATAAGCTGGTCTCTGTCCAAGCACACAAGCCTAAAAATGTATGTCTACCAACCAACCAAATTAAATATTATATTATTTATAATAACTAAAGATGTTGCAATGAAAAGGACTTTAAGGGGTCTCATAGGAGTCTTAAAAATGTGCAAAGGTACAACTGGGGAAAAAAAAAACGAATCACCCCTCGTTTCTCGGCTGCTATTGATCAAGGAATTTTGTGTAAGGTGTCAATTTTCAGGAAAAAGCGTGAGGAATTGGGAACTGGCAACAAAAATTGTAATAGGGGTCGTCTACATATTAAAATGAGTACCAACTTTGAAAATTCCAATGGCAACACCCAATTTTTTTTACATAAAAAGGTTCAGCACCTTCAAAATACCCCATGTATAAAAAAGAATTATTTGTTTTGCATTATTTGCTGAGATATTAAAGCCTTAATTTTTAACCCGCTTAGGGGCAAATCTCCTAAGTGAAAAAAGGTAATATTTTGGTTGTGTCTTTTCAAAACGACAAGCTAAAAAAGGGTTAGCACAAACTCGCCAACGGATGCTAGAATTTAACTTTCTTCAGTAATATTGGGATTTTTCGAATGTTTTCTTTTTTTTTTTTAATTTTGGATTTTAAAATTCAGAAATAAAATAAAGTCTAGAAGATGAAAGGTTTTAATTTTAAATTAAACGCATATACGGTTATTCATAACGGACAGATTTTCAAATGCTATTAGTTACAATCAGGTTGAAAAACATGATTATTACACTTATGTTTTAAACTTTTTATGCAATATTTTGTTTCATTCACATTGTTGCAAAAAGTTTGTTTAAAATTCGTCGCACTCTATCGGTTATATTGGCCCAGTGGCTTAGTAGTAGTGCTTATTTCGCATTGCCACGCCACAGGTCTGGGGATCAAATCCCGGATTGGGCGAGGTGGACCCATCCTTTCATCCCTTAAGTGGGTCGATAAATTGGGGACCAAGCATCCTTGGAGAACTAAACGCTGGGGGTTCCGCGTGAATCTTTCCACACTACCGGGACGTATGCCTTCCACCCCAGAGCCTTTGTATCACGAAAGCTGAAATGGGCACGGCAGGCCCTGGCCCACTAATTGGCTGTTGCACAGAGGAGTTTAGTTTTTTATCGGTAAACCACGTATTGCAAATTGAGGGTTACGACCTTAACTCGATATTTAAGGAAAGCAAAATAAAATTACTCAGAATGATTTGGTAATGATTTTTAACCAAGACAGTGGGCACTAATCATTTTAAATAATTAAAGTTGTAGCAAAAAAATGAACTAAAAACCGAATGCCAATAATATTCTAGGATATTTAATATTGTACATTAAACACACTTTTTGAAATTGTATTGGAAATAACATACATTTAAGAACATAGTAACCGATATAATTTAATGTTAATTATACAAACAAAATACATTGTATGCACTTAAAATAAGAAAAGATTTTTAGTAATTTGACTGGCATCAATTATTTGAATAAGCATTTACCAGCAAACGCTTTTTAATCACCAAACGATAATGCAATTTAGGATCAAATTTGCCGAGTAATTTTTTACACGGTCCCTAAAATTATTCTTTTTCAGTTTTTTTACAATAACTCGGCAAATAATTATAGTTGAATTAAAAAATCCGAGATTTTGGTTCTACTTGATCTACTTTATCGATTTATGTAAAAAAAAAATTGGGGTTGCTATTCATGTTTTATTTTTTCTTATTTAAATTTAAATAAAAAATTATTAAAAATGAAAAATTGATGAAAAAACATGTGTGATTTGTTTTTGGAAAATTAAGAAGTATATAATGAAAAAAAAATCTTTGTTTAATTCATTTTATTTGTAGAGGTATGAATAAAAGTTTGTGAAACTTTTTTAACATTATGGGTGTTCAACTTTGAATACTTATATCTCAGCAAATAATGCAGAATAAATAATTCTTTTTCATACATGGGGTATTTTGAAGGTGCTGAACATTTTTATGTAAAAAAAATTGGGTGTTGCCATTGGAATTTTCAAAGTTGGTACTCATTTTAATATGTAGACGACCCCCATTACAATTTTTGTTGCCAGTTCTCAATTCTTCACGCTATTTCCTGAAAATTGACACCTTACACAAAATTCCTTGATCAATAGCAGCCGAGAAACGAGGGGTGATTCGTTTTTTTTTTCCCCAGCTGTACTACAAAGCATAGTTTGATCTTTCATGTAATTTTTTAACTACTCAATATATAAGTATAATTTTTTTATTATGTAATTCTACAAGATTTATTTAATATAAAACAAATTTTAAAATTTATGAAACTTTAGCCAAAACTAAAATAAATGATATTAAACATAAAGCTATTTGAAAACATTGTGATTAGGCTTGCGCGGCAAAGTGTGAAGTCAAAATTGAAAAAATGACCAAGAAAATGACTTTATATTGTACAAATATGTACAAACAAAGACTTATATCAAAATTCTCAGCTCAATTTTAATTCGAAATTATTTTAAGAACTTTTTTCTAAAAAAAATTATTAAAAAATTTAAAATTTTGATTAAATTTTTTTAAAAAAATAATTTCCAATTAAAATTGATCTGAGAATTTAGGTATAAGTCTTTGTTTGTACATATTTGTACAATATAAAGTCATTTTCTTGGTCATTTTTTCAATTTTGACTTCACACTTTGCCGCGCAAGCCTAATCACAATGTTTTCAAATAGCTTTATGTTTAATATCATTTATTTTAGTTTTGGCTAAAGTTTCATAAAATTTAAAATGTGTTTTATATTAAATAAACCCTGTAGAATTACATATAAAAATTATACTGAGACATTAAGTAGTTAAAAAAGTACATGAAAGATCAAACTATACTTTGTAGTACCTTCTTTGCACATTTTTAAAACTCCTATGACCCCTTAATGGGGATTTCGGCATTCCATGGCTCATGTAAACGCGCCTTGGGACATACGTGCTCGTTAAGTCTGTTTAGTCGAAATTCCCGGTGGCGTCGGTGTACGATGTCGCTCGAAGTTCCATTGGGTGCCCGCTCAGGTGTCGACCTCGTCACTTGACTAGGGTTCTAAATTACGAGGCGTCATTGTTTGTGTTAAAGCTCCTACAAGGAAGCTAGAAATAGGCAGCCGGAAACAATTACACTACCACTACCTACACTAGTCACCCCTGTGGAAGTCCAGCAAAGGAATATATATCCTTCATAAAACCATAAACCTGTAGTGGATCAAACCATATATCGTAAACATGGGCAGGAATTCTTCTGGCAAACAGCCACACACACATTGTTTAAGAAGATTTCATAGTAAAAAATGTATGTAGCAAACTAGTCTGTTTTTTAGACGAATATTTCTTTACCTGTTGTGGTTATAAATAAAAACTTTATTAGTAAAATTTTATTTAGTAAAAGGCTCAGATGCCATTGGAGAAAAAAGAAATGGCACAAACAAAAATTTCAGTAGAAAAATTAGGTTTTATTCAGTGGATGGCAGCTCTGCCGTGGCAACAACTATTTTCTTTCTCCGTCCCATTCACGGGCGCCTACCAGCACAACACTAATTCTTTTTAACATATCGTCGACATAGAAATCCGAGTAGGCAGCCTTTCCTGATCCTAAAGATAAATTTAAGGGATTACTCAAGGCATAAAAATGTACAAAACTAATTTTATTATATACTAAGCTAATTTCAATATATTATAAATAGGTATAGGAAATTAATCTATATATAATTATTTACTAAGCTCATATATTTTCAAAACATACAATACTATAAAAAATTATATTTACAGAACCATATTGAAATGTATCCCCTTGTAGTCTTAGACTTAAGACAAATAAAAAGTGGTTAATTGTTATTTTTAGTTAAAATTAAAATAATTGCAAACTAATTGTTACTACTAAAGTCAACAATTAAATAATTGTTTATTCTAATTTTCCACAATTAAAATTGATGAATTGTTATTTGTTAGTTAAAACTATACCGAACCAATGAATATACTTAAGTAATATGTATAATATACAGTATTAGGATTAAAAAAGGGCATTAGGACAGCAGCTTCACTTTATAGGACAAATGGGCAATCCATATAGATTTTAATGGGTCATCCCACATTGGCCCACCCGGGTAGTTTTTATATCGGCCCATTTGGGTTTTTCTAGAAAGCTCGGTTTTATTAAAATAGCTATAAATTGTACAAATATTATTTTCTATGCTACAGTACTGAACATCAATTATTACACCGTGAATTTCATGGTATTGATTTTGTTTATCAAATATAATTTCTATTTGCCTTGATTAATTAAAAAAATATACTTGTGTATGTTTTTTGTCGTACAATAATTTTTAAATAAAATAGGCTTCATTGTTAACTAAATTATAAACAGTTCATTTGACTAAGAATTAAAACAGAGTTCTAAACTACTTTATTTAATGTCGTGGGCTTTTTATAGATAGACTCAAAAATCTATACGGGTTGCCCATATTGTTCCATGTAGATCCATCATGGTTTTTTTTACCTATAAAAAAACGTAAAATATAAAACTCTTAGTATCCAAATACATTAATGTTCACTTAGTTATTACAAAATAAATTATATTTTACATATATTTTTCCGTAATTAGCGCATAATTACTCAAATTGAGTACATGGGATTCACATGGTTTGGTAATGGGCTGATGGGGCCCATCTGAACCACGTGGAACCACGTCGGACCATGTGGATCCCTGTGCTACCTGGGTACATTATATAAAATTCACCGATATTAAGGGTACACCCGTGCAACCCCGGGTACAGTGTCGGATTTTGGCCAAGGCCTACAAGGCCCGGGCCTAGGGGCCCAGTCAGTAAGGGGACCCTTTAAAGAAAAAATCGGTAAAATAACGTATAAAAATTTTGAAAATCGCCAAACTCCGAAAACCGGCCTCAAAAATTGCCCAAATCAAACTATAAATTGTATAGAATAACTACATATAATACATTATTCTGAGGTTTATTAAAGTCGATTGAAAATCTGTGCTAATTATTTAATTTGTTAAATTTCCAAAATAGCTTCGAGATAGTTTTTGGGGGCCTCAAATGTCAAGTGCCTAGGGGTCTTGGGTTTTTAAATCTGGCCCTGCCCGGGTATATGAAGCTGGCAGGCCGGATTCAACATTCTATTGGCTTCCCCAACTAAGTTAATTAATTCGTAGTTTCTTAATGAACAGTACAATTTTATTAATTCAAGCGAATCGTGTCGGAAAAAAAATCCTGCTTATAAATAACGTCTCTAAGTATATATAACCTGTGGGTAAATCTAATTGGATAAGTTTATAAGTCCTTAATAACGATAGCAATTTAGTCTAAAATTAAATTTCTAAACCCAATTTGTTCGAATAAATAAAACTAACAAAAACGAATAACAAACTCAAACTCTTTTCAGAATAACCTTATCATTCGAAACTCGAACTCAAAGCGATGTCAATTATTTTTATAAATGAACCTAACAAACGAATGACGAACTAAAACTAACTCAACGGTCTATTTCAAAGGCTTTTCAGCATAACGCTATCCTTCAAAACGCGAACTCAAAGCAACCGCGGAAAAAATCCGAACCGAAGAAGCAAAAGCAACGGCTAAAAGCACGAACCCGAACTACAAACGACCGAAATGCGCATGCGCTGTTCCGGACCGAGACCCAACTGAAGAGCTTAGTGGAAGAGCATGCTAACTGACATTTTTGAAAATTGATATTTTTGTGTCAACGAACCTATTATTCCATTCTTTAAAGATAACTTCAAGTTCATAAATAAAGGAAAGTTGTTAATTATAGTTTTTTTTTCGATTGCAAGTACCGATTTTGACGGATTTAAGTGCATACGAAAAACTGTAAAGCTCATTTTCTCGTTTTCAAATTTTTGTCACTTAAAACGTTCTTCCACTAATTGTCGCGGGGTCAAGTTCAGGAAGGAAGTTGTAACAAGGTTTCAGTTCTTATCAAACCGTTATCTCAAGTTTGGGTTTTAATTCGTATTTTTCGAAGTACAAAAGCTGAATTTGTATGCAGTAATTCTCAAATCATATTTTGTTGTGATATATTGTGCACGGTTGAATATTGTGTGGAATATTTTTACCGACTTCAAACAAGCGTTAAGGTAATTATGATTTTTTTGGAATAAATTTTATGTATAATTTGTTTATTTGTGTTTTAGTTATTGCAATTTGTTATATTTTAAGAAATAGTTTATGTTGCATCGAAGTATAATTTTGAGTCTTTAATTATTTAAAAGTAGAACTGGAAAAAGCTCGTTACTGCAACATTTTATTCTGAATTTTAATGCTTTTAAATAATGCCCTTTCTGTAAGTTCAAATGTTATAAGATTTGTAAACATATTTTTTTACTATAATAGCAACTTATAGATATAGAATACCCAATTGTTTAATTAATAAAATTGAAAGAACTGTTTTTGTCATAGACAGCACAGTTTTAAAATACTATAGTCTGGATAAAAAAAATTCTCATATCATTAATCGGTATAATTTTTGTAGTGAAGAATATTTTTAATTAATACATTTTAATAATGATATTCTGTCTTCAAAGTATAAAGGAACAACATCAAATGTGTATATTGAGAACTATACATTGCTTTAGTTCAATGCTATCATAATAAACTATTGTCCATTATTTTTTAATGTATATATTCTACGCCCCAACATCCTTAATTTAATTTTGCGCATGTTTTTCAACATAACTTTTATCTATTCGAACAACTTAAATTAAAAATATATACTTTAATTCTCATCTTAGGACCAAAAGAACGCTTTTTATGCTTCCCGATGAATTATGAATTTTTTTAACTAATTTTTTTTCGAAAGTTTATATTTTTAAAGTTACATATTATATATCAATAATGTTTTTGTATCTTTTCGTATTCAGAATAATATATATATTTTTAATTCAGTCCATACTTAGTTAAATGAGTCTTAATTTTGAATTAGAATTGATTTCGGCAAAATTAAAATGCGTGTTTCTTTTATCATTTATACAATCGAGTCACATTTTCGCGTTTTAAATAATAAGAACTTTTCAAAATATATTTTTTACTGTGCAAAATTTTTTATTTATAGATAAAATATATTAGTATGCTCATGAGGTACATTTATCGATGTGATGACTAATCAACCATTACAAAGCTTTAATCATTATTTACTCATTATATGGAAAAACAATTGTTCTATCGATTAAAAATGATAAAGTAATAATGCAATTAAATACAAAAATAAAAAATATTTATTATAAATATATTTTTTAGTTTCATTTGTTTACTAAAACTTTTTTTCTGACGCCAACTATTTCGGAGTTTAAAGTAACATTATTAATATAAATTTTAACCACGTGATTAAATATATCGATCTGGTAAACATGACCAACCTAAAAGAAAATTGATAATTCATTAATTTGAATTTTAATAACAATATTATTGGGTAGCCTGAATCAGTTACTAATTATTACTTAAATTAAATTTCTTATACATTAAACAATTTATAACCTTATGTTACTTGACATTTGTTGAAATGGATAATTTGTGCTATGTTTCTGTTACTACAGAATTCATTTTAAACTTAACGAACTAAAACGGTTTAATGAAAGCTAATCAGCAAATCACTTTTCAATCTTTGATAACAGGTATCGGTCATTTACTTGTATTAAAATAGATGTAGCGCAAGGGTCACGCATGATTTTTGGGATCTTCAATAGTTTTTAGCATCAAAAGTTAAATCATTTTGCATACAAATTTTACAAAATGGTTCATTAACAAAAAACGACTTGCCTTATTTTGCGTTCATAGAACAAAAAAAAAATGTTTTTGGAGCTTAAGACCCGAAAATCTATTAAAATTGTTGTACCTTTCGACAAATATTGTTTTCGTAATATTTTTTTTAAGATTTGTTATGTTCTAATTATATATGGAAATTATTATTGCCATTTTAAATTAATTGCAAACATTCTTTTAATATATATATTTATTTGGAAAATATGTTTCGAATAAATATATGTGGTGAATTTCGCTGGGGTATCAGGAGAATATTCTATTACAAATCAGAGCCAAATCAAGGATAATACGGTTAATAGGCAGCGCAATATTTTTAGAGGTCCTCTAAAGACACTTGTGTTTGGGAGGTACAGTGGTGGAAATTGATTTATGAACTAACATTCTTTTCACCAGATATCGCTTTGTATTAAGTGCTAACAATTCAAATTTTGTGTGTTGGATATTCAGAGCACAATAAAGGAATTTCACACAGATTTTTTTTCAGAAAATGGTATTAAATAGAAATATGTCTCATTTTAGTTTTTAAGCATTTAAAATGATGGAAATTGATTTATGAACTCAAATTTATTTTTAACCCAGGTACCAAATATTTTAACTAGTTCTTCATTTGAACTTCAGGGGAGCTTACTATCAGTGTTTATAAATAAGATTAAGGCCAAATTTGTTGAAATTTATCTGTTTTATTCCCATTTCACTAAATAGGAAAGCTTGCGGGACTGCCTGAAGCCAAAAGGGTAAAAAATGACCCTTATATAATATTGTAACAAATCTGTAAGAGAAATTAGCATATCAATTAAAAGATCAATACATATAATTCATAAATATTTGAAGAATCATTCTGACTTCGGCAAAAGCCATCATTAAAAAAGGCGTAACCCTCGTGGGACGAGGGACGAAAGCAGGATTATTGGACTTGTACTCCAAAAAGTTACCATTTGTGTCAGCATTTGTGCATTACAGGGCGAATTTGTTATGAACAATCACTTCCTGTAACTCCCAGAAGAGTAGGACAAATACTGATTATCGTCATCGAACTTGAAATTTTCCAAAATGAAGACTGGTCCAAAGCTTACTCTTCACCACAAGAACAGGCTATTTAAATATAGTCGTAACTACATGGAAATGGATTGGGTGGGGGTAGATTGAGAGAAATGGGGAAAAAGTGAAATTTGCTGATGGAAAAAATTCAATTTGGATATACGTGATGGTTTAAACTTTTATTGAAAGGATCTTCAAAAATATCCAAAATCAGTCTTCAGCAGAAATGTTAGTGGTGGAAGTTTGATGGTTTGGGCCCCGATATCTTATGATTGAAGGAACAAGGTTATGTTTCTGAAGGGCTGACAAACATCACTTTATTGCAGATTAGTTCTAGATAATTCTTTAATTCCTTTTTGCATGGCAAAACTATGCTTTTGATTGGATTTTTATGCATGATAATGCAAGTATCCACATTTCAAACGAAATGGAAGACTGGTTAAATGAACTAAGTGTTGTTCATTTAGATCATTCTGTCAATAGCCATGACTTAAACCCCAAGAATAATGTCTGAGATCAATTGGTTTGAATAATTTACTCAAATGGAGTATGATTTTAATGAAGTGTGCATCAGTTATGGAATACAAGGACTTAATCATTAAAAACTGCAAATTGCTTGACCCAAAGTTTTGTGTTGTCTATGAAAAACAAAATCAAGGAAGCATTTGCGACAAAAAATAGTTTTAGCAATTATAATTGAGATTGAATGTAAAAGTTCATAAATCAATTTCCCTATGCTAAAACTAAAATATCAACAAAATAAATTGTTAACGAATTTATATAAAATTTTATTTACGTGTATAATTTATAATGCAAAGTCTGTATAGTATATAAAATTTAAATCGATAAAAATGCATTTAATAAAGAAATACTGTTAAAAAACTGTCAGTTCATAAATCAATTTCCACCACTGTAGTATAATGGCCAATGTCTGAATCAAAATCCTAAAGAGCTTAAAAAAAATCTTAAATTTAACACTCATTTCGCGTACTTGTATATTTTAATGCTTCATTTCCTAGCTTTATAGATAATGCAAAGCTACAAAATGACACAGTTTGCTGAAATATCGGGGGGGGGGGGGGCAAAACAATTTATATATTTGAGGCCCCCCATATTTGAGGGCCCTGGGCCCTAGGTTCGAATGAAGGCTGCTAACATATTAATATAACTAGAAACCATAGGTTTTCCAACACGACACGCAACTTTTGTTATTTTGTAAAATGTAAAAATTAAAAGCTTGATTAAATTTTTAAAACCATGAACTGCAGACATATTTCATTATGATTATTCCCTCCCCCGTACGGTGAAATAATTTTCGTAGTGGAAAACGTTAAGAAAAAAATTCAGTTTATTTCAATCTCCTTAAATATTTTATTTGTAAAAAGGCTAAAGTAAAAAAAAAAAATAATGTGTGTTTATAATTTAGCAAGAAATTCGAGTCATGAATGCTCTATAATCTTAAAAATGGGATTAATGAAACAATAGGTGGATTTATATTCACTTTGTAGCTTAAACTTGACTTTAACAAATAATTTCTTGCTGACAGAAATCGAATATACTACAAGTATCAGTTAAATGTATTCATTGCAACAAATGTTTTTAAATGGCCTACCCATCGACAATTGGTCTCCCCGTTTTTTCTAAGCTAATTCTTCCACAACCCGTGTTTGCCATCCACCAGAAATTGCGAGCCAAAATATATATTGTATTGAAAATATTTTAAGCTTTTTTTGTTTTATATATTTTCAGCGACCACTAAAATGGGTTCCAAAGCTAAAGTTAAGGAGTCTGATGACGAAACTTCAAAAAAGTATATGGATAGGCTAGACCAAATACTTGCTACAACCGACTCTGAGGATGAAGGCTCTGACATCGAGTGCGATCCTTGCAGCAAGATCTTTTCCAGCGTTCAGGAGTATAAACAGCATCTGAACAGCAAGAAACACTACAAGATGGTCTCCAAATTGAAAACCATGGCGAAAATAGGAGATGCAACAACCAGGAAAAGACCGACCGATGACCCAAACGATTCTGCTGAAGACTCTGGCGATGAGCAGCTTTATTGCGATGTGTGCGACAAGGAAATATCTGGCTACAAGAACTACATGGCTCACTTGAACGGGAGCATCCACACCAAGAATCTCAAGCAGCAGAAGTTGAGACACAAAATCAAAGCAATGAAAGGATTCGACGAAGATGCCCTTGACGAAGTCGAGGATGACACTCTTCAGACGCCCTTTGCTCGGTGCTCGACTTGCGCCACGACATTCTATGGGCCAGAGTCTTACCAGCAGCACCTCAAAGGTGCCAACCATAAGAAAAAGTTGCGACAGCTGAAAATTATCGAGATTCTCAAGAAGGATGAGACTGTTGCTGGAAACGACATGGATGCTGATGGAACCTACAGATGCGAAGCCTGCAGCAAATCTTTCAGCGGTCCCGTTCCCTACAAGATGCACTTGATGAGTTCGGTACACCAGAAAGAGCTGCAACGAGTGAAAACCGAAGAAGAACTGAAGGATTTGTTCAAGAAAGACGTAGACGGCGACAAGTTAGTGTGCAAGGAATGCCAGAAGGCCTTTCCTGACCCTTTTTCGTTCAAATCGCACATCGCCAACAACAGCCACGGAAAGCAGAAGGTCAAAGACAACCTGTTTGGATTCGTTGAGGCTAATCCGGATATCGTGGCCGTCAAGTCTGTTCAAAACATCTCTGATGACGAAGAGGAAGACGATTCGAATGAAAAAGAGAATTTCAAGAATGGACAGTATTTCTTGGTGTGCAAGTTGTGTCACGCGAGTTTTTCGGGTCCCCAAAGCGCCCGGGATCACTTGGAGAGCAAAAAGCACATGAAGGTCAAAATTGAGAAAGCCCAGAAGAAAGCATTGAAGGATAAGCTCAAAGATAAAAAGAACGTGAAAGATCGAGAAAGTTCAGCGACTGCTTATCGCGAAAAAGTCAATCCGGCAGCCAATTCGAAACCAAGAAGGGCATCTGATGACTTTGAAATGATTTAATCTGTCTAAAACTCTTTTCTTGTCAGTTTAATATAGAAGGGTAAGTACCTCAGTATTTGTCAACGGTCACCTTAAGTGTTTGAGCTTAAATACCTAATTCTAATACTAGGAAAATTATTTTCTATTGTTTTTATCAAAATCATTTTACAAAATAATTAAAATACAGCGGAAATAAATGTTAATAATAGTTAGAAGCACATAAGTTACCTCCGACACTTCATTTTGATTAAAAGCCTCAAAATAAGCGATATTATGAATTTTAACCTAATGGTTACCTAATGGTGTTGTTAATGTAACCATTATTCAGAGATTCACATGGCAGACGTAATCAAGATAACTTTTTAAACTGCTGTTATTATTATTATTATCTATTGTGATGAGTTGTATTTAAGTACAAAAAAAAAAACATATACTACTCCTTTAACATTATAAAAACCAAGAAACATTCCTAAATACATTATTAAAATTTTGTCGCATTAAAACTAATATTTTTTTACACCAGGTGATGAAGTGACAATAACTGTGGTATTTAATTTTATATTTGTGCTCTTCGTTTTAACACTTTATGAATCTATTCTTATTTCTAGACAAAAAAAGCCTCTTATCTATCGAGCATGCAAACAATTTGTTTTATTATGAACGTTTTAGACAGAATTATGTAAAAGCTTACAATATTTAATGTAATGTATTTATTGTTTAGTTTTGTTAGTGATACAAGATACTTAAATTTTATAACATTTTTCTTTATTACGTATTTCAAATTAATTTATATGCTACATTTTCATTTAAGCGATCAAGTATGATATTAAGCATTAAGCGATCAATTATATTTAGCATTAATCGATCAATTATATTTAGCATTAAGCGATCAATTATATTTAGCATTAAGCGATCAATTACCAGCTTGTTGTGTATGTATTTCTTAAATATGGCTTTTTGTTTATTTGTGACGAGATTGCTTAACAGATAAGCAGAAACAAACACCTAATGTTCTTTTATATCTTTTTATTTTTGAGTTTTATTTATGTACGAGTGCACACATCTTATTCAATGTATTTATTTTACTTGCTTATTAAATAAAAGATAAGTGAAAATATTGTGTTTTATTTTTAATTTTTGTTCACATCACTCTAGGAATGCGTTAACTCTTCCGTGAAGAAAAATATAATTAAAAATTTAATCAAAATATGTTTTGATAATTTATTAATTATGCAAATTGTTGAGCAAATAGCAGATAATTGTTTGCACTTTTACTTTTGTATTTTAGGATTTTTTTTTATCATCATATCGAAAAATTTATGTTTTACTATGCTTCAAATAATTATTATTTTTCATTCAAACACTCTTAAACAATTTAAACATGTAGATAAAAAGTGTTAAGTATAATCAATAATTTTGTTTGAAATTCCATGAAGTTTTTTCCTTGAAGTTTTTTCCCTTAATATAAAATACTATTTAAAATAAATTACATTTTAAAAACTCTTTTTGAAATTTGTGTTAACTTATTTGATATTTTTTGGAAAAGTTTCCAACATTTCAAAAAAAAAAAAAAAAAAAAAATCATCAAGAACGTCGACGCTTTATATTTAAAAGCGATTCGTATACAATGGACTTATAGTTTAGAAAACTTAAAGTTACCAAGGATTCGAAATATAATTATTTAAAGTTGGATTTAGTCTTGAATGAAATCGATTGTTCAAAAGCATTAGGTATTTAACACATTTATTAAACATTTTTATTACCATTTTATTTTAATGAACATTTTATTTGACTTATAAAAAGTAATTTGAGAAAGTTCAAAATAACTTTGCTTCTTAAATAACCTCAGAAATAATCAACTATTACTTACACATAAGCAATAAAAAAGTAATAAGCGTTTACTGTTAACATAGGAGATCTAAGTGGCTTCAAATACAAATGGTTAACCCTTTCAGTCCCAAAAATTTACTACACCACAGAAACATCTGATATTCACAAAATAAGCTTATTTTAGGTCAAACATACGACTTCCATAAGAAAAAAAAAATCATATAATTTTTTTATATAGTTTTTGAAAAAATGCCAAAATTCTTTAACTGTGGAAAACAACAAAATATATATATATATATATTACTTAAAAACACTTCGAGTTATATATTTTAAGGTATTTGAAAATTTTATTAAAAAAATTAGTAATTATTTTAACTGAAATAGTTTAAATTGTGTTTTAAATATGTGGAACTGAAGTGAACTTATAAAAAATCAGGAGAAACGCTTGTTGACTATTTTCTAAATAAAAAAAATAGTAGTTCTGACTTTTATTGAGATTAATGTAAAATATTGTCTAATAGAACAAAGTGTGAAGAATCGAATGATGTGTGTTTGGATGTCATAACGGGACATAAACATTTTGAAAAAAATATTGAAAGTGATGATGCCAAATGGCATCACTGGGACTGAAAAGGTTAAAACTCTCCGAGGGATATGCAAGTTAGTTGAAGTTTAATATTGGTTTCACTGGTTGAGATTAGATTTGAAAGTTTAACTTAATACTTAATAATGCGAGGGATATTGAATCAAAAGTCACTAAATCCAAAAAGTAAAAATATAAAAAAAACCCAAAAAGCTGCTTTTAATACCTTACTATTGTATAGAGTAAAGGTGAATACATGTAATTCTTGTACTAATTTACATGTATTCACCTTTACTCTATACAATAGTAAGGTATTACAAACAGTTTTTTTGCGATAACTCATATTTTTACCTTTTGGATTTAGTGACTTGTGATTCTATACCCCTCATTTCTTTAAATTGTTCTGAAAACTATTTTTTGGGGATTATGATTAAAAATAGCTTCTTCATAAGTAAAATTTAGTAACAATTATAAAATTTATACATTTTAAAATTATGTGCGTTGCTGGGAAAACTGGTATTCAGGTTATGAGTTTATACAACTCGGAGGGTTTACCCTCACCAATCACCTTGATTCCCTGCTAAGTGGTTTTTGAACATTGAGTTATACATTGATTGTATGGTACTTGGCATATACATGTGTGCAAAATCGCGAAAACCCTTGATTGATACAACTTTTAATACTTTAATTAAAAAAAATAATGCTTATAAAAGCATTTACTAGATGGCGCCAGGTTTCTTATGAAGTAGTATGAATAAGGTTTTTAGATGACTATTACCATTCTAAAAGACAAAATTTTAAATATATTTTTTAAAAAAATTCTATCTACCATTTTTTAAAAACACTTAACTCTTTCTCAAAGTTTATACAAAGAATACATTTTTAAATATTGATTTATTTCGCTTATTTTATTATTATTTAAAAAAAATGGAGAAACAGCTCGAATTAATTGATTTATAGACTATATTTGGCACAAAATTTTCTAGTACCTAAAAGCCTACCTATTCAAACCTATATATTCCTACCTTTGAAAAAAAAAACTTAATATTTGCTGAAAGCCACATCAATATAGAGATGGGTAGGTTTCGAGCAAAATGTCTTATAAATTTACCACTGCAAAAACTTTTGCCGCTGAAAAACATTTCTTTGCTAGACCTGTAATGTAAAACCTGAAACATTTTTTAAACAAATAAACTACTTATACTTTTCAAATTCTATAAAAGTTCACCTACATGTACCACATGAGCGAAGTGGCTAAATTTAAAATAAATTTGTACATTAAAATATCACTAAAGGAATTTAAGTTCCATGTAAATCTACTTAATTCTTAAACATTACGCATACTTGTGCATGTAGATGTATGCAAAATCGCGAACTTACTTAATTGAAAAAAATATTTGGAACTTAATTTAAAAAATGTCAATAAAAGCATTTACTAGATGGCGCCAGGTTTCTTATTCTGCCCAGTTTCTTATCCAGTAGTACGAATGTTTTATATTGAAACCATTCTCTAAAAGACAACGCGAAGAGTTTTTGCAATTTAAAAAAAAATCTGGCAACCGGTTTAAAAAAACACTTGGCTCTTTTTGTCAAAGTATGTACAAAGAATAATTTTTTTTTTAAATATTGAATATTTTCGCTTACTTTATTATTATTATTGTTTTTTTTAATAAATAAACAGAGGAACATACGTGTATTGCTCCGTTATTTGTTCAAACATCCTACCATTTATACAGATCATGCATCTCCTGCAATAAGAAAATTAAAATTTTTTAACACAAATAATTAAATATTTTGTGTAATTTGTAGTACCTATTATTCAGGCATAAATTATATGGACAAGTGAAGTTTTTTTTTTGACCCTTAAATCCAAACTTTTTAATTTTTAATCTAAAAAATCTAAAATTTGTGAAATGGAATCATTATAAATTCAGAATGAAATTTTGAAAAGTAAGGAAAAAAGCTCTAAATTCTTTAAACAGAAATTGAAATTTGTTTTGGAATCGTAACTTTTTAACCAATTATAAAAATACATTTTGAAACTAAATTTTTTAAATAATTTAAATTAAATGTTAAAAAATACAATCATGAAGAATTCAGCGACCATTTATTTAATAAAAATGTTTCAGAGTTATTTTTATTTTTACTATGTTTTTTAATATTTTCATTTAACTACAACAAACACAATTTAATTCTTCAAAAAACATTATTCTTCCATCTAACGATCTAAAAGAAAATATAACTTTATAGAAAAATGTATGTGGAAAATTTAATAAAATTAATTTAAAATAAGTGCGAGTTTAACTTAGTGAGACTTTTTTTCCCTAGTTTGATGATTCTAAATTTAATCATTGGGAGTGAGAGGGTTAAATCAATATTAGATAACTTTTTAAAATATCGTTAAAGAAATATTAGTAATAAAACACCCAGAAACCTGATCAAATTATATAACAAAAGTTAAGTGTGTTAGAGCATGAATATTTTATGGTTACCTTCAAAGTTATTTTGGCTTCATTAATGAAATATTTTAAGAAAATGTTCACCGAAAATGATGGGACCCTGTAAATTTAAAGCTGGCTGATTTGAACCTAAAAAAATTACTTCATTACATGTATTTAATAGTTTATTTTATTTACCAAAATTGCAATAAAAACCAAGCCAATATTATGAAAATGTAGACATTATCCTTCAAATATTTTGGAATTAGAAAAATAAAAAGTTTCGTAAGTATCGCGTCTTTCAACTGCGAATTTTTTCTCCACTGAAAATTTTGTGATTAAAAAAAAAACTCGTATCCCTTTTCATTAAATGAAATTGAAAAATTTGGATGAATTTAAGTAAAAACCCAGATTTTTTCGCAATAATAATACAACTGGTTGTATTAGATTCAGCTGGTTTTATTAATTTAATAATACAACTGGTTTTATTAAGACCCGAGCAAAATCCTGCACGTATATTCTTAACCTAAACATACTTCTTATGACTGCGAATGTTTCATTTATTTTGCAGTTGAATTTTTTACTGTAGCTTTAAATAAGAATTTACAGATATAAATTTGCTCTTACATAAATAAGTTGCTAAGGTTCTTGAGTTCGATTATTGACTATGAATCACAGTCTTTCTCTACAATTAATCTCCTTGTTTACCGTTAAAATATAAATTAACAGATAAATTCACTTATACAATACTAAGAAGCTAAAGCTCTTGAGTTCTAATGGCTGTGCTTAAGACAAACAATCCTATTTTGCTCTTATGTCCCGCTGCAGACAGAAATAACAAGAGCTGTCATCCAGGTATTTTCTCCCTTCGAAATCCGGATACTGGAGTAATCTACCTCCGAAATCCCTGCAACAATCTATCTTCGTCAAACGCGCCAAACTGGAATGAAACGGATATCTGGCAATGATTTCTGTGATGATAATATGACAACTACTCGAGCGGTTTATACGACGGTGGATTTAGCGGACTTTGGATAAGTTTCTGTTAAAGTGTTATTGATAAATCTCTCACAAAAAGAAATTAATTACTCTAATAATAGCATAGTGTTGATAATAAATTTCTATTGAAGTGCTATTAAAAAAGGAAGTATTTTACTATTGTTAGTGTTACTACTAATGAACATTTATTATTGTAGTATTTTTAAAAAAATAGATTTAATGGGAATCGGACAAGTTTTGTTAGTTTTATTGATAAAACTCGCAGAAGACATTAACTAATTTAATAGTTATAGATAAAATGTATTTTATCACTATTTTGCTTACACTTACATGAGAGTGGATTTAATAGGGAAATTTTTGTGTTTAAGTGTTATTGATATAAAAAAAAAGGATTTCAACGTAGTTTTTATTAATAACAAATTATGTTAAGGCACAATACTCATGCGAGGACGTTTTAGTTGGATGATTCTTCGCTAAAGTTATGATAAATTTAAGTACTCCGATATAGTTAATAATAAACTGTAGTATAGCCGTGTGGATTCAATTAAACGTAGTAATTGCGTTTCAATTAAGATTTATTACTACCATTTATTTTAAGTTATTTTTGTTTGTTAGATAATTAGGTCCGGATTGTTTGTTTTATGTTATGAAGACGTTGATGGTGTTAAGGAAGTATAAAAGTAAATAATGGCTAAGGATAAATAAGTTCTTACATTTAATAAGGACATTTGTCAGGATAAGTCCGTTTTTACGTTCGTTTAATAATAAACTTTAAATTTCAACTTTAAAATTTAAGCTCAGAAGAAATATTAATTTAGTGAGAAATTGTTATTTTTTGGCAAATAATAAGAAAAATTCTATTCAAAAATGCCTACTAAATTTAAACATCAAGACGAGCTTTCTTGATAGTTGAAGGATTCGTGGGGTATTGTTTCAGTTATTCAAAGAATTATTTATATATTTCATGTGTTAAAAAGATTGTAGTTAAACTTAAACAATACATCTATTCTGTTACAAATAATGCTTATTTTACTCCTTAAAGTTTAAATTCATTATTTATTGTCAGACTTTAAATACAACTCCCCTTGATTCATAAAAATGCTGCAAAGTATAAAACCTGATTGACCAAATAAAATACTAAAACCGTAAATTTGTTTACCATTTCTTTTCATGTAAACTTAAATTCATAGTATAATAGCAGTACTTAAAATTCCATTATATTTTGTAGTGGACACACTAAATGTAGTGTTTAATGAGGATATTTAAAATTGTTGCACCACAACAATGAATTTTAACATTGAATATAAAGTTTTACAAGATTTAGTGTAGTATATCTTGTATGATTAACTGAACTATTTCTAACGTTTCTAAAAGGGATAATAATCAAGCGAAATTTCAAATATCCCCTGAAGCTCTTCTTACATCGCCAGGAGGGCTGTAAAATATTAATTCCCCAGGCCCAAATCTATTTAATCGTCCCAGTCCAACTTGCAAAGCGTATACAAGAAAAAATGTCCAGTTTTATTCCACATGTTCCTTACAATATATGAGGTGTTTAAACATCAAGTGCTTTTAAAAAATTTAAAAAATAATTAAAAATATAAACGTGTTAACTATTTAAGTAACTCTTGAGCGTATTTAATAATAAATTAAACTATTTATTTTTTTAACTCATGGACTTAAAATTTCATTAAACTATAGTTGCTCTTGGTGTAACAGTATCTCAATGGGACAGTAAAGTTATCAAGTGATAGGATGGTTAAATCCGAGTTTTGTTAATTTTTTTGCAAATGTCGAAAATTTTGCGCTTGGTATCAATAATAATATGGTTCCTAGCAGTTGTAACGGTTGTGCGGTGAAATGTTTCAAAATATTTTCGATATTTGGTCGAATCATATCTTAGACTTGCTTCCCAAACCTGAAAATTTTTCAATCGTAGACTGGAAATATGGTGAAACATTTCACCACACACCCGTTGCAGCTACCTAGACCCGTTTTTATGGTGAAACCTAGAGCAAAATTTTACATTACGTAGTTAAAAAAACTTCAGTTCCAAAGTATCAAAATAACAATAGCAACCAAATTAAACAAATCTGAAGGTGCAGTATCTCCTGAATAATTAATTATTATTTAACCATTTTTTAATATTTTAAAATAGTGTCGAGACGTCTGTCCATTAACTATGGCACCCATTATTAATAATTAAACCAGATTAAATTTTCCTTCCAAACTGTTACAACGTAAAAGAAAATCTTTAAAACTACAGTATATGTTGTCGCTAATTTTTACATGTGTTCTAAAGCTTGTTTTACAGCAAATTAATGTTTTCTTGACGTATAGAGTCTCATCAAAATTTACCCCACTAGCGTTTAGACAGAGAAGTTGGACAGAGACCACAGTGATGCAAACGATTTTGCGAAACCACACATTGAAATTTTACATCACATGTAAATTCATAGGATGAGGGCAGCACTTTTATCATCACACTTTGATGGTAAATTAGAGTGCTATTTTACAGTGAAGTTATTACTATTTTGGATATACCTGGAGAAAAAAATGTCTACATTTCAAAGCAAAACGTCGTCAGATATTGCGATACTAATACAAGTCTATATGACTGACCATTCAGTAGTTAATACACTGCTCAAAACAATTGGGAGAGCGCGTGGTTTAAACTCTTCACCCCAATGATTCCATTTGGAATCATCAGCTTGCGTTTTAGAATAGAAAAATAAAAGCATGAACTGAAAGGGTTAACAAAAGTCAGCAAAGCGCTCCCCTAATCGTTTTGAGCAGTGTCTATCAACATATAACAGTAACCCACACCCCTAATCTCTTAATAGAACTTCTCCCCTTCTCCCCCATTATTGCCTGACGCAGCAGTAGTCGGGAAGAAGATTTAAAACCTTTCTCTGAAATTATATAGGCCCATTCCCGGCGATCCCCTTTTCTGTTCCTCTTTTAATCCTGGGTAATGCTGAGGTTTCCAAGAGTCCTGGATGTCATTTTTAGGGACCGCTGGTGGCGTTCCCCGAAGGGTTTCTGTAATTTGTCCTGCCAGAGAATAGGGGAAGTCGCATCCTAGATGAACTCCTCCGCGAAAAATGCGGCTTAATTCGAGGTGTGCTGACGTTCGGAGTTTTAGCCAATGTAGTAATGGACTTAGCGCGGTGTTTGTGGAAATTGGGATGGGTTGTAGGTCAGAATTAAGGACATCTAGATAAAATAAGGATTTTTTTTGTGTTTTCTAATCACATCAAGCTCGAAATGGGGTTTATTTTCTTATGTAAGTTGTCTAAGTAATTTTGATAAACCCTCGGAGGGATACTTGATTTGGCCAAAGTGTAAACTTGTTTTCACTGTGTACGTTTTAAATTTTCAACTTGTTAATTATTAATTTTTACTTAAATGTTTTTTCATTCAGTTTAAAGTTTAAAATGACTTCTTTATATTTAAAATTTAGTAATATTGTAAAATTTATAATTTTTAGGAATTATGTGAATTTCTAGAAAGCCTAACAGTCAGTTTTCAAGTTTATACGTCCGTATACTTCAGTTATAAAAACACAAACATTTTTTTCGAGCCAAATTTATTTATTAATACTTCGTTTAACATTAAAAAAAAATCAAATTGTAAAAAAAAATAAAAAAAAATTATGAACTTCTTATGTCCATTCAATTAAAAAAGTTATTGTTTTGGGCAAAACACTATAATCTATTCTTAAAACATAATACTATTACCTACGACTAAGGTTTGAAGTTGTGAAAACTGCAAAAAGAACTACATTAAATACCCTAGTTTAAGGTAGGCGAATACCCAAATTTTCCCAAAATTTTAAAATATTTACTATAACTTTAATCTTTTCCAAATTTAGTATAGTGATTTGAAATATTATGAGCAATGATATTTAGGCATTTATTTATTTTAAACGGTGTTTTTTTTTAAATTTAAAAATAGAGGTTTACGCTATCAAGTCTACCACATTGAATTTTCCTCCTATTAACGTTAATTATGTGTTAAATTATTCGTTTTGAACTAATACATGCAATGACCCTCTAGAGTTACATACAAACTACAAGAAAAGAAGTTATTAAGAAAAATGTTATTAATTAACTAAAATAGATTTTTTTCGATTAACTCACACTTGGACATTTAAAAAAAATTACTGTATTTACACCTGATGTTAAATGCTTATAGCACAGATATATATTAAAAATAGCTTCTGTGAAAAGTTAATGTAAAACTTTTTATACTATAGAAGTGTTGGTGTAACCCCCTTTTTTAGTTGAAAAACATCGTTTAATATAAATCAATTATATTTAAATAAAAAAAAAACATTATATTTGAAATCACTATGGCAAATTTGGAAAATATTAAAGTAATAGTAAATATTTTAGCATTTTGGATATTCGCCTACCTTAACCCTCTGAGCTATATGGACGTATAAACCCGGTCACCTGACTGACAGATTTCTTAGCAATGCACATAGTTTTTTAAAATTTATAAACTTAATTATTTATGAAATTTTAAAATATAAAGCATGAAGGATCCATTTATATCTATCTACTACGTAAATGCAATTTTTAAAATAGTTAAGAAATTTTTCAGTTAAACATTTTAATTTAAATCTCATGCAATAAAAACAAGTTTACACTTCCGCCAATTTGCTTATCCCTCACAGGGTTAATTATGTATTGACTAATTTATGTATTAAATTACTTGAAATACCCCACCAAATATCAGCACATTCACACCGTGGACGTTAAGTGGTTAAACACATTCAACTCGAAGATTCCATTAGACGACTATCAATCCAAAACAACGAATTCATTTCAAGTTGTTGTGCCATTTTACGTAGCACCGTTAACTGAGCCCCAACAATGTTTCCTTACCTGTGTTTTCCATCATTATCACCTTTGTGGCGAAGAAAGTTGCTCGTTGCCCGAGAGATTATCAGTTATGAATACTTCCTAAAGATAAGGCCATACTTCAGTCAATACCTCCCGAGGCAACACCAAGTCAGCGTTTTACCTGCGCATTTTTGAGTGTTTCGTTGAGAAATAAACGGTTTTTGCCGACGAAAAATTTGTTGGAAGACAATTTTTCCTGAAAAAATCCGGATAAAATGAAGGAATCAGTGATTTTGACTGCTATTACCCTTCTTTTAGGTAAGTGGAAATGGTTTCGTTTGAAGTTTACCGTTAGGTGTGGATTTTTCAGGCATGGCAACTTCACCAGAAATAAAAATGGCTTTGTAGTATCTTTCGTCAATCGAAAGCTGAAATATTTTATTTTTAACTGAATCTCGGATAATTTTGACATACAAATACATTTTAAGTTAATACATGTCAGGGAATAGCTCAAACTGTTTAATAAGCTTAATTGTGTTTATAACATAATTTTAGTACCAACCACGTTACTTATCACAAGGTATTTTCAATTTAGACATCTTGAATTAAAATTTCTGCAACTAATTTTTTTGTAAATATTTTTTTGTGCTCATAAATAGTTATTGAGAAAATATTTTATATTAACTGCATTCTGTTTTGTGAACATAAAATGGCTTGGTAGTATTTGAAACTAATTTGATAAATTCCTTAGTAGATTAAATTCAATATCTAATGAATAGTTATCTTTCACTACAATTATCTTGAAGATGTTTGAAGTTGTTTTCACGTTTTATTGCGATAAAAGTATTTAAATGAAAGTTACAGTTTGGTGATTTCAGAAGTGTTTTGTGTTGAATAAATATAATTTTGAAATTAAAATTGAATTTAAGTTACATAAAAAGATGCCGCCAAAATGAAATATATGTGTTGAAATAATTTATCTTCAATTGCAATTTTAAATTATTAAACTTCTAATTCACTTGTTTATTTTTAAAATGTGTTACTAGTGTATCATAAAATACGAAATTGAGTACAACTATATTATAAAATTTTTTGTCAGAAATTCAATCCATAATTGTACACTAAATTGTCTATTTTATTATATAATGAATAATTTAAACAGGTTTTATTTGAATGATTGAACATATGAAATATATGATACATAAAATGTATTGAATAGTGTCGACAGGGGTAAATCATTGTAAAAAATAAATATTCAATTATTAAAAATTTAATGAACCTAAAGTTAAAATTCTGACATGGAATAAACCCATTGTGATCTCCTAACAATAAATATTCAGTTATTAATTTACTTTTCATTAAAACAATTTTAGTTCTTGACCAGGAATTATCTTAGGGATCGAGCAATTCCCGGCCAATTTAAAAGTAATTTCTGGTTACTCACTTTAATGCAAATCGATAAAAATTTTATGAATTTTATCACTTCATGTGTCATAAAGTAATAATTATTATTGCTGATTAAATCTTAAAATTGTATGTAATTAAAATCAATAAACATGACAATATAAAGCAACATAGCAAGGCATAAATGATGAGCACAGCAATGACCGGAATTACTCTAAAACATGGGAAAGCATTTGATTAACTCTTAAAAACTATTTAAAACAGTATAAGAAAATTTAAACTATTTTTGTAGTTGTTAAAGTAGTTAATAATTCAACCAAAAAGAGAAAAAAGAATATAAAACTTAAGCTGTGTCCAAGATCTTTGTAAAACTTGGACAAGGATTTTAAGATTTTAACAAGCAATTTCAACAAGCAGTAATCTCAGAATTATGTGATAAATTTTAAAATGGACAGTTCAGATTATCCATGATATTCTTCCTTTCGCTGAAAAGTTTTTGAAACATAAAAGGTTGTAACTAGGAATTATTCCAGGTAGTCCTAATGCATAATCGCGTATGCACTAATTCATCATTTGCTTAAAAAAGTACCGTAATGTTGTGTTACTTACCATTAATCTTGTATCATTCTGATACATTTCGTAATAAAAACTAAGAATGTTTGATTCAGCCTCATTTATGTATCCTTATTTTGAAACAATGAAGTTGCAACTTTTTTTTAATAGCCTTTGTCTAACCATATGTGGTTCATTCAATATTGGTTTAAATAATGATGCTAAACCGTTATTAATTAGTTCAATATTTCGGAATTAATAATTTTTAATATTTGAGTCAAGCTTTTAATGCTCAAAAATAAAATTAATTTACTTTAAATAAGAAATTTGTTTTACTATTTAATTTTTTTTTATCTATTAAGTATTTTGACAGTCAGCACAATTGAGTATTAATTATTTATAAGTAATTTTAAATGTAACTGGTTCTATAGAAATTTGCTTAAAACTAGTTCCGGACGAAAGAGAGATAAACATTGATGATAGATGATCTTTTCTTAAATAAACAAACATGAAACTCTAACAATTACATATAAGCACCTTACTAATTTAAAAAATGATACATCAAAAGTAAATATGAATATTACAAAATATACGACAGATATTTGTAATGATTACTTCCGTTGATTTGACGTATTTTATACCGAAACTATATGCAACTATGCCAAAATAATTTAATTTTTAAGCTAATTTAAACTGGATGCCAAAACGTCAAATTTTGTAGTAAAATGAATTTCTTCTTACCAACAATAAAGTTAAAATTTATAGAAGATTGCATAATATAGAATTTCGAACAACCTTGATAATATTTTAAACAAAGTTTACTAAATTAAATTTAATCGAAAAAGATCTTACACAAACACTATTAGTATCTAAAAATTTATAATATTAAGCATTTTGTTGATTAAGTATTCTTGGAGTCAATTATTCATTCAAGTTTAATTATTAGGTTCTAACACATTAATTGTATTTTAATTGAAATGCTTAGATTTCCGAGATATGTATTTTGTACATATGTATTATCATTAAAACTGTTAGTCTGTTTGAATTAAAATGTAATATATATATATTATGCTTACGCTCATTCATTTTATGTGCATTTTAGTGTAAATCTTAACTTATTCTAAAATCCTGGTGAATATTGCATGATTTATAATTATTTTAGTATTTTATCAAAGATATGTATCAGAGTTATTTAATGTGTAAATCTTTGATAAATCTGCCACTTTTATGCATTTAAAAAATGTTGTTTGTGTCATGGTACGGGACATTTGGTGAGAATGGCCCTGATAATATAGTTTCGATATTACACTGCTCAAAACAATTAGGGGAGCACATGTTTTAAACCCTTTCGCTCCCAATAATACCTTTGGGAATCATCAGATTGTGATTTTTTTCTGACCAAGTTAAATTCGCCACTTATGTATTGTTAGATTCATCGTTAGATGGAAGAATAACGTATTTTGAAGAATTTAATATTTGTTTTATATTAATAAAAATATGAAAAATATGGTAAAATATATTTCACTTTAAAACAGTTTCAGAAAATAAATTGACCCCAAATTTTTCATGCTTGTATTTTTTAGATGTTTAAAAATATATTTCAACTATTTTTAACAAAAAAAGTTTTGAAAAAATTATTGTTATAATTTATTAAAAAGTTATTATTCCATTTCCCCCCTTTAAATTTAAGTATTAAAGACTTAAGATTTTTTTCTCCTGTTTTTTACTATTTCATTTCGAATGCATAGTGAACCTATTTAACAAATTTTAGATTTATAGGACAAAAATTAAAAAGTTGGGAGTGAAGTTAAAGTTGGAATTAAAAAGTGCTCCCCTAATTGTTTTGAGCAGTGTACATATTAGTTTGAAATTAATCCCACTGAAGCACATATTGTTTTACTTGATTATGATTTCCTAAATCTCAAAAAATGCCTCTATAAATGGGTTTTTATAGAAATTGTGATTAATTAGGGTTTTTCTCTCTAAATTAATGTTCATTTTGTGTCCTGACAGCTAGATATCATCAAAACTAATTAAAAACTTTAAAAGAAGATAGTTTTTAAAAATATCCGATTTTAAAACACAAGTGAAAATTTTGAACTACAAAACACATTTTTTTACATTATTAATATAAAAGTTATATTATTTATATATTTAAAATCACGTCAACATTCGTCTTATAAAAACAAGTTTCAGTCTTACCTTTTATCAGTAACCTCAGAGCCATCTAGTGTACTTCATTTGCACTTTTGCCGCACAGAGAAAATTACCGTGTTTGGTGATACAACATGGGTGTGTCAGAACAACGATGATGCAATTCCAATGTGACTCAGTTCTAAAGCACATTTGTTCCTGCGCTTTTTTAAGTATTTATATTTGGGTGTTTCAGGGAAAAAAAGTAACACATTAAAATTCGACTTATTTCGTTGTTGCTAAGAACTAATTTTATACGCTCTCAAATATTTAATGAATAATAAAAAGTTTCTTAAATTGTTTTGAACGAGTTAATGCTTCCATATAAAATTTTTGGCACTCTTATTCCCCTAAAACTAAGAAGCTGAAAAGGTCATCCTCTATGTATTTAAAAAAAATATAAATACAAGTTGTCTTTAATTAATATCATAAAAAAATTTCTGAAAAAAAAATGTTTTAGAATGATGGTAGAAGTAACTCATCTGTACATTGTTTACGACATTTCCAACATAATAAATAAGCCACTTTAGTGTTGTTATTTCAAGAAAACTAAATTTAATTTGATTTGTGATGAATTATGTGTTTAAACTTAATAATTTTGTAATTTTTACTTTTTTCAATTTTAGTATCAGTTTGCGTGGACTGGTCACATGGGCAACAGAGAGGCAGTTTTAATTTTGCAAAGAAGACCGGTGGTGAACGTGAAGGTAAATTTTGAATGAATATAAAATATTTTCATTGAAATGATTGAATTATAAAAAAAAAGTTTATATAAAGTTACATATTTAATATTTTTGTTACTAAAACTTAATATAATTTTTACTAGATAATGTTTATTTAAGTATGTTTTTTTCAAATGTAAACTAATATGTTGTGAAGTTTAAACAAGGTTTTAATAATAATTTATAAACTTCATAGGTAAGGATAAAATGAAATGGTTATTATTAAAAACTTTTGTCATAGGTATCTACTATTGAAAGCATAATTTGAATTCACATTTGGAATAAAAACATTTTTAAAATTTTACCTTATTTTTGGGTTTCAATTTTAAAATTAAAATGAATACTTTAAAAGTTACCAAGAAGTTAACTATTTTCTGTCTAAGAGTAAAGAAAAAGTTTTTAAAATGAATTTTTTAATTGTATAAATTGATTCAGTCATTATTTAAAAACTTTTCTTACACGTATAAATTAAGAAAAAAACAACAGAAAATGGCTTTCGTTTTAAATTTCAATTCAAATAAAATATTTTAAAAATCGATTTAACGTTTATGTGCGTAGCTGAAAAACTATACTAACAAAAGCATGCAACATTTAAGTTTGTACACGGCCTACTGAACTAACAAGGCCAGCGAAACTCTCCCAAGCGCGTTCGTGGATTGAAAGTTTGACGTCACTGTTCTGCATACCGAAGATGAAGAAACCTTCTCTGTATCACTTTGAAATCTATAAATATAGTCAGCTGTGAACGAGTTGTTCCGAACAAGTTTCGAGATGAGTCTTCATCTTCGGAACTACGATACCCGGAACAGCAACTCAAAACTTCTGCCCACTCATTTGTTTGGTAAATCTTCTCCGGTTTTATAAGTTGAGAATACCATGGTCTGTAACGATTATAATCAATATTTATGCAGATGCAGCTAATAAATCGTCACTTAAGTTCCCACATGTGCTATCTAACTTTGGGAAACAGTAGACATTTACTGAAAAGTTACCCTTGGCGAACTTTCCAAAATCGCGCCAAAAGCAGGCCGATAACCCAACCGAAATGATAGTTGGGGTTAGGATAGGTTTGAAATATCGTCACATTAGAGCTACATGAGAGAACCGAAAAACGCGGTTCGTTCATTCAACACCGGCTGTTCGGACTTTCTTGTTACCTAATATCAGTCTACATAATGTATTACTGAGATATGTAACAAGAAAGTTTCGGACTTTCTTGTTACCTAATATCAGTCTACATAATGTATTACTGAGATATGTAACAAGAAAGTCCGAACAGAAGGTGTTAAATAAACACGTTTTTCATCTATCCTTCGTGTAGCTCTAATGCGAGGGTAATTCAAACCTATCCTAATCTACCGGTAGGGTTTTTAGGCCAAATTTTGGTGCGATTTTGGAAAGTTCACCAAGGGTAACCCTTCAGTTCATTTCTACCGTTTTGCAAAGTTAGATAGCACATGTGGGAACTTGAGAGACGAAATGTAATGCTCAACATTTCTATTTTAGGTGATTTGACCCCATCAGCCATTGCTGGAGTTAGTATCGCCTGTGTCGGAGCCCTTGCAGGTCTTGTAGTCACCATGTTCTTCTGCTTCTACGTCTACAGGCAACAGAAACAACAAGATAGTTTCAACAGTTCATTTGATCCAGCCAGAAAAGTATAGGAGCTCCATCACTTTTGAATTAGACAATCTTATATGCGTTTATCTTGCATACATGTAGTAGAGTTTTGTTAATTTGGAATAGGCGGGACAGAACATTTGCAGGGTTATTGAAAACTTGTATTAAAATGAAGTTATGAATTTTTGAAAAAAATGAATCTGCCAATAAAAAACCCGAAGAGTCATCGTATGTTGTTTGAATAATTTTATTTGATACATGTATAGTTTCATTCGGATCTATTTGTGTTAGGGTAAAAATAAACCCCACTAATGTTAACAATTTAAAAATTTAAGACGATTTTTAGGAAAAACTAAAATTTAAGAAGTAAGAACACATGTAGTTAAGTTCTTTTAATTCAGAACTACTAAAATTTATTGACATATAGAGTTCCTCATGGCTGACTAAAATTTACACCGAGACAAATGTTGTTGTATGTGATACTAAAGTAAGACACAAAACAAATATATTTATTTCAGTTAATTCATAATTAAATTATGCATTACTTAAACCAAGTAATATATTTTGATTCATTTTATTATACAAACGAATAATAATTGCAATATAACTAACACTTATTATTGACATTAAAAATTTTAAATAATAAAGGATTTGAGGTCGCAGAGTCGGCACTACTGTTAATATTAATATGATATGTCCAAATTATCAATCCTCTACTTCAAAGTCTCTGATTACAAGAGATTATACATTAATACTCTTTCATTGAGGTTGCAAGAAAGTTCTTGGTCATTCATCCATAATGTAGTTGTAATCAATACTATGTTTTTGTAATTTGATAGTTATATAGGATATCTTAATATTTTTGAAAATATTGATTTTGATATGTCTGAAATTATTTTTATAAAATTTAATTTTGGTAAATGTTTTTTTAAAAATTATAGTACTGTGCCTGAAGTTTATTTAGAATCTTTATATATTCTTCAGTTTTGCTTATTTTTCTGTGGACAATTTAATAAATTAATTTAATAGTTATAATAGTAATTGACTGCAATTAAGTTTTTTGAATAAACGAGTTGTTACAATTTTTAGGTTCAAAATCAAATTAAATTTAAATGGAATTTCTTTTAATTTTTTTTTTAATTTTAAAAATGATTTTTTTGATTTAAAAAAAAATGGAAAATTTATTTATAATCAAATATGAAAACAAAACAATCGTAAACATCTCATTTACGGTTTTTTAGAAAACAGTGCTTTTGTAAGAGTTCATGATTAATTATGAACAATTTATAATGAAATGCTATATAAAATGGCATGTTACGAAGATAACCTTGTTGTTATGTATTTATATGCTTATACAGTAAAAGTTTGTCTTGCATTTTCATATTTCAAAACTAATAAACTGTTTTGATAGAAAAATAAAGTTTTTACTATTTTTAAGCTGTATGTTTTTTTATTTGAATTGCATCGTCATAACAGTCAAGATAAAATAGCTAAATTTTGATGTGAATATTTCTCACAATATATACTGCTTACTTAGTAAAATATATTTATAAATATAATATTGCTAACAAATTATGCATATATTCATCGACTGATTCTTATTGAACAAGTTTTTAAGCATAATCAAGTAAATACCAGGTAATGAAAAGTTAAATATGAAAAAAATTAAACGAATGTTTTTTTTCCCTGAGTATTTTGCTAAACTGATGTTCATAAAAAAAAAGTATGAATTTACTTCATTTCATTTCTAAAGAAAGTTCTTATTATACATAAAACATATAAATATATCTGCAGGCCTACCAAGCGGTTAATGTTAACAAAATTGTTATTACAGTGGGGTTGAAAGTAATCTCTCTCAATGACAAGAAAAGTTAAAGTAAACGTGGATGGTACATATAAGAGTTTCAGTTAAATTATATTTATTTAAATATGAAAAAGCCTTTTAATTTCATTTTTATAGCATTTTTTTTCTAGAATAACAGTTTTTAAATGGATTTACTTTACTAAATTATTAACATATTTAAAAATGAATAATTGTATATTCGTTTGAATGCACACACATAAATTTTAAAAGTTTAATTTCTAATTTAAGTCCTAGTATTATTAATAACAAAATTGTAAGTAACCTAATTCATCTTATTGGATATTTCACGTTAAAATCGCTGTGTAATCTATCGATCCCAATCATAATACATTAACACTGAAATATATATTACTTGCTAATAGGATAGTTAGGGGTCTTTGAAATTTATACTGTTTGTCTACACTTAGTTGGCTTCTGATGTGTTTGTAAATAAACATTTTTTTTTTGTGATGAAACAAATCTAACGAAGTTGTTTTAGAGCTTTTAGTATTTATTTGAGCAATTGCTTAGTATGGTATTGACCAAGTGAAGGTTTTGGTAAATTTCCAGGATTTGGTGCAGCTTGGCGCTTGTCGAAAAACAACAAATTCTTGGCGAAATTCGCGAGCTTTATCATTGCCAGATTCCTTTACGCCGATGCAACCCTAGTTTCTTTCACTGATCTCTAAGGTTAATGGATCGCGGAAAGCTACGGGAGAGTTGGAAGTCATTTTTTTCTCCCAGGTCAAACCCAAACATCCAGTCTAGTTGGAATTAACGTCGCAATAGAGCTGCACGATTGGCAATCCACTTTGGTTTGAATTAACGCCGTACTAAAGCTACACAAGTGGCTATCCATTCTAACTCTATGGGCTATCCCGTACTCAGTTTAGTTTCGTTTTAATTTTCGTCGCTTTAGAGCTACGCGAGTGGCAATCCAGTACGCACCCGTTTGGGGCCCCGGGCAATTTTTTTTTCTCTAAAAAAACATCAGTATCCAACATCGGGAAGTATTGTAGGGCCCATTGAAAGCCGAAATACCCGTTTGGGGCCCCGGGCAATTTTTTTTTCTCTAAAAAAAACATCAGTATCCAACATCGGGCAGTATTGTAGGGCCCATTGAAAGCCGAAATACCCGTTTGGGGCCCCGGGCAATTTTTTTTTCTCTAAAAAAACATCAGTATCCAACATCGGGCAGTATTGTAGGGCCCATTGAAAGCCGAAACACCCGTTTGGGGCCCCGGGCAATTTTTTTTTCTCTAAAAAAACATCAGTATCGAACATCGGGCAGTATTGTAGGGCCCATTGAAAGCCGAAATACCCGTTTGGGGCCCCGGGCAATTTTTTTTTCTCTAAAAAAAAACATTAGTATCCAACATCAGGCAGTATTGCAGAGTCTGTTGAAAGCATAAAATTTTGTTTGGGGCCCCCGGCAGCTAGCAGACCGGCCCTCTTCGAATCGACAAAATATTCAGAATAAAAAATAACCGAAATATAATAACCCAAACCAGATATTCATAGTTAACTGTAACCGCGATTACGATGCGCGCGCAACTTTACCCACAATTCATCGCTCGCAAGTATCAACAGCGTCGTTGGTTGGACGAAAAAATAAATTAAGAACAAAATAATTCCATTGTGCGCGCACATCATCCGGGCTTCTTACCCACAATTCCGTGCAAGTATTACCAGCGCCGACAATTGGACGAAAAGATTTTTCGCCGTATCACCAAATAAAATTGTTTATCGCTTGCTACAAAAAAACGCCAAATCCCTTGGCGACAAATGCACCAGATGGTGGAAATTAACCAAGGTTTTTTTTTTGCGCAATTCGTACATGGTTTATATTTTATTTTTTACTGGAGGGTCTACTCACATCATTATGATCATGTTAACTTTTATAACTGCCGACATGCAGCTGTCGACGATCTTTTATACATATTGGATAGCTTGTTCAATCTTAAAAAAATACGACCAATGCCATATATCTAGAGTTTTCAATTTGCCTCATCTTACTTTGGCTTTTTTCTGGTCTCAATTTAACGATTTATTAAATATGAATATTATTATTCTTTGGTAAAAAAGTTATAAACTCGTCGCAAAATAACGTATTTTTTGCTATAATACGCGTTCATAATTTTGCTGAAGTTGACTCCGGAACAATTAACGCGTGACGCATTTATGTACGAATAAAGTTTTAACTAGAGCTATACAATGGGATATTTTACGAGTTTAACCTAGATCCAAAGGATTTTTGTCATATCAAGAGTGAGTATAATTTAATTATCGGAAGTAATAGCACGCAATTAGCACATTCGAGTTTTAAAGAAAACATTACTTAAATATATAAATTTCAAGATCTTTTGACTATCTGCGTTCGGTTTATGTGCTATCAAAAATTTAAGAATGTAGGGGGAGTGGGAGCTAATGGGACACATTTTATTAACCCTTGTATTTCAGCAAGAACACATGCATTTTAATTTCTATTTTTACAAGCTCATAAACAGAACTTTCGTTTACTTAAAAAGTCATTCAACAGATGTTGAAAATTACCATATTTTAGTTGTTGAATACTCTAATCAAACATGTTGTCCCATTAGCTAACAAGTCTAGGTTTATTCGTGTCCCATTTGACAGCAGGTGTTGTTATTTATAAGTAATTTAACCAAGAACACATGAATTTTACCACATTATTTGAGTATAAATTAGTTTTAATTATTGTGTAACTATTGCACGGTATTTGACACATCTAATCTAACTCTATGACGTGTCTTCTAATAAAACTATAGTTCAACTCAATAAAAGTATTCATTTAAAACTACAAAAATACAATTAAAGAAATTTTTAAAAATCTTACTTTGGATTTCCGAAAACAGCAAATCTTCTCTCAATCTTCAAAACATGCCTTCAATGGCTGATCTTCTTTTGTTGACATGCTGCATTGTAGAAATATGTATAAAAAATATATTCAAAAAACTAGTCCTGCGTTTCATCAGTCCCCACTTTCTCCTACTTAATGGTTGGTTGGTAGACATATATTTTCAGGCTTGTGTGCTTGGTCGCAAGGACCCGCTTATAAACCATCGTCAAGTAAGACAACACAAGACACACACAAACACATATGACAGACGTTGCCATCTGTCGCCACCTCCGCAATTTAGACATGTCCCTGAAGGGGAGGGAAATTTTCTCCAAGGACCTGTACCCATGGGAAACTGCGCAATGACCGCCCACAGGACTTTCGGACCCAACAGATTTTACGAGCACGTACTTCGCATATACTCGGCAAACACAAACATCCATGCCTGAACGGGATTCGAACCCGGACCCAGCAGCTCCAGAGGTCAATGCCTTAACCACTACGCCGCTGGATCGGCCTCCTACTATGCACTTTAAAATACACTTTAAAGGGATACAGTTAAAAAAATCTCCAAGCAGTTCAAAAAATAAAAACCATGTAAGCCAAGTAAACCATATATTGATGGTAATGCGTGTGCCTGAATATATACCAAGTTCACTCAAAGCATTAGTAAATCACCTTATATGTCAGTATAGTTCTACTTAACCGCCGTGTCCAACCATTGCTTACTAACACACAATGAAGCTGAGTTCAAGATCAGGTGTGTCAATTATAATTAAAAATTTTAAATACTAACTCTGCAGCTTTGCGTATAGCCAATACCTCTTAGACTGGGGCCCGGATGGCCTAGTGGTTTGGGTCGTAGACCATTACGCTAGCAGTCTGCGCTCTGTAACAGGTGCGGGTTCGATTACCGTCTTCGCCTTGGATGTACTTACATTCTCTGTGTCAGTAAAAACTCTTTCAGCTTATGTCTTACTTGAAGAAGGTTTATAAGCGGGTCTCTGATCAAGCACACAAGGAGGAATATACAGTGGTGGAAATTGATTTATGAACTAACAATCTTTTCACCAGATATCGCTTTGTATTAAGAGCTAACAATTCAAATTTTGTGTGTTGGATATTCAGAGCACAATAAAGGAATTTCACACATAACTTTTTTCAAAAAATGATATTAAATAAAAATATATCTAATTTTAGTTTTTAAGCATGTCAAATGATGGAAATTGATTTATGAACTCAAATTTATTTTGAACCCAGGTACCAAATATTTTAACTAGTTCTTCATTTGAACTTCAGGGGAGCTTACTATCAGTGTTTATAAATAAGATTAAGGCCAAATTTGTTGAAATGTATCTGTTTTATTTCCATTTTACTAAATAGGAAAGCTTGCGAGACTGCCTGAAACCAAAAAGGTAAAAAAAGACCCTTATATAATATTGTAAAAAGAAATTAGCATATTAATTAAAAGATCAATAAATATAATTCATAAATATTTGAAGAATCATTCTGACTTCGGCAAAAACCATCATTAAAAAAGGTGTAACCCTCGTGGGACGAGGGACAAAAGCAGGATTATTGGACTTGTATCCCAAAAAGTTACAATTTGTGTCAGCATTTGTGCATTACAGGGCGAATTTGTTATGAAAAATCACTTCCTGTAACTCCCAGAAGAGTAGGACAAATATTGATATCGTCGTCTAACTTGAAATGTTCCAAAATGAAGGCGGGTCCAAAGCTTACTTTCACCATAAGAACAGTCTATTAAAATATAGTCGTAACTACATGAAAATGGATTGGTTGGGGGTGGAGGGAGAGAAATGGGAAAAAGTGACATTTGCTGATGAAAAAAAGTTCAATTTGGATGGACGTGATGGTTTAAAATGTTATTGAAAGGATCTTCGGAAATAACCAAGATCTGTCTTCAGCAGAAATGTTAGGGGTGGAAGTTTGATGGTTTGTGCCCCGATATCTTATGATTGAAGAAACAGGGTTATGTTTCTGAATTGCTGACAAACATCACTTTATTGCAGATTAGTTCTAGAAAATTCTTTAATTCCTTTTTGCGTTGCAAAACTGTGCTTTTGATTAGATTTTTATGCATGATAATGCAAGTATCCACATTTCAAACGAAATTAAAGACTGTTTAATGAACTAAGTGTTGTTCATTTAGATCATCCTGTCAATAGCCATGACTTAAACCCCAAGAATAATGTCTGAGATCAATTGGTTTGAATAATTTACGCAAATGGAGTATGGTTTTAATGAAGTGTGCATCAGTTATGGAATAGAAGGACTTAATCATTAAAAACTGCAAATTGCTTGACCAAAACTTGACCCAAAGTTTTGTGTTGTCTATGAAAAACAAAATCAAGGAAGCATTAGCGACAAAAAATAGTTTTAGCAATTGTTAATTGAGATTGAATGCAAAAGTTCATAAATCAATTTCCCTATGCTAAAACTAAAATGTCAACAAAATAAATAGTTTACGAATTTATATAAAATTTTATTTACGTGTATTGTTTATAATGCAAAGCCTGTATAGTATATAAAATTTAAATCGATAAAAATGCATTCCATAAAGAAATACTGTTAAAAAACTGTCAGTTCATAAATCAATTTCCACCACTGTATATGTACCTACTCTACCCCTACCCCTCTTAGGCAGATCAAGTGCAACGATGCTCTTACCAATCAAAATATAAGCGTACAATTCCATTATTTAAAATTGTCTATGGCAACATATAGATATGTGACACGCCCAATAGTGACTGCCTGGAAAGATGTCCAGTGCAATTTCAAGTTCTCTGTTCAAGACATTCAACAAAATGAAGAAACATTTTTAGAATATGAACTTATTGTTGACGGTGTTGAAGTTCCTTCAAACTTAGCGGTAAACTCCATACCAAGCCTTCTTCGGTGGTGAAATCCTCCAACTTCATATTGAAAAGCCTGCTTAGCAAGGTATGTTAAGTTTCTGAATACTTTTTATGTGTTGATTATGTTGCAATGTACCGTATATCGGAAATGATTATGTATTGAGATAAAAATTTACTACTTAATTTTGAAAGTTACACGTAGGTCTTGAAGGTCGTCTTTTTAAAATTTCTTGCTTTAAATACCAGGAAAAAACCGCGAAGAAAACATATTTCATTTTCAGTACTAAGTGAAAATTCTATAAATATGTGATGTCCTTGGAGATGAACGTTTAATACAGTACCTTCTAGATATTTTAATCCAAATTAGTTTGTTGATTATGTTCCTGATTGAGCCATTAACCTGATTAGAAAGTCTATACTTTTGTTAATATATAAATACTGTTTATTCACAATGTTCGAGTTTTTGTAATGATATTCGCTATTGACGAATAATTTTATTTCTATTGACTGCATTGCCATAGGCAACGGATCTTTTGGGAATTTAACCTTAAATTTATATATTGTTGGATTTGTAAAAGTTAGTTGCTAGTTTAGTTGTTGTTACGTACGAATGCTTTATCTCGTTATTATTAGTAGCTATTTCCCTATTTTGTCCAAATTATTATTAATCTCCCTACAAAATTATTAAATAGTTAAAAAGTTATATGAATAACACACGATCTAGTATTTTTTTAGCAATTCAACTCCAGCTGTAATAAAATTTTATTGCGAAATATTTCTTTACTTAAATACGTGTGTATTTGCGCACATAACGGAAATACCCAGTATGTCTAGCGCGTCCTATTACTTGTGCACTTCTGACAATGCCGCGGTATTCACGGAAACTATTCTCCATGGGAATCACGTATCTGCAAAAAAATCTTCCAGCAGTTCAAGAAATAAAAACGTGGTAAAAATTTCAAAGAAAACCATGAATCGGTGGTGATGCGTGTGCCCAAATACATACCCAATTCACTCTAAGTTAAGGAAAGACGTTTTTTTTTATATCGGGGGAAAAATGGAGAAATAAAATATGATCTGTCAGATGAAATTTGAAATTTTAAAAGAATAAAAGAATTGTATTGACGGGTACTTTGGAATCGTTTTTAGCTGAATTTTCTTTGAATAATTGTTTTTACCTGCAAAATTATTTGATTGTTGGTAAATGAAGATAACCTTTTAATTTTATGATAAGATAATTTTAGTTGATGAAGTTGGATTTATAGTATTTTTTTCTATCGTAAAAATAACTTGAAGCTACCGATATCTTGTTTGTTAACACTAAATTAACCCTGTTTCTTATTTATTAAAAATTAAAGAAAAAGTAAATTTAAGCAAGAAAATAAATTAAATTTATAAAAACGATGTTCATAAGAGCAAAGTATAATTCTTTTAGTTAGAACTCAGTTTTATAACTTGGAGCTAGCTTACTTTTTTACTAATACGATTCTACATTATAACTGAAATATTAATAATTTTGCTTGTTTTAATTTGTAAATTTCTGTGGAAAACGAGTATATTTAGGTAAAGATATTTATGATCTCATTGGTAATTGTGAAACGTATTAAAAAATGCCGATCTATTTCAAACTTTAAAGAGTTATTCAGTTTTATGTGTGTTGGGAACCTCAAGAGGTTATTTTATAAATGGCCATGTTTAAAGCATTCAGATAAAGCAGAAAATTCTTTATAATATTACGCTGAAAAAATGTTTTTTTTTTTAAATTATGAAGCTAGAAAAATCAAATTTAGAAACGTATGTGAATATCTTTAACAAAAACTCAACTCAATGAAAAAGAAATTCTTAACCATATGAGTGAAAATCCCACAGCAGTGGTCTAACTACCAGATATTAGGTTTGTTTTATTCATGAAAACTACCTCACGTTTAGAACAATAAAAAAATCTCCAGCACTGCACAAACACCATAAAATAAAAACAATTCCCACAGAAGACACTCATAATTTTTTTTTTACGCGGCGTATCTAATTTGTACTTCTTATATCAAGCTTTCTTTCCAGTAGTATAGTAGATATAACCAAGGTTTAGAAAGTTATGGGGCTTTTTTGATAAGTAGCTACCCCGGAATTTTGTCTTTTGTGGTTTGTTCTTTGTTAATAAAGCAAGACAATGTGATCTTAAGTAATAAATCCATACTTGATGAAAAAAAGACTCGTCAATAATGTAACACACTTTTAATGCCCTAATACCAATTTTTCCATTTGCTTTCGCAAATTTATTTCTTGCTGTACAGATTAATCCCTCATAAAAAAAATACAATGGATTTTTTTTCTTAAGTAAATTAAAAAAATTAAAATGAAGCTAAAAAAAAACAAAAATTTGTTATTTTTTTTATCTTTGATAATTTTTCCATATGTACCTTACATTTCGATATTTCTTCGAAATGACCAAATCATGAGATAGATAAATAAAAATACTTGTTACTAAAAATGACTCCTAACTAATAGTAGTAGTATCCAAGACGGATTATCGGATGGAAATGGTTATCTAGCTCAAGAGTAATAGTATTTTTCTACAAGTAAATATGGCTTAAACGTGATCCATAAAAGCTTATTATAGTATTATACTATATTTAGGGTTGTATTTTTTAAAATGTTTTTTTATTCAGGTGGTTCGATACCTCGATATTGTTAAAATGCACTTTTCATTATGACTTCTATATTCAAGGACTGTTTCTTTAATCAATAATTCATTTGAAACAGCTGATATTCATGTAACTTCACAATTCGGGACATTTTATTATTTCTTTACCATGATTTCACACAAAGTGACAGAAAATTTCTATTCTTGCCGCTCTATGAAAAGTAATTACTTTAGGAGCCTCTCCTGTCATTAACAGTCAAAACACCTCGGAGAAAATATAAATCATGACTGCCTCCTGTGGCCTGGCGAAACAATGTCAATTTGTACTAGTATTAATAAAATAGCTATAGAAGCTTATGCGTTATATCAGCACGTAATAGTATTTCTTTGTCTGAACATCACGTGTTTATAATAGCTGGGCATATTTCTTGGCAGAAGGTTATGAGGGTTTGTCTCATTTCTTGGGATGACGTTATTTACATTAGTATTTTTACTATTTGTTAGACATTGAGATTTTTGTCTAAAGCTTTCATATTCAAATATACTATAAAGAATTAGGTCTTGTATCTATTTGACTAAAAATCAATTTATTTGCGACTTATAAATTAATTTTTCTTTAAGATAATATTTATTTTTTGCTCGTTAGTCGTTTTAAAATATCGACAACTGGTGAATAATGTTTGTACATTTTAATTGTTTAAAAATACACAGAAACGCAGGTTATTAGTGAAAACATACGAAAACCATGCATATGCAGTAAAAAAGTACCCCTTTCTACTTTTTAATTTCCCATTTTACTTGCCGATTGTATTACTAAAGATTAACGAATCTAAAGAAAATGAGCTAAATTTCTTTAAAGCCAAAACTGAATAATGCTAGCAAATGACCCAAAAATAATTTGTAATAGTTAAGCCGCTGATATATGAACACTTAGTTAAAATCACTGACCTACATCTTTTATAATGCAGTGATTAAATTGGAACAAAAAATGGTATCAACGGTATATATTTAATATTATCTTCAGTTTTTATTGAAAGCTTTCTATTCTCAAATGTTTTTACCAAAGCTCAAAAGGCCAAAAATAATCAAATTTGGCAACAATGCACACAAAAAATCTAATTTATAGTTATATATCAACACAGGAAGTTGTATCTCAAAGGATTTTTTTATTCTCAGTAGCACTCTCGCATACAAAAATGCAAATGAGTGACGAAGAAACAAAACAAATCGATCCGTAGAAGCAGGAAAATTTTTTTTTTTGAAACAGGAGCTATTTTTATTGAAATAAAAAGGAATGAAGCTTTAAGAAAAAAAAAATATTTTGAATCTTTGTTTCCATTGTGGTCTCTTGAGGTCCAAGGATAGGATGGCGAGTGTGGCTGCTTTGCCAAGTATGAGTCCTTTTCTAATAAAGCGTCTTGAACATGTTGGCATTAGTTAGTGCTTATTTAGTTTAGCGTGGTGTTTGTTGTGTTGAAGTGGGGGGTCAGTTGTACACTGTTAAAAAAAACCTGAATTTTACATGCATATTTCTGTGATTATTTTCGAGAATTTACGGAAATATTGCGTTTCTTTAACAAACAGACGGTTTGTCTGAAATAAACAGCGTGTTTCCGTTTTCCTTAAACGCTGGACGAGCGAAAACGGAAAAACACCGTATTTCTGCGTGCAGAATTTCACTTAAGACCCGTATTAACAGAGTTTTTCCATATAACCTCGCACCCAACAGCCTTTAGCCTCGACACATCCGCCGACCGACTCAGCCACCATGTTTTTTGTTTGATTGTTTTGACCACATCTGAAGCAAGAAAGATAAATATATAGGTATGTTCATTTCTTTTAATAAGATATGATTTTATTTAAAGGTTATATTTTATATCCTTCTTTTCAATATATAGAATCCAGAGTTCTTGTATCTTTCTTATTTGTTTCTGTAATCTCTATTGTCCTATAATTGACCGTGGGGTGATTCCTGAAATTAATAATTCCGTTTGTTTACCAACACGCTTAACTAAGTAAATTTATTTAAATGTTTAAAAAAGCTGTCAAATATCTGAAATGAACAATGTTCACCAACAAACAAGTGCACATAATTAAAAAAATAATAAAATGATTTGAAATTATTACATTTAAATTCGATTGAAAAGCAATTGCTCTCGTGTAGCTCAAGTGCGATGAAATTCAAAACCTAACCTAAACTCGATTGAAAAGCACGGTTACTCTATCGCTATCAGCATGGTTTATTTAAAAAACTATGAAAGTATACATAATGCAAACTTTCTCTTTAATAAATAATAGTCTTTTGTTGATTTTAATGAATCAATTAGTGATTCCGGATGTATGCAGATCATATGCTTTGATTCGATTCAGAAGTTACATACACTATTGTCAATGATCTTTGTTTTGAAAAGTCTGCACTAAGAAAAACACAATTTCCAATTAAATGCAAATTTTCTAACGAATTAAAAATTTAGGAATTGCAAGTGTCTGCAGGAACGCTATTTTAGTGTTTATTTAGATATAGCTGCTAAGTGATATCTAATTTTCGGCTCACCGTCTACTGTCAGTGATATTCAAAAGCAATAGTTATTAGCTCCTACTAGAATACTAATTATAAGATTGTACTTTATCACGAAATACTATTAAGTTACATTAAAATTATTGTTTTATACTAAATACTATTATAAAATTGTATTTTCAATTTTGATATATACATTATTCAAGAACATTTCTGTTTTGTTTCTCTCCCCCATTAAAAAAATATTTTCGATGTTCCAATTCTCAAAACTGTATCGAGAGATATGGATAAATCAATTAATTAAAGGTACTCTAAGATTCATGCCTTGCCTGCCCCCTTCCCCCTCTTCACAAAATAAGAAAAAGCATTTTTAACTCTGATATTAAATTATTACGGTGCAGATACTATGGAAAACTTGCTCGAAAAAAAAAACCTAAAATTGACAAATTGTTTAATTTTAGAAGGTTTAAGAATATTTTGTCTGTGTAACGCCTGATTACCACTTGCTTCTTTACATTAGATCTATTCATTTAAAATTGGATTAATATATATTTTTTTTAGGTGCTTGTTTATCATAATTCTCCAAAGAGGGTGGAAATTTCAGAAAAAGAAGAAAACTAAATCTGTAGTTCCTGCACACATTTTTAAATTAGTTTAGGATTTGAAAAACTATAACAGTCTTTCAATTATGAAAGAAAAATAAAACATGATTATATTCTGTAATTCTTTTGTTATTCATATCTTGTTAAATTGTATCATTGGTGTATCTAGGAGGGATAATAACTCTCGTCCCCATATACTAAAAAATATTGTTGTTTTTTTTACAATCAGAGTATACAAATTCATGTATGCATAGTACAAATGCAGACACTTAAAAATTTATTGTTTTGATTACAAGGGTTACTGTCTTAAAGAGTCTCTTTGTTAAGGAGTGTTCAACCACTAAAGAGACCCGACTCACTCTCCCCTACCCATGATTTTGCCCTGGATATGCTAACTGTAAAGTACAATACCATTTAGCCACAGAACAATACTAAATATATACATTATAAAAAAATATGACGGAAAAATTATCAAAATTGGAAAAAATTATTAACATTTTTCTGCCATATTAAAATTGTTTTAAATATATGAAGAGTGGTAATTTTTAAATTTCAAAAATGTGAACAATGTCCTTTTTATTCAGATTATATACCAAATATGGTTTAAAAAATATTAAAAGATTAGATTGCATTAGTTTTGAATAGATTTAAGGTTAAAGTATGAAGACATTATTTGCTAACATATTTTTTTTTATATAACAAGCAGGATGCATGTTTAATTTCCCTGTTTCTCCTTTTAAATTTCCCTATGCTAATATTTATAACATATATAAATGGATATATTTAGAATGATTGATGGTTAAATAGTATATAGAAACAAAATTGACAAGAAAAAAGCAAAAATGTCTTGGAATTAACCAGAAAATATACTAATGTAAGTTTTCTGAATTTAGAGAGAAATGCAAATTAGAAATTCATGAAATTAACAAAGAAACAGTTAAACAAAAATTCATGAAATTAACAAAGAAACAGCTAAACAAAAATTCCTGAAATTAACAGAAAATTTCTAAAACGGTAAATCCTGAAATTAACGGAGAAATTCCAAAATGGAAGATCCTGAAATAAACGGAGAAATTCCGAAATGGTAGATCCTGAAATTAACGGAGAAATTCCAAAATGGAAGACCCTGAAATTAACGGAAAAATTCCGAAATGGAAGTTCCTGAAAATAACGGAAAAATTCCAACACGGAAGATCCCGAAATTAACGGAAAAATCCCGGCAACTTGCTGCCAGTAGTTTTTCCGTTAATTCAAGGAATTTTTTTTAACAGTGTAATCTAATACTTATTTCGTTACATTCGTTATATTATTTATATTGTTATTTTATTTGTTTTGAAATGACGATTTTGTTTGCCTAAAAATGGCTTTCCCGATGTTTCCCGGCAATTTCTATTGCGTTAAGTAGGGAGTACAAGTGCATCGCAATTCGCTAAAATTTTTCTTGATGCACTTTTAAATTTTATATTTAAGTGAAGCGCAATAAAATCATCAGTATCTCTCGCTTAGCGAGCGTTATATTAATGGATATTTATAAGGGATTTAGATATGACATATCCTGACTTAAACCTCTCAAGAACTTTAACCCCAATTTAAACTTAATAATTTTATATTACCTTGTCGCATATCCTTAATATCACTTAGTACTTCAACGTCCCAAACAGTCGCCTAAATCGATCTTTCCCACAGAACTTTGCTGAATCATCCGCCCACACATTGACCTTTTAAAACCTTTCTTATAAAAAAAATATGAAAAGATTGGTCAGAGAAGAAGCGTTTGACATTCCTAGCATTTTACATACATGTTAATCAAACCCATGTTAAAAATGTATCTATTGACATATTACATTACTTTGAAATCTAAAAGACTCAATGTAAAGCGTGGCTCAATTATTTTTGTTAGGAAAGAAAATTAGTTGATATGATGTAAAAAAATAGTTTTGTTCAAAAACTGCTGTTCCGGATTTCTACTTACGTTTTAAATTTTTGTAATCTAGAAAAAATTAATATGAAAATACTTTGGCGATAATTTTTGATAAAATTAATTTTCTCCTAAAGTTGTATTCAAATCTGCATAATAGTTGAACAATTGGCAAATGGCAGCTCTACAATGTTAACGAGTATCTGAAATGCACAGTCCGCGTTCCTCCGGCACTTATTGCACAGCAAGTTTTATTCAGTTTCTGTGCAAACAGCATTTGTATTCATGTAATAGTTCTTTGCGACCTCTGAATTCACTGAATAAGCAGAATTCTCTACGTGAGTGAATAATTACTATTCGAGGGCTGTGGATCTAACAGTCGACTTCAACTTAAGTCTTCCTACAATTTGTTATTTGTTTTAATTATTTGTGTATTTTTAAAATACTTGAAATATTGCAATGGAGGATAAATGTTTTATTTGGGTTAAAGGAATAACTTTGTTTATCAATGGACTAAACATAGTGGATATTCATTGTTCCTAGATGAATTTTTCACAAAACGGCGACACTGTAAAACGGTTTCAAGACATATCAAGATCAAGTAACACGTTGACTTATCTAAGTTAATATTAAAAGACATTTAGTTTGGGATTAATCTATTGTTTGTTAAAACTTATCTTTTTTTATAGCTCTTGTCATTACCCTTTCAATAGTTTAAAAAGCATCATTTGAAGCACAAATGATTAAATTCAGCCTTTTTAGAGTTTCGTTTTTATGTTTTAAGAAAAAAACCTTCGTAAAAAATCAAATTAGCAAAAAAATTTCCTAAAAGTATTTACCAAGTTATAAAGTTAACATGATTGTAGAATGACGTAATCACACTGTTCCCCAGGCCATTGCTTTCGTAAAGAGTGAATACTGCTACTCGTGCTACGCTGAAAAATTATGCTGTAATCACATAGTGAACAGCACAAAGCTGCCGCTCATCATTTTTAGTGGGCTTTTGAAATAGCTACTAAGTAAACTAAGTTCCTAAGTAAGTGAGTCGCTAAGTAAATATGGCGCAGACTGAAGAAATGTTTTGGATTTGGCAGTTTCTCATCATTGATTCCATTCAAAAAAAGTAAAATAAAATGCTGATTTTCCTCATTGTTTGGTAGCTCAAAAGGCCTTTGAGGGATATTCAGTTGGCATGTAATTTACCTTTTTTTACAAACATTTTAAATGGAACAACTCTTTAATTCGAATTATTTTTCCTGCAGCCCTTTATTGTCTCATAACATCAATGTATAGAAACACCAACCATTCTCTAAATTACCCTGGTCCTTCTAAAGACGTGACACTAGATGACACATCCTTTATTTTTGTTACCAATGTTTCAAAAACAAACGTACCCTGACCATTTCTTTTAACGAAATGGTGTAAACATGTTAAATCAAGCAAAAACAAAAGGAAATCCTACCGTCTACCTGCCGTGGAAGATGAAGTACTATTTCTGCGTTAAGATCAGTCTTTCCCCTTTATGATTGCTGTGCTGAGTCTTAACACATTTCGGGCGCGCGTTAAAAGCAGGGAAACGAAAACCTATCCATCTAACAGAATTCCGTGCCTGAACGTGACAGAACCTCACTGCTGTCTGAAGCTGGTTCGGGGGTTAGTGGTGTATAGCAAGAACTTGGGGTTCAACTTGGTGCCTGATTGGTTTTTCGAATTTATTTTTAATTAAAAATAGTAATGTTTAGTAACTTGAAAAAAAGGGAGGATATGTTTTTCATATTTATGGCTTAAGGAATATTCGTATTAAATTAACACAATATCCTTTTTTTCTGTCGTTGCCAAAATGTGAATGTCGTTGCCGAAATGTGAAGGTTAAGTTAATTGGAATTAATAAAAAATATTTTTTAATCCGAAAGAGTTTGAAAATCGAATAATGTGCTTTTTGATCATAAATGGCTATAGACTAATCAGAAAGAAATTTCTAAAATGATGCCAAATTGTTATTGGGACTGAAAGGGTTACAATTAACCTTATGCCGCTAAAAAGTCAGAATAACAACCCCGTGAAGGGGAAAACAGGCTGACCTTTTTTTTGTTAAATTATAGATCAGCTTTTCATAATCATCTAGATATACATTTTAAAAAATTAAGTCGCGTAATTTTTAGGTAAAATTTAAATATCATGCAAAGACAACAAGTTTACCCTTCAGCCAAATTTATGAGCCATCAGAAGATTGCATATCCTACAAAGTCCTAAAGCCGCATTCGATGTCACCTAATGGTTGCGTTGGATGCTTAATCGGGTGTCGGCTCGTCACTGGACTATGTTTTTTATATTACGACACCCATCACCAATAGCCTCCGTGTAGTTTTAGTATGATAATTAACCTCTTAAGACCCGAGCAAAATCCTACACGTAAATTTTTAATCTAAACATACTTTTCATACAAATAAATATAAGCAAAAAAGTATGATTTTCAGAGAAATTATCAAAAATTATGTTTAATAGGTACTTAGGGACACGCCTTAAACTCTAAAAAGAAACATCTTTTTGTGCTATAAATGCAACAAAGGCCGTATCACTTATTGGTAGTTAACAATTATTTTATCATTGTTTTTATATCAAAATGCCTTGAAAATTAACTACTAAAAGAACTTTTTGAAAAGTTTGAAAAAAAAAATTTGAATACGTTTTTAAAAAATTTCACATTGATCCTCGTCTAACTTCATTTTTTATGGAGGTAAATGAGACTGATACCTGTAATCAAAGGCTGAAAACTAATATTCGGATCTTCTGTCGGAACAGGTTGATTTTGGAACTAGTTAACATGTTAATTGTTTGTTGGGAGGTTTCGGGAAACGTCCCCAAACGGGGACGCCAGGTCGCAAGAGATTAAACCTAACCCTAAATCCTCTACTTAGAATAAAATTAGGGTACAGTTTCCACTCAAACTAAACTTATTTCCAATCAAACCTTAGTCATCTTCAATGACTTGCACCTCTTCCGTCGCCAGCTATTTCTTTTCACAAAAAGAAATCAAGGGAAAATACAGGGAATGAGCTCGTGCGCTATATTGATCAAGTTGACTACTCTTTTCCTATTCGCCCGACATTTTTTTTCCATTTTCACCTCTTTGTCTTTTCTTACTTTTCTTCGGGGTGACATGGGGAGGAAGAAATACTGCCGACGAAGACTAAACAAATACTAAGCTTCTCCGACTCCAGTACATTTCGGCGAGGGCTCTTACCGGGCTTTCTATTATGGACTCTATTCGGTTGGCTTTTGGCCTTATCAAACTTTTTGGAATTCTATTTTTGAATGGAAGTTTTTTTCTTCCCCTAAGGGCACAGTTTTTCGTTTAAATAGTTGGTATCTGACTTGAAGGTACGAAATAGTTAGGAGTTTAATATTTTTCGGTCTCAAGAGTGAAATTTGGATTTGAGATTCAGCAGGTATGTGAAGTGTGTAAACAAACAGTAAGGAAATAAACTATTCTAATTATAAGTCCTCTTTTAATTCATTCCTTAACCATATTAGACCTCCTTTGAGGAGGTATTTTTCAAAACGCCACATTTGACTTAAGCCCTTTTACTTTTTATGCTTAGTAAAGTTAATTATATGCTCTATGTTTTAATGTTATGTGTTAAGTCAAATATGGACCTGTAGGGGTTTGAAAATTACCTTCTACAATTATATAAATCGTAATTGAAAAAAGATAGCTATTGCATGTGATAACGTGGTACAGCTGGGGAAAAAAACGAATCACCCCACGTTTCTCGGCTGGTATTGATCAAGGAATTTGGTGTAAGGTGTCAACTTTCAGGAAATAGCGTGAGGAATTGAGAACTGGTAACAAAAATTGTAATAGGGGTCGTCTACATATTAAAATGAGTACCAACTTTAAAAATTCCAATGGCAACACCCAATTTTTTTTACATAAAAATGTTCAGCACTTTCAAAATACCCCATGTATAAAAAAGAATTATTTATTATGCATTATTTGAGATATAAGCATTCAAAGTTGAACGCCCATAATGTTAACAAAGTTTCACAAACTTTTATTCATACCTCTACAAATAAAATGAATTAAACAAAGATTTTTTTTCATTATATACTTCTTAATTTTCCAAAAACAAATCACACATGTGTTTTCATCAATTTTTTATTTTTTATAATTTTTTATTTAAATTTAAATAAGAAAAAATAAAACATGAATAGCAATCCCAATTTTTTTACATAAATCGATAAAGTAGATCAAGTAGAACCAAAATCCCGAATTTTTTAATTCAATAACAATTATTTGCCGAGTTATAGTAAAAAAACTGAAAGACGAATTTTAGGGACCGTGTAAAAAATTACTCGGCAAATTTGATCCTAAATTGCGTTATCGTTTGGTGATTAAAAAGCGTTTGTTGGTAAATGTTTATTCAAATTATCGATTTCTGTCAAATGTCTAAAAATCTTTTCTTATTTCAAGTGCATACAATGTATTTTGTTTGTATAATTAACATTAAATTATATCGGTTACTATATTTTTAAATGCATGTTATTTCCAATACAATTTCAAAAAGTGTGTTTAATATTAAAAATTAAATGCCCTAAAATATTATTGGAATTCGGTTTTAAATACATTTGATTGTTATTGCATTAATTATTTAAAATGATTAGTGCCTACTGCGTTGGTTAAAAATCATTACCAAATCATTCTGAGTAACTTTATTTTGCTTTCCTTAAATATCGTGTTAAGGTCGTAACCCTCTATTTACAATACGTGGTTTATCGATAAAAAACTAAACTCCTCGGCGCGACAGCCCATTAGTGGGCCAGGACCTGCCGTGCCCATTTCAGCTTTTGTGATACAAGGGCTCTGGGGTGCAAGGCATATGCCCCGGTAATGCGGAAAGCCTCACACGGAACCCCCAGCGTTTAGTTCCCCAAGCATGCTTGGTCCCAAATTTATCGACCCACTTAAGGGATGAAAGGATGGCTCAACCTCGCCCAATCGGATTCGATCCCCGGAGCTGTGGCGTGGCAATGCGAAAAAAGCACTACCACTAAGCCACTTGACCGATATTACCAATAGAGTGCGACGAATTTTAAACAAACTTTTTGCAACAATGTGAATGAAACAAAAATTTTCATAAAAAGTTTAAAACATAAGAGTAATAATCATGTTTTTCAATTTGATTGTAACTAATAGCATTTGAAAATCTGTTCGTTATAAATAACCGTATATACGACTTAATTTAAATTTAAAACTTTTCATCTTCTAGCCTTTATTTTAATTCTGAATTTTAAAATCCGAAATTTAAAAAAAAAAAAAAACATTCGAAAAATCCCAATATTACTGAAGAAAGTTAAATTCTAGCATCGGGTTTCGAGATTATGCCAACCCTTTTTTAGCTTGTCGTTTTGAAACGACACAACCAAAATATTACCTTTTTTCACTTAGGAGATTTGCCCCTAAACGAGTTCAAAATTAAGGCTTTAATATCTCAGCAAATAATGCAAAATAAATAATTCTTTTTCAAACATGGGGTATTTTAAAGGTGCTGAACATTTTTATGTAAAAAAAATTGGGTGTTGCCATTGGAATTTTCAAAGTTGGTACTCATTTTAATATGTAGACGACCCCTATAACAATTTTTGTTGCCAGTTCCCAATTCCTCACGCTATTTCCTGAAAATTGACACCTTACACAAAATTCCTTGATTAATAACAGCTGAGAAACGAGGGGTGATTCGTTTTTTTCTCCAGCTGTACTAGTATAAATTATCTAAAATGCAAATAAATTTTAATAATTTGTTTTTTTTTGTGCCGTACGAACATTATAATTAAAAAAAAAGTTTCAAATTATATCGCATTAAACTAAATTGCTAAAGAATCACAATGTTAATTTTGATAAAATATTTCTTGTTAATGAACTTGAGATCCTCCAATCGCAAAGGAGAATTAAATTTTCCCCGCTATGACTACAAAAAAACTTTATTTGTCAGTTCAACAAACACTTCAGTATTTATGATTACAACAACCTAAATGTTCGTAAAATTATTGAGAATGAAAACAATTATAATTTAGAAAAGTGGTCTCTTTGATCTTCAACAAAAGATATTGGATTAAAAATCGTTGTTTATTTACACTATAATATGAAAAATCTTAGATAAAAAGAGAAATAAAGACGAACATTTGATTCATTACAATACAAGGAAAATCCTTGTTTGAAGATGAAATCCTCTTACATATTTTAATATGGGTTTATTTTTGTAAACTAAACCAAACATATATCACGTAAACAGCGTTATAATTCAATTAATAGTAAAGAATATTTTTCGCAAAGATTTGGAATAATTAGTTTATATGTAAATGTTTTTATAATAAGTTAGGATATAAAGAGCTCTAGAAAAGTTAGAAAACTTTTAATTGCAAGAAATAATGTATCACCAAGTTCTTGTAATTCTTGAAATGCGTTAATTATAGGAATGGCTAAATGCAAAGAGATCATGTCAATTGGAAATGTTTCTTACTGCGCTTTTCAACATATTTAGTGAAAGAAGTGTTTTTAAATGTTTCATCGTGACTTGAACTTTTTTGCAATTAGCTAATTATAAAGGGTGGGCTAGTAATTTTGAGACAAAAACCTAACTTTCCTCAACAATCCATGCTTAAAGTGAAACGAAATGTGTTTCACAGAGCATAAAGTATCCAAGAGTTTATAATGGTTTCATTCGTATAAATTGTGGGTATAAAATAATACTTTGTCTCTGTAAAATATCATTGTAATTGTATGTAGAACATTTTAAAGTTGAAATTTTAAAATTATATCAAACACGTTAGGTTCAACACTTTGTCGTGCAATATTGTTGCATGTGAAGTTTGAATGGTTTTGAATTGTATATTAGGTGTAACACAATAACTATTAAATTTTAAAAGAATATAACTCAAAATATATTACTTAATAACGATTTACTGCAGCGATTTTAATCTATAGTAATAAAAAATATTTTTTTTAACCCACCCACTGTAAAGTTACAATCGAAGCCAACTTATATTTAATTTTATCCGTTACATATTTAGCAATTAAAAGTTGTACTCTGTAACAATTAACATTCTCTGGTGACCGCTATTTATAAACTACAAAACTGTTATTAAACGACAATACAAACACATTTGCAAGTGAAAATAATGGTACTCGCACGTGACCCGTCGCCTTCGGGTGTTTTCCGCACTAATTCTCCTATAGTTACTTCCTCTGTTATAAAACTACCGTCAAGGAAAAACAACCTTTACAGGCTACTTGGTATTAGAGTAGTAATGTAGTGCGGAGTTCGTGCGAGCATACTTGGAAGGCGTTTGCCTTCACAACTTTTATTATTAGGTTAAAAAGTTTTCGAAATACCCTTGCTGTAAATGGATTGGGTGGCTAAAGATTTATTTTGAAATCGACTCTGCAAAAGCCAGATGCATGGTAAATCGGTTGTCGTCTAATGCTTTAATTCCTCGTTGTTACATAGTTATTGTGCTGGGTGCCCCCAAAGGAATAAAACTAGTCAGGTGATCGTAATTGTTAATAAATTTGTTTGTGGGCTACAATACAACATTTGACGTAGCTTTGACGTCACCGTGTAGGTGTGGCAGTTCCAGTTGTAAATAAAAGACCTCCTTACTAATGTAAATGAATCCCATTTCTAAACTAATTTTTTTATCAATGGTATCTTTAATTTTACCTTTTTTTTTTAAAACCTAAATGGTCTGGAGTAATATTTTGTAAATAACACTGAATTATGAAATTGTGACGTTATTCATTTTAGTAAACGATTCTTCCGATTAAAAAGAATATTGGCTATAATAGATCTATTCTATAATCATGGAATGAACTAAAGAAATAACGTCGCACCAATTCGAAAGTAAGAAATAAGATGTGTAAGCATTAGGAGGGTGTGAATTTTGCATCAATTGGGCCAGAAAGCGTCACAATTTGTGCTCCGAGTTTGTAATTTATTAATATAACTAATAATAATTTATAGTCTATTTTTCTGCTACAATTACACTTCTGTTTCAATAAATCCACTTTTTTTAAATGGATGCAAGAATATAATGTTCGTTTGGTTACGCGTTTTCATATTGAAAAACTGCTCTACAATTCGTGTATTTTCCAAGAATATATTCTTCCTCAGTGTCACTTTATTTTATTCATACAAATAAGCCGTATTCATTTGACATAAAATGAGAAAACGACGCCAAATGGCGAAAACAAAAGCCACGTTATTCTTTGATGTAGCGGCTCCTTGCAAACGAGACTCGTAACAGTGTCATTTGGCTCCGGTCTCTGTTTCGCCAAGGCGTTGAGTTGGTGTGAGAGAAGTGTTACTGTTGGTTTTGTCAAGTTTTAAATGGTAATGGCACTGTTAATTTAGGTATATTAAATACCGGAAATTAGGATAAATTTGGCTCAAATTTTTTTACTAATTTTTTTTAATATTTTTTTTTGCCCCCTCCTTTTTAACGGTGGCAACAACGCTTTCTAATAAGTAAACAATTGTAATGGAAAAGATAGTAGTAGGGCTTTATCCAGGAGCCGTAGTTAATCTGAATGAAAAAATTTGCCTGAATATGTGAACTTTGCAACTGTTATTTTATCAAATTATAATGTTTCTCTTTATCGATTGGTCATTATGATTCTTACCAGTGGACTCTGTTCCAAGATCTGTTTTGTATTCCTCAAAAGTTTTTATTTCTCACAAATGAATTCAAAGACCATATCTAGTATTATGATATGAACATTCTATCAACTAGTTGTTCCGTCATTTCTTAACAGAATTTTCTCAACGCAATTATATAACTGAAATTTGGATGAAGGCAACGATAACTAAAAGCATTTTATGAAACCTAAGCTATATAATATTTCTACGAAAATTTATGTGGCAAAAACAAATTGTAAGAAATCGAAGTAAATTTGAAGAGAACGAAAGTGACTAGTTACTTTTGTTGGATTTAAGTCTCCCTAGTTAAACATCAGTTATAAGAAAACAAATATTGTTTGAACTTTAGTTTGTATTTCGCATCAAACCCTTTGCATTTTGAACATATCAGCATAGAAGATGAGGTCCAAGATTTTACCAACACATTTGAAGAGTTCAGTGGAACAACCCCTTCATTGCCTGGGAATCTGTCTGCATCGGGTCTTATTGGCGGATATAGCGAGTAATCGCCTAAACTGGCGTGAATAAACCAGTTTTGTTTTAGTTCTTCATGCGGGGCACAGGTTTACTATCTCTGAGATTCAGTCTGATACTAGTCTGACACTTAAACCGTGGAAGAACCAGGGGAGAAACCGGTTTCCGATCACTACTACTCGTCAAGCAGACCTCAATACGGACAGATTCCCTGTCGATGAGTGTTCCCTTCTGTACTCTTAATTTACAGACGGAATTTAAGTGGTTGTGCTTTTCATTGCCACGCCACAAGTCCGGGGAATGAATACTGGATTGGGCGAGGTTGACCCATCTCTTGAGAGTTTATAAAAAGGGGTACCAAGCATCTTGGGAAATAAACGCTGGGGTTCCGCACGAGGCTGACCACGGTACCGGGACATATGCCTACCTCCCCAGAGCCCTATGTCACGAAAGCTGAAATGAGCACTGCAGGCCTTGGTCCACTAAGGAGCTGTTGCTCCGAGGAGTTTAGTAGTACTCTTCATTTACCGAAATTACTGTCGGTTACATTTTTTTCAAACTACTCGAACCAAGTGTCGAAAATTGTCTCCATATTGTATAGCTTCCGATATTTCAAACTGGCCATGATCCGATTTCCACTTGAGGCCCCCTGCTCGTTGCATTCTTCGTTGTCTTCATTTATTTGATTTATTTCGGTTGACAAAAACAAGGAACAAATGATCACTCGTTCTGCGATGGTTTTCTCTGATTTAGAATAAAAACCATTAAAGCTGCTTTTTTTGTGTGCATATTTCAAATATCTAAGGGACTGTTTTTTGCGTTTTTTCTTCTATCGATTTTCTTTTCTGAATGGAAAAATTTCTTGAATGTTAAGAGGATTCGATTTTGAGATGCAAAAGTTCGCTCCCCTGAGTATTGATTCCCGGGCATTGATTTGGAAAAACAAATGCATGCTTTTTCATGTTTAACAAAAGAAATAGCGCGTATTATTTCTTTTATCCATTTAGTTATTTCTTTTTCAAATGTAGAATTGGAATTTGTCCTCTTTTCATAAATTATCCGAGATCAAAGTTGATACATAAAAACTTTTTGTTTGATCTTTTGGAAGATGGGTCATTTTACAATTGTTAGATTTTACTATCTTAAGTTTAAAAAGAAAACCTATATAATAAAAGTCAACTTTTATCGTTCACAAAGTTCTAACCTTTGGTTTTATGAAAATTCGACAAAGTAGTTTAAAGCTGATGAAGGAAGTAATATAAAAAAAATCGGATAAAATATATATCCTTTACATTTAGTTTTGATTTTGTTATCCAATCCGATAAATAAAAAAAATCCATAATTAACAATACATTCATCAAAAAAGTCTACAATCATATTACTAAAAATAAATTGTATTAAATAATATTTACGGTTAACTTAGAATGAGCCCTCTAGAAGGGAGGAGCATAGGCTTTATAGCCCGTCACTCCACTCGCCAGAAGTAACACATACCCAAGACACATATAGAAAGGGCGGCACAAACACAAATAACATTTATTGACAAACACAAGTATCCATGCCTTACCGGGATTAGAGCCCGAACACAGAAGCTCCAAAGACTTCCACCCTAACCATTGTGCTGCCGGGTTGGCCACATTTAAGTTTAACTTTATAGCTTAAATTTTTTTTCATTAAATAAAGAACTCTCACTGCTTGTCAATAGATTCTCAGTAATAAATTATATTTTGCTTAATTTAACTCATCACACACTTCAGGCAGAATTGTCATCTGTTTACTCAAACATTATCTGGATCGCGGAAGTGGTAAAGCGTCGCTAGTAGGGGAAAAAGGAGAGTTCTACGCCAGCGGAGGTGGTGAGGTGGGATGACGTCACCGGAAGTGGCTCTGACGTCACCGGAAGGGGCGTGGCGGAAGGGGGGTGTAGCGGATATGACGTAACGGATATGACGTAAGTGGAGTTGAGTTGTTTAACTCCTGAAAGTTGAGTTGTTTGGGTGCTGAAAGTTGAGATGTTTGGGTGCTGAAAGTTGAGTTGTTTAGCTCCTGAAAGTTGAGTTGTTTCACTCCTGATATCCTTAGGGAGAGTTGAGTTGTTTAGGTGCTGATATGACGTCACAGTTCTATATCGTGGCGCCATCTATCGGTGAGAATAATAAGTATTAAAATTAAATATATTTTAAAAATAGGTAGTGCTGCTCTCTAGTGAATAGAGATTAAAGTAAAAATAGGTTTAAGTTAGTGCTGCCCTCTATCGACAGGGAAATGTATGATTTTAATGTGAAATTGTTACATTTTAGCACGAAAAAATATTAAAAAGTTTATTTGACAAGATTCGAACCTACGATCTCCTATGACGTCACCGTTCTATGTCGTGGCGCCATCTATCGGTGAAAATAATGAATATTAAAAAAGATTATATTTATTTAAAAATAGCTACTGCTACCCTCTAGTATGCGTGAATAGAGGTTATAATTTATTTATTCATTAAAAATAGTTTGAAGTTAGTGCTGCCCTCTATCGACAGGGAAATGTATGATTTTAATGTGGAATTGTTACATTTTAGCGCATAAAAATATTAAAAAGTTTATTTGACAAGATTCGAACCTACGATTTCTAAAAGTGAACATAGCCGAATGAGTTTTTTTCTACGACGCTACCGACTCGGCTATGTTCACTCAGTACTATATGAAGAATTAACGTCCAGTTTCTATACTTATCCCCTATGAGAGATCCTAATGGAAGATCCTTAAGGAATACCATCTAAGGATAATTAAAAGTATTTTAAGAATTGCCAAGTAATAGCGCCATCTACCGGCGAGAGAAATAATGATTTTAATGTGAAATTACCATGAAAAATAAATATTAAAAAAAAAATCGAGTATATTTAAACTCTATAAAAGCAGGGATACGCTTATGTGACGTAGAAGGTTTTAAGAATTGTGAAATAGTGGCACCAACAATCAACCAAAAAAAAAAAAAGTAATGATTTTAATACGAAATTATCATGAAAAACAAATATTAAAAATAGAATATATTTAAGCGCGATAAAAGTGGTACCATCTATCGATAGGGAAATTAATTATTTTAATGTTAAATTACCGCGAAACATTTTAGTGTGAAAAATATTAAAAAATAGAGTTTATTTGACAGAATTCGAACCAGCGATCTCTTATGATGCTAATAGTCGAGTTGTTTAGATGCTGATGAATAATATTATATATTTTTGTTACGTTTTGAGTAGGTTTATACGACATCATGAGTAATAGGGTAGATTCGAATGCATAGATATATGTTTTACAATATAGTTTTAAGGAATAGTAATAGGTGTTAAAGTAAGTGGTTATCTAGTATGGTCTTTGAGAAACATGTATTATTTTGAACAAAATAATATGCTTATTATAACTTTCGTTTATTACCAGACAAATTTAGAAACAATTCTTAAGTTGATAAGTTCATTAACAATTTATTTTTAAATTTCTCAATACACATTCAGTTGTTTGAATTTGTTCTTCAAAGGTTTAATTTTTTATCATAGATTTAAAGAATGATAAAGAACCATCATACCGGTTATTTAGTTAATATTTTGTAGTTTTAAATTACATTTTGTATTTTTTTAACGTTTGCTATTACTTTTCAATATTTGAATTTTATTACCAAAGCAAATATTTTCGTTAATTAGAAGAAAGTTTCAAAGAAAATTAAACAATAGTGTAACCATTTTCTATTTCAAAGAATTCTTTCAAGTCTGAAAATACCAACTTAAAACGTTTTTGTTATTACTCATGTCTAAATGGAGACTCACAGTCAAAATACTATAGATAAATATCATAGATTGGAGCAATATTCCATTTTACTCGACAACTTAATCGTAATACCAACTTAAAACTTCTCTAAAAGATTCAATATTGTCGAAATGTCGGCACATAGTCTGAATACTTTAGATAAATATCACAGATTGGAGCTACTTCAGGTTCACATAGCAATTAAGGTGATTTATAGCTTACAGTCACCTTGGCACCATGAGTTTTGTGTGCAAGACCATGACATCATGGGTATAGACCAATAAACATAGATGTAGATGGCGTTGTTTTTCTTCTCGACCAATGAAAAATGTAGATAGAGGGCGCTTCAACCTCGGACTTTTTCCAGTTTCAGAGCTTGAGAAATCATTCCTTCACTAGCTCCCACCTGCTTGCATTACCTCTAAAATGAATTCCAAATTTTCACGAAAACGATCGTCCAGCACACATCTACCAAGTAAAAAGATTAAATTAACTACAATATCTAACGTAGATGCTTCTTCAGAACGAGAAGTTCCAATCATCGATCTAACTTCAGATGACACCCCGCAGCTGATCATCGACATATCCAGATCCTCCCCCACAGAGCCTGATGTATCATCGCCAGATGTCAACGTCGATGAAATTCCAACTGGAGATTGGTTGACTGCCATATGTCAATCCCTCGGAGAAGTGCCAATCATCGATCTAACTTCAGATGAAACCCCTCAACTGATCATCGACAAATCTGACTCTCTGCCTACAAACTCATCCGCTGCATCCTATGAATCAATGTCGGCCAGCAACCCACTTCAGAAATTCACAGCAGATCCCAAGAACAAATATGTGTCAATTATCTATCGAGAATCGAGTAAGACTCTTCAAGAATGGTCATTAGATGACTGCATTCAACTAACTCTCATACAAATAGACTATAAACTTTATATTCATCTACAAAAGTGTTCGCCTATGGATAATACTTATATATTAATGAACATTCCCACTTACATCGACTTCAAGGATAAAATTAAACAAGTGAATGTTGCATACGAAAGTTCAAGTATTATCGCAAACAACCAGCTAATTGTATTTTCTAGAAGAGGAGAGTTGGTAATGCATCAGATTTTTCACCGCGGTGAGTTTAAATTAAAGTCAACTCCATTCAAAATTTCTCATTCCACCCTCGTGAAAATTCGAGAAACCCTCTTCGATATCGATAGAGCTATTGAAAATGCTTTAATTTCCGAGGTACTACCAGAAAAAATTTTAGAACAATCTGATCCATTACCAACTTACTTTCCTGATTTAATGGACGAATTTATCCTGTCATTACAACGAGAAATTGCCCGAAATGTCAAAACCCTTTTCAAATGCCCAGGATGCGAAATTGCAGACCCCTTACATGCCAATCATATTTGTAAGACATTAGATTATAAACATCAGCTTTATTCTAAAGGTACAGATGCATTTTTAATGTTGAATGTGGAACGTGTTATTGAAGATTTGAATGCTATGGGTATTTTGAAATGTTTTTCAAAACCTTTTTTTAATGGCTTACATTTCTTTCACATCGATTCTAGACTTAGGGAAGTGCCCGAATAATCATTTCTTCAATATGTTTTAGACTTGACGTCATCTTATATTTTTTTTTTGTATAATTTCATATAATAATCATTTTTACAATATAAAAAATGTATATTTTAAGTAATAATAAATATTGATGTCACCTCATTACTGTGTTTTCATTATTTAATTTCAACTAGTTAACTTTTAAATAATTTCAATTTTTCATATGATTAAATTTTAATTTAGATAATAATAACTAGAAAAACTACTAAATATATTTTAAAATAATTTTCCAGATAACTTAATTTTATTTTAGATAATAATGACAAGAAACCTAGTAAATATATTTTTAAAATAATATTCTTGAACTATAAATATTTTTTTTTTAATTGGAGTTAGTACGAATTTCAATTATCAACAATGTCAAATATTATAGGTTGAGATGATATAGTTGAAACACCATGACATTTACATAAAGAATATATTTTTATTCTTAAATTTTATAAAGTATAGAGATTTTTTTTTAAACTTTATTTTCCAAAGTATAGATTTGTTTTCAAACTATATCAATGTGATGGATGCAAAATTAACAATCTCTCACAATTTAACCATGATTTTATGATGATGTCATATGAGACAAAATATTCCCTACACGGTGTAGTCGCCTTTCTTATGTTAAATGTTAGTCGTTTGATACGAGAAATCCATACTAGAAACGTTTTATATTGTATTGACAAAAAAAAAATCTTTGAAGACCCTATATACAACTTCAATATGAAAAAATAAATTATAAAAAAAAATTAACACCGCATAAAATGTATATATTTTAAGACTTTTTTTTAAAAAAAATTTCTATGCACATAGTTTTTTTAAATCCTATTTGTAGAATCGTATTATATAGTAATTTAATTAAATATATTAGTATAAGAATCATTTTTCAAACTTAAATTAAGGACATCTAAAGTTGAATCATAATTTTCAGTTACGCGCGTTGAATTAGACAGATATATATATATATATATTATATATATATATATATATATATATATATATATATATATATATATATATATATATATATATATATATATATATATATATATTTAAAAAATATATCAATAACAAATTTTAAAGTGTATAAAAATTTTAAAGTGTGTAAAAGTTATTCAAGATAAAAATATTAAGTAGTCTTCTGGAAAAAGCATTAGTTAAAAATTGATTTTGTTATCCAAAAGTATTTGCAAACCCTATCGGAAATTAAACATTACCTTCATATACATAAAAAAAAATCAGGTGGGTGAGAATAACGTATATAAAAACCAACAAAATATTCTAGATAGTGATAAAGGTAACTTGTGATATAGTTTACTCCAAAACAAACATATAGACCATCACTCCCTTAAAAAACTTCAAATTTCAGTCCTCTTATATATTTTTTAACTATATATACGCCTTTGAACACATATGTTTTAATCAGTATTCATTGGACTTATCTTTCTACATGAGGTTCTCTGATGTTTTAAATGTAAGTCATACTCAAAAATCTAATTTTTTCTAGGTTAAGTCAGAAGGGGAAGGTTTTCTTAACATTCTTTTTCAAGTGTGCTAAGCGCTATTACCCCATCATTCATGGCTCAAGTTGACAAGTTTATCAGTATACCTGAAGAATTGCTGTTTAAGAATGCTGTTTCCAGAAAAAGATTAAGTGAACTGGACAAATTAATGATAAAAATATTAAGTAGTAACTTATCTGATCACGAAAAATTAACTCGATACCATGAAGTTCTAAAAACAAGATTGAATATGGAGGAGTATAACAAGCCTATATTCGAAATAAAAAACAGACATAAACAACACATTCCTAAACAAGTTCCAAGCGCCGAAAAGAAAGATGTTCAAGAAATGAAAGTGGAAAAAGCAGATAACGACTACGATGGTATCATTCTAGCTGCTATTCCCAAGTCTAGACGAAGTACTGCCGAAAATATTCTTACTATTATCAAGAAGAAACCTGATGTGCTCTTTTACAATAAACGTGGTGAAATCTCCTTACATGGAGAACACATTCCAAACTCTAATATTACCAACTTGATTAAATATGTCTTTAATTCAAGAACAGCTGTATCCGATAAAAATATTTATAATAAAGCTATAAATGATTTAAATATCCCAAAATCATGGATAACTAATAAAAAACTAATTGAAAAGAATGCTATGAATGACATCGTGACGCCAATGAAGAAACATGTAATAAAGAAAAGTCCTGTAACCACATTGACATGGGAAAATTATTGAATAAATTTTGTTTTCCTCACATAAAAATGGTATTATTATTATTTTATATAATGAAGAAAAATATAATATAATGAGTTGAAATTATATTTTTGATCAGCTTTGAGTCGAAGTATTATTCTACTTTTATTACAATAACGAAATTTTTTTAGAAGTCGGATTATGAATAACAATAAAAAAAAAAAAACTTTAACATAGCTATATTTTTGATTGCATTAAGTCTGTGCTTTATACTATTTCATATGATACATACATTTTCTTTAAATCAGAAAAATACATTTACATAAAAAATCATCACAAATATTTTTTATATAAATAAAAAATTTAAAAAAAAAATACATATAGGGAAATGTTAGAGAAACATGTTTTCTTTTTCAAGTTACTAATGCTCTTTTAAAAAGTTTCCATACGACCATACTGTCTAACGTTAGCATTCATGAAAATATAAATTTATTGAATCGTTCCATACTACTGCAAAGTATTAAAGAAATATTAACATCTACAAAAATATATTGTTGCAAATCATTCTATTATTCTCTCCATTTGGTACAATTTTCAGAGGTTTGAACGAGTGGTTGATAACTTCAAATAATTTTATGTATATAACACAGTATAAAATATAGAAAAATATCAAGAACTAATAAAATTTCATACATACAACTAACAAAACTTTATAGTGAATAAGGTCTGAATAAAACGAAGCTTAATTTCATGAGGTGGGAGCATTTACACCCCCATTACATGTAGAATTCACAAATATCAAAGAATTTTATCGCCAAAATTACTGTCTTATTGCCAAACGAGTGGAAAAATAACGTTTAAGAACAAAAATAGAAGTCAAAAGTAGATTTTTTTTTTTAACTTATTATTTAAAAAATATATAGAAAACTTACAAGAAATCTTTTTTCTTTCAAGAAAACATTTTTATAAATAACAATTCGAATATGTTTTTAAAATTTCATTTATAATTTAAAAAAAAAATCTTTTAAATAATTTTTATTTACATTTTTTCTCATTATTATTTTATTTTTCCTTTCAGTATTTATATTTATACTTTAATAATTTTTTAACTTTATTTTTTCTCATGTATCATTAACATTTATTCATCAAATTTATAATTTTTCTACCATACTTTATGACTTTTAATGTTACATTTTCTATACGCGTGAATGTTTGAATGGTTTCACTTATGGGTTGATGTCAATATCTTATATAAAATAGTATTAAACAAAGAAAGTGAGGTATATATTTTCATTAAAAATATTGCAGAAGTGGTAAAATTCCTCCACTAATGCATGTTGTTTCACTATATAAATATGAAAAAATAACTAAGTCCAACTTTTTATACTGTCGCAACACTTCAAGCTGACTAGAAAAGATATACAACGTAGGTATTTCCGGTATGTCATAGGCATTTTCACTATGCCATAAAAATATATACGTATATCTTTTCTAGTCAGCTTGAAGTGTTGCGACAGTATAAAAAGCTGGACTTAGTTATTTTTTCATATTTATATAGTGAAACAACATGCATTAGTGGAGGAATTTTACCACTTCTGCAATATTTTTAATGAAAATATATACCTCACTTTCTTTGTTTAATACTATTTTATATAAGATATTGACATCAACCCATAAGTGAAACCATTCAAACATTCACGCGTATAGAAAATGTAACATTAAAAGTCATAAAGTATGGTAGAAAAATTATAAATTTGATGAATAAATGTTAATGATACATGAGAAAAAATAAAGTTAAAAAATTATTAAAGTATAAATATAAATACTGAAAGGAAAAATAAAATAATAATGAGAAAAAATGTAAATAAAAATTATTTAAAAGATTTTTTTTTTTTAAATTATAAATGAAATTTTAAAAACATATTCGAATTGTTATTTATAAAAATGTTTTCTTGAAAGAAAAAAGATTTCTTGTAAGTTTTTCTATATATTTTTTAAATAATAAGTTAAAAAAAAAATCTACTTTTGACTTCTATTTTTGTTCTTAAACGTTATTTTTCCACTCGTTTGGCAATAAGACAGTAATTTTGGCGATAAAATTCTTTGATATTTGTGAATTCTACATGTAATGGGGGTGTAAATTCTCCCACCTCATGAAATTAAGCTTCGTTTTATTCAGACCTTATTCACTATAAAGTTTTGTTAGTTGTATGTATGAAATTTTATTAGTTCTTGATATTTTTCTATATTTTATACTGTGTTATATACATAAAATTATTTGAAGTTATCAACCACTCGTTCAAACCTCTGAAAATTGTACCAAATGGAGAGAATAATAGAATGATTTGCAACAATATATTTTTGTAGATGTTAATATTTCTTTAATACTTTGCAGTAGTATGGAACGATTCAATAAATTTATATTTTCATGAATGCTAACGTTAGACAGTATGGTCGTATGGAAACTTTTTAAAAGAGCATTAGTAACTTGAAAAAGAAAACATGTTTCTCTAACATTTCCCTATATGTATTTTTTTTTTAAATTTTTTATTTATATAAAAAATATTTGTGATGATTTTTTATGTAAATGTATTTTTCTGATTTAAAGAAAATGTATGTATCATATGAAATAGTATAAAGCACAGACTTAATGCAATCAAAAATATAGCTATGTTAAAGTTTTTTTTTTATTGTTATTCATAATCCGACTTCTAAAAAAATTTCGTTATTGTAATAAAAGTAGAATAATACTTCGACTCAAAGCTGATCAAAAATATAATTTCAACTCATTATATTATATTTTTCTTCATTATATAAAATAATAATAATACCATTTTTATGTGAGGAAAACAAAATTTATTCAATAATTTTCCCATGTCAATGTGGTTACAGGACTTTTCTTTATTACATGTTTCTTCATTGGCGTCACGATGTCATTCATAGCATTCTTTTCAATTAGTTTTTTATTAGTTATCCATGATTTTGGGATATTTAAATCATTTATAGCTTTATTATAAATATTTTTATCGGATACAGCTGTTCTTGAATTAAAGACATATTTAATCAAGTTGGTAATATTAGAGTTTGGAATGTGTTCTCCATGTAAGGAGATTTCACCACGTTTATTGTAAAAGAGCACATCAGGTTTCTTCTTGATAATAGTAAGAATATTTTCGGCAGTACTTCGTCTAGACTTGGGAATAGCAGCTAGAATGATACCATCGTAGTCGTTATCTGCTTTTTCCACTTTCATTTCTTGAACATCTTTCTTTTCGGCGCTTGGAACTTGTTTAGGAATGTGTTGTTTATGTCTGTTTTTTATTTCGAATATAGGCTTGTTATACTCCTCCATATTCAATCTTGTTTTTAGAACTTCATGGTATCGAGTTAATTTTTCGTGATCAGATAAGTTACTACTTAATATTTTTATCATTAATTTGTCCAGTTCACTTAATCTTTTTCTGGAAACAGCATTCTTAAACAGCAATTCTTCAGGTATACTGATAAACTTGTCAACTTGAGCCATGAATGATGGGGTAATAGCGCTTAGCACACTTGAAAAAGAATGTTAAGAAAACCTTCCCCTTCTGACTTAACCTAGAAAAAATTAGATTTTTGAGTATGACTTACATTTAAAACATCAGAGAACCTCATGTAGAAAGATAAGTCCAATGAATACTGATTAAAACATATGTGTTCAAAGGCGTATATATAGTTAAAAAATATATAAGAGGACTGAAATTTGAAGTTTTTTAAGGGAGTGATGGTCTATATGTTTGTTTTGGAGTAAACTATATCACAAGTTACCTTTATCACTATCTAGAATATTTTGTTGGTTTTTATATACGTTATTCTCACCCACCTGATTTTTTTTTATGTATATGAAGGTAATGTTTAATTTCCGATAGGGTTTGCAAATACTTTTGGATAACAAAATCAATTTTTAACTAATGCTTTTTCCAGAAGACTACTTAATATTTTTATCTTGAATAACTTTTACACACTTTAAAATTTTTATACACTTTAAAATTTGTTATTGATATATTTTTTAAATATATATATATATATATATATATATATATATATATATATATATATATATATATATATATATATATATATATATCTGTCTAATTCAACGCGCGTAACTGAAAATTATGATTCAACTTTAGATGTCCTTAATTTAAGTTTGAAAAATGATTCTTATACTAATATATTTAATTAAATTACTATATAATACGATTCTACAAATAGGATTTAAAAAAACTATGTGCATAGAAATTTTTTTTAAAAAAAAGTCTTAAAATATATACATTTTATGCGGTGTTAATTTTTTTTTATAATTTATTTTTTCATATTGAAGTTGTATATAGGGTCTTCAAAGATTTTTTTTTTGTCAATACAATATAAAACGTTTCTAGTATGGATTTCTCGTATCAAACGACTAACATTTAACATAAGAAAGGCGACTACACCGTGTAGGGAATATTTTGTCTCATATGACATCATCATAAAATCATGGTTAAATTGTGAGAGATTGTTAATTTTGCATCCATCACATTGATATAGTTTGAAAACAAATCTATACTTTGGAAAATAAAGTTTAAAAAAAAATCTCTATACTTTATAAAATTTAAGAATAAAAATATATTCTTTATGTAAATGTCATGGTGTTTCAACTATATCATCTCAACCTATAATATTTGACATTGTTGATAATTGAAATTCGTACTAACTCCAATTAAAAAAAAAATATTTATAGTTCAAGAATATTATTTTAAAAATATATTTACTAGGTTTCTTGTCATTATTATCTAAAATAAAATTAAGTTATCTGGAAAATTATTTTAAAATATATTTAGTAGTTTTTCTAGTTATTATTATCTAAATTAAAATTTAATCATATGAAAAATTGAAATTATTTAAAAGTTAACTAGTTGAAATTAAATAATGAAAACACAGTAATGAGGTGACATCAATATTTATTATTACTTAAAATATACATTTTTTATATTGTAAAAATGATTATTATATGAAATTATACAAAAAAAAAATATAAGATGACGTCAAGTCTAAAACATATTGAAGAAATGATTATTCGGGCACTTCCCTAAGTCTAGAATCGATGTGAAAGAAATGTAAGCCATTAAAAAAAGGTTTTGAAAAACATTTCAAAATACCCATAGCATTCAAATCTTCAATAACACGTTCCACATTCAACATTAAAAATGCATCTGTACCTTTAGAATAAAGCTGATGTTTATAATCTAATGTCTTACAAATATGATTGGCATGTAAGGGGTCTGCAATTTCGCATCCTGGGCATTTGAAAAGGGTTTTGACATTTCGGGCAATTTCTCGTTGTAATGACAGGATAAATTCGTCCATTAAATCAGGAAAGTAAGTTGGTAATGGATCAGATTGTTCTAAAATTTTTTCTGGTAGTACCTCGGAAATTAAAGCATTTTCAATAGCTCTATCGATATCGAAGAGGGTTTCTCGAATTTTCACGAGGGTGGAATGAGAAATTTTGAATGGAGTTGACTTTAATTTAAACTCACCGCGGTGAAAAATCTGATGCATTACCAACTCTCCTCTTCTAGAAAATACAATTAGCTGGTTGTTTGCGATAATACTTGAACTTTCGTATGCAACATTCACTTGTTTAATTTTATCCTTGAAGTCGATGTAAGTGGGAATGTTCATTAATATATAAGTATTATCCATAGGCGAACACTTTTGTAGATGAATATAAAGTTTATAGTCTATTTGTATGAGAGTTAGTTGAATGCAGTCATCTAATGACCATTCTTGAAGAGTCTTACTCGATTCTCGATAGATAATTGACACATATTTGTTCTTGGGATCTGTTGTGAATTTCTGAAGTGGGTTGCTGGCCGACATTGATTCATAGGATGCAGCGGATGAGTTTGTAGGCAGAGAGTCAGGTTTGTCGATGATCAGTTGAGGGGTTTCATCTGAAGTTAGATCGATGATTGGCACTTCTCCGAGGGATTGACATATGGCAGTCAACCAATCTCCAGTTGGAATTTCATCGACGTTGACATCTGGCGATGATACATCAGGCTCTGTGGGGGAGGATCTGGATATGTCGATGATCAGCTGCGGGGTGTCATCTGAAGTTAGATCGATGATTGGAACTTCTCGTTCTGAAGAAGCATCTACGTTAGATATTGTAGTTAATTTAATCTTTTTACTTGGTAGATGTGTGCTGGACGATCGTTTTCGTGAAAATTTGGAATTCATTTTAGAGGTAATGCAAGCAGGTGGGAGCTAGTGAAGGAATGATTTCTCAAGCTCTGAAACTGGAAAAAGTCCGAGGTTGAAGCGCCCTCTATCTACATTTTTCATTGGTCGAGAAGAAAAACAACGCCATCTACATCTATGTTTATTGGTCTATACCCATGATGTCATGGTCTTGCACACAAAACTCATGGTGCCAAGGTGACTGTAAGCTATAAATCACCTTAATTGCTATGTGAACCTGAAGTAGCTCCAATCTGTGATATTTATCTAAAGTATTCAGACTATGTGCCGACATTTCGACAATATTGAATCTTTTAGAGAAGTTTTAAGTTGGTATTACGATTAAGTTGTCGAGTAAAATGGAATATTGCTCCAATCTATGATATTTATCTATAGTATTTTGACTGTGAGTCTCCATTTAGACATGAGTAATAACAAAAACGTTTTAAGTTGGTATTTTCAGACTTGAAAGAATTCTTTGAAATAGAAAATGGTTACACTATTGTTTAATTTTCTTTGAAACTTTCTTCTAATTAACGAAAATATTTGCTTTGGTAATAAAATTCAAATATTGAAAAGTAATAGCAAACGTTAAAAAAATACAAAATGTAATTTAAAACTACAAAATATTAACTAAATAACCGGTATGATGGTTCTTTATCATTCTTTAAATCTATGATAAAAAAATTAAACCTTTGAAGAACAAATTCAAACAACTGAATGTGTATTGAGAAATTTAAAAATAAATTGTTAATGAACTTATCAACTTAAGAATTGTTTCTAAATTTGTCTGGTAATAAACGAAAGTTATAATAAGCATATTATTTTGTTCAAAATAATACATGTTTCTCAAAGACCATACTAGATAACCACTTACTTTAACACCTATTACTATTCCTTAAAACTATATTGTAAAACATATATCTATGCATTCGAATATACCCTATTACTCATGATGTCGTATAAACCTACTCAAAACGTAACAAAAATATATAATATTATTCATCAGCATCTAAACAACTCGACTATTAGCATCATAAGAGATCGCTGGTTCGAATTCTGTCAAATAAACTCTATTTTTTAATATTTTTCACACTAAAATGTTTCGCGGTAATTTAACATTAAAATAATTAATTTCCCTATCGATAGATGGTACCACTTTTATCGCGCTTAAATATATTCTATTTTTAATATTTGTTTTTCATGATAATTTCGTATTAAAATCATTACTTTTTTTTTTTTGGTTGATTGTTGGTGCCACTATTTCACAATTCTTAAAACCTTCTACGTCACATAAGCGTATCCCTGCTTTTATAGAGTTTAAATATACTCGATTTTTTTTTAATATTTATTTTTCATGGTAATTTCACATTAAAATCATTATTTCTCTCGCCGGTAGATGGCGCTATTACTTGGCAATTCTTAAAATACTTTTAATTATCCTTAGATGGTATTCCTTAAGGATCTTCCATTAGGATCTCTCATAGGGGATAAGTATAGAAACTGGACGTTAATTCTTCATATAGTACTGAGTGAACATAGCCGAGTCGGTAGCGTCGTAGAAAAAAACTCATTCGGCTATGTTCACTTTTAGAAATCGTAGGTTCGAATCTTGTCAAATAAACTTTTTAATATTTTTATGCGCTAGAATGTAACAATTCCACATTAAAATCATACATTTCCCTGTCGATAGAGGGCAGCACTAACTTCAAACTATTTTTAATGAATAAATAAATTATAACCTCTATTCACGCATACTAGAGGGTAGCAGTAGCTATTTTTAAATAAATATAATCTTTTTTAATATTCATTATTTTCACCGATAGATGGCGCCACGACATAGAACGGTGACGTCATAGGAGATCGTAGGTTCGAATCTTGTGAAATAAACTTTTTAATATTTTTTCGTGCTAAAATGTAACAATTTCACTTTAAAATCATACATTTCCCTGTCGATAGAGGGCAGCACTAACTTAAACCTATTTTTACTTTAATCTCTATTCACTAGAGAGCAGCACTACCTATTTTTAAAATATATTTAATTTTAATACTTATTATTCTCACCGATAGATGGCGCCACGATATAGAACTGTGACGTCATATCAGCACCTAAACAACTCAACTCTCCCTAAGGATATCAGGAGTGAAACAACTCAACTTTCAGGAGCTAAACAACTCAACTTTCAGCACCCAAACATCTCAACTTTCAGCACCCAAACAACTCAACTTTCAGGAGTTAAACAACTCAACTCCACTTACGTCATATCCGTTACGTCATATCCGCTACACCCCCCTTCCGCCACGCCCCTTCCGGTGACGTCAGAGCCACTTCCGGTGACGTCATCCCACCTCACCACCTCCGCTGGCGTAGAACTCTCCTTTTTCCCCTACTGTCGCTTCTGCTATGTTAACTCATTTGGAAAAGTCTTTTCCGCCCCTACATCAACAGTGCAATATTTTATATTTCATTCTGGACCAATGGCACATAAATTAGATGCCAATTGAATATAAATTGGATACCAATTAGATAATTGAAACATAAGTAACAAACTTGTACATAGTTAAGAACTTTACATTTTTGAGCTTCAACATGAAGTTCTGTAAAAAAAATGGCAAGTATTATATTTGTCTGTCCCCGTCCGTTCGTCACTCACTTGCACGAAACCCGACATTCCAAAGCTCCAAAAAAAGAACTAAGACTAAAGGATATTTAAATTAAATATAAATAAATGTGAAATATAATACCCGTACACGAATGACTTTTTTATTGCCAAAAACGTGTTTACTGAAATTGTATTGTGCCTTAACTACTGAATGTAAAAATGTTTTGCAGTAATGAAGTATACATATTTAAGAATGTTATAATGGAACGAGTTTTGCGTTCATTTTTAAATCAGCTATATTAAAATTTTCAATCAAAGATTAATTTTTCTCGTATATTTTATAGCGGAAGTTTTGAGTTTTATAAAAGTTGCTAAAACAACTTGACAGCATTCGGGACTCTAAGCAACTGGATACATCTACATATTCGGGCTCTAGTTTTAATATTTATAAATTCAATGAACAATGACATCTTAAGGGGTCTAAGGAGTCTTAAAAATGTGCAAAGAAGGAACTACAAAGTATAGTTTGATCTCTCATGTAATTTTTTAACTACTCAATATACAAGTATAATTTTTTTATATGTAATTCTACACGATTTATTTATTATAAAACAATTTTTAAAATTTATGAAACTTTAGCCAAAACTAAAATAAATGATATTAAACATAAAGCTATTTTAACACATTGTGATTAGGCTTGCGCGGCAAATTTTGAGGTCGAAATTGAAAAAATGACCATGAAAATGACTTTATATTGTACAAATATGTACAAACTAGGACTTATACCTAAATTCTCAGCTCAATTTTAATTAGAAATTATTTTAAGAACTTTTTTCTAAAAAAATTAATAATTTTTTTAAATTTTGATTTTAAATTTATTTTTAAATAATTTCTAATTAAAATTGAGCTGAGAATTTAGGTATAAGTCCTAGTTTGTACATATTTGTACAATATAAAGTCATTTTCATGGTAATTTTTTCAATTTTGACCTCAAAATTTGCCGCGCAAGCCTAATCACAATGTGTTAAAATAGCTTTATGTTTAATATCATTTATTTTAGTTTTGGCTAAAGTTTCATAAATTTTAAAAATTGTTTTATAATAAATAAATCGTGTAGAATTACATATAAAAAAATTATACTTGTATATTGAGTAGTTAAAAAATTACATGAGAGATCAAACTATACTTTGTAGTTCCTTCTTTGCACATTTTTAAGACTCCTTAGACCCCTTAATGCAACTAATTTAAATGCTCACCCTGATATATTATTATTAGGAATGGTTTTGGAAAGTATTTGAATATCTTGGTGGTGATTTTTCTTTGTAGTAAGATAATAGATTTTAGGAAAGGAGTTAATTTTAATGTTCGAATACTGTAAATCAAAGGTTCATACATTTAATAATATTTTATGATTGTGTTTGGTTCGTTAAAAAATAATCAGTTTTCAAAGTAGTTTTAAATAAGGAAGTAAAATTTTATTAGTGATGTAAAATGAAGAGTCCAGGGGAAGAACCCCTTCATTGCTTGGGAATCTGTCTGCATCAGGTTTGCTTGGCGACGATCGCGAGTCATTGCCTTAACTGGTGTGAAGAAACCAGTTTTGGTTCTTGTCGCTCGGTGCACTGGTTTACCACCTCTATGATCGATATTCCCGCCAGACAATAGTCTGACGCTTGAACCTTGGAAGAACCAAGGGAGAAACCGGTTTCCGATCAGCCCCATTCACCAAGCAGACTTTAATGCGGGACAAATTAACACTTTACCTACGGGCGTCGACTGACCCGTAGACTAAAAATCTTCTAGACCAGCAACTTAATCTAATGCCTAGCTCTTCTAACGTGTCGAAAGCAACTAAAACACTATTAAAGGTTGATTTGTTGATTGGCATAATTGTACTTTCAATTGTAGGGCTATACTGTTTCTTCGGAATGTTCTCTGTTAAAAAAAAGTTACCCTCTAGTGATTATTTCAACCGTTAGTCATCCTTTTACATCGGACCTCTTTGACTATGTGAACAAATAACATTTTGAGTTAATTGCATGACACAAAATTTGCATAAGGGTCCGTCTTAATATTAAAAATGTTACGAACTTTAAAATTTTCAATAGCAACACCCAATTTTAATTACTTAGAAATGTGAAAAACCCTCGAAAACCCCTAAATCTAAGTTTTTGTTACATTTGGATGAATATTTGACGAGTTATTCAATCGAATCACTTGTGGATCTTTGGGGGACCATGTCTAAAATGACAAGCGTAGTCAGTCTGTAGGTTTATTAATGGAGAAAAAGAAGCACAAGGTCAAATATCTTGAGGATGGGCCTACGAGGGATATAAAAGTCAATGAGTAGCTGTATATATTCAAAAATAAAGTCGAAAATAAGTTGTAGTAAAAAATAGATACCTATCGTCACTTGATAAGGGTTCCAAATTACGAGATGTCATTGGCTCTGTTAAATCTCCTAAAGGTGACTGCAAATAGGCAGCCAGAAACCATTACTTTAGTTCCCTTAGACACAAAGGGGGCGCGTTAGTTTCTATGTCAATTTCAATGTAGAAATTCTCCAATGAGAGTTTGAAACTTAGAGTGTTCTTAGTCTATGGGTCAGTCGACGCCCGTAGGTAAAGTGTTAACAGTACATGAAAGTTTTTTTTTACCCCCGTATTTTTCAAATGGTGATGGTATGATCAGCAAATGAAACGACGTGTTTTGGTAGTTTAAGGGGGTATGGGACACTTTCAACTTTTTTCTTTAATATTGTAGATATCAATATAATTTTTTTTCCATAAATGTATACTAAATATACTTACACTTTTAGATAGTCAGAGGTTTTAAATAATCATTATTTATTTTTAAAAAAAATAAAATGTGTCAAAAAGTGATGTCTCTTATTTTTGTTATAAGTCAAAAACTTATTTATTGGCAAACAAATATTTAGCATTTTTATAAACAGAAAAATGTATTTAACAAACTGTCTTTACCGATTTTTCATATTTGCCATAGTTTTTTTTAAAAAAATTATTGAAGTTTTTTTTAATAATTTCACAGGTTCACTTTTTTTATTAAAATTAATAAATAAAAAAATAAACTATTTACAACTAATCCCTAAAGACAAATTAAAGATATATGTTTGAAAAATATGAGTAAAAAATTTTGACACTCTATGGGCAGTAGATTTTGAGTTATATCAATTTAAAGTCAAAAAATCATCGAAAACACGATCAAGGAGAAAAACAGCTTTGAAGTTTATCACTTTCCTTACTGAAGCACTCCAAACCGACCGACCAACTAAGGATTCGATAACGTTATTCCTATCTAATATTACGAGGAAGCAAAGATTATAAACGTGGTTGGCCAACACAGATGTCATGACATAAAAAACTACACATCTCACGTTCTACTGCAGATATAAATAAAATTTTTGTTTTAAATTATTCTAAAATAGTTGTGTTATTTTTTATGATAATAATAATTTTTTTGATTTTTTTGAAGATTTTGTGTCCCATACCCCCTTAAATTAAATCTATCAATATAAGGAGTCGATAGAACCAAAATAGCATGAAGCATCGGTTTAAACAGTGTGAATTCCTTCCAATATCAATACGTTTTGAAATTTGTTGTCATTAGGAAATTTAATACTTATAAATATAATAATTAAGGATATTAGGTTTATATTTAAACACGCACTATTCAAAAATATTATTTTTTAATTCAAATTTCAACCATTAAATAACTTCAGAATCAAACAAGTAGTTTTTGCAATTAACCATCCATATTTCTCTTATGATTTTAAGGAAATTTAAAATCGGAGGGGAGCTTAGGTGTTGCGAGTCGAAAATTTGTATCATGTTACCGTTACAAATATTGTGCTTGAAAAAGTTCGCTAACATTTTTGTCTCCTTGTTTAAGAAATCCAATTCTTGCCTTCCATGAGGAAGGTTCCCAGGTTCGGGTCGGATATTGACAACAATATCTGCTGACCTATAAACGGCCTGTTTAGTCTAGTCAGATGACTGATACTCCGTGCGTGATACAAGTTAAATATGCGTTCAAGTTCTGACGCCGCATGAGATGTCTTCCTTAAGGGGATGTATTACCCAAAATTTAGGACTGCCCAGAAAATAATTAAACATACTCGCGCGAATACTGTGATCAAAGGATATTGCAAAAGAGGAATCCTTTATAATTATGGAGGTTTTTTGAAAATGATATAATTGTTTGGTAAAATGGTTTTGAATATTTTGTGTGGATTTTTTAAATTTAATTTTTTAGCTTGTGAATGCTTAAAAACCTAAGGCTTTTAGATACATTAATGTAGAGATCCACCATTTTTTCCTGTGTTGAAACATGTACGTTAAACAAAAGTTAGTATGGGATAAGGTCTAGTAAGAATAGATTAAAAAAATGATAACGTTGAAAATTTATCTATTTTTTATTGGCCATTTTTATTCATAAAGCTACATAACTACTTTTGTTTAACTGATATTTCAATATCCGTACCAAATTTTATTAATAGATGTTGTGGGAACATTTTGAGAAATTAATTAAATTCTTTGTAGGAGGTAGCATTTTGAAAAAGCGTTAAAATTTTAATAAAAAAATTTACGAAAAAAATATCAATATTGAAACTTATGTTTACTGAATGTTTGTTCTTTGTAAAAAAATAGTTTTATTTAAATGCTGGAGAAAAAAATACTGGATTTGATTTTCGGGGTCCCCTTAAAAGTAACGTTGGGTGCCTGCTTCGGTGTAGGCTCGCTACTTGATCGTAGTTCTAAATTATGACGGCCATCGCCAATAACTAAAAAAAAATTATAAAATAAATTAAATCACGATTAGTAGCGAGTGCAAGAAAAATAACTTTTTTGTATGGAATAGTTTTCACCCATTTCAAATACAAAATTGGAAACTATTATTTAATGGTGCTCATACCTACATTAGATGTTTCCGTGCTACTGCGGTAAAGTCTGATGCTATGGTTGCTACCACCATGTTTAGTTTCACACAATTCAGAATGAAATTAAGGGGAAGCATTACCCAAAAAAATCGAATCCAGTATTTTAATCGCTAGCATTCAAGTTAAACTATTTTTACAAACAACTAAAAATCACAAGTTTTTCACAAAAATTAAAAATGTTTTTAAACGTTTTTTCAAAATGCTACTCTTTCTACAATTTTATTTTTTTTAATTGAATTTTTTCAAAATATTCCCACAACATCTATTAATAAAAGTTGGTATGGATAATAATGGTAAATTAAACAAAAATACAGTTAAGTAACTTTATGTTTAAAAATAACCAAATAATGTTTCTAAATTCTCAACTTCAGAATTTTTTTTTATAAAATCACACTAGACCTTATCCCATATCACTTGTTAAACGCATGTGTTTCAAAACAGGAAAAAAAATTGGAGCTCTAAATTAATTTACTTAAAAACCAGGGTTTTAACCATTTACAAGCTGAAAAAATTAAAAAAATTCCGTTAAAACGTAACTGCATATCCGGTGCAGTTATCCGGTTAGTGGATGTACGAAAGTTAAAACCCCTAGGTTATTCAAAATAAATCAAAAGAATATTATAAACACTACAATAGTAGAACATGCTTATTTTACTACAAATATTAGGATGTAAACCACTATTGTATTTCATTTTGAATGTATCAAACTTTAATATCCATAATTGAATTAGTATAAGGTAGAGTAAATCTGTACATCAAATCGATCAGTATCGAGAAATTGTCCGTAAACTTGTTTTTAATTTCTGTATTTGAGAAAAATTTTAATATTGTATTTTTTTATGGAATTTGATTTCTTAAACAAAGATAAATAAAAATGCAATCGGACTTTTTAAACACAATATTTGTATCGGTAACTAGATAGAAATTTTCGAATCACAACACCTTAATATCAAATGATTCATTAATTCATTTTGACTAAGATAAATAGTTCTAGCAGATAAAAAAAACTTAAGACTACGAAATAAATATTTTCAATTTGTAGACAGAGTAAATTGCTATTTTAAAATGTGTAAGTTTTTTCGTGGTAGAAGATTAAACACAATATGAAACTAATGCAATTTTGGTACTAGAACTATAATTTGTTCAAATTATGTTTATGTTTTAAATAAAAATGCATGCCAACATTTAAACTTTTATTCAAAAGGGTAACAATTCATTGTTTAATATTCAAAAATCCAGCATGTATATTTTACAAACCTAAATTTAGTTTCTTATCGCATCGTACTAAACGTTGGCAAGTTAGATTAAATACATTAAATAAATAAAAGTGCTTTAATTTTAAAATTGAGTGGCACTTCTTATTCGAATTTTAAAAGGAAATTGAGAACTATCTTGAAATTAACACCCAGAAAACTTGAAAGTACAGCTGAAGCAAAAGTTTGGTTAAATCAAGTTTAAAATTTAAGTCCTTATTTGGTAGTTATTTATTGCGTTTTCTAATTTTTCTGTATAGCCATCTTGTAGCTCTTGTGCTATACTTCAACCAAACGCAATTTTCTAAAGATTTTTTTAATAAATAATTTTGTTTAAGAGACAGTAGGACACTTGCATTGACATTTAATTCAAAAACTAAACTTAATGTACAGTAAATTTAAACAAATTACGTGCTTTGTACGACCTACTGTCAATGCTACAGAAAAGGATTTTCACAGTAGTACAATCTAAATTTTTAATTCAAAATTAGATTATATTGAATTTTTAAAATGATGAATTTAGAAGGAATAGATAATTTTCTTCAATCTGTATGAACCATTAACAAAAAAATAAAAAATTAAAATGACTATCCTATTTAAAGTAGTGTTGAAGCCGCTCTGGTATTGACGACTGCATATGTATTAGATGTTTCCATGTTACTGTGGTTAAGTCGGATGCAGTGGTTGCCAATAGACCATGTAACTCTTGAATAACGTTCACTCAACCAAACTTGGAGCTTTTACCCTATTTTAAATAGGTTAGCCATTTTTATAGTCGCCATCATTAGACTGATTTCATAATTAAGTTGATTCTTCGGGAAAATGCTAGTGTTTCTTTTCCCATAAAAATATTTAATTACAACCGAACAGAAAAATTTTGCTCTCATAGATATTGACATATTTTACTGTAAATTTATCCAATAATAAGATATATAATTCCGACATCACACTAAAAATTCACTTTTGCTTTTACTTAAAATTTCTTTTGTGGAATTTACCAGGTAGGTTTGAATTATCGTACCAGAGTTACACGAGGGCTATGTGGAATTACCAGAATTGAATAACTTGTTTAATGTTACTGGTGAGGAATTAAAAAAAAACATCTAACTGCCAATTATAAATTTTCTATCGACAATTTTAATTAAAAAAAACTTGTCTGTCATAAGTTTCATAGCCCCACAAAAATTTCATTAGCTATTATCAGACCTAGAAATCAAACAAAGGCTTATAATTCTAAAATGCAAAAAAAGTTCCTTAAAACATTTGAATATCTGCAATATCCTTTGCTGTTTATTTCTATTCAAATATTGCTATTGATGCGATTATATTGTAGCGTTTTCTTTGTTGATAATTTTCCTTAAGTGACTAAAATGAAGACTGGATTGTTGAATAAAATATTTTATTAGTGGATTTACTTTAAAGTTTCAAAACAAAAAAATTAACCCCTTGTCATTGAATTTTTTAAAGTTTCTATCTGCAAATGTTTTAATTTCTAAATTTAAAACTTTTATTGTTCTATTTACAAATAAATTTGCAAACAATTTGAAGTATTAAATGAATTTTTGAAACTCGCATCCATTGTAGCAGATAAATGTATAGGTACAAAATAACGTAATATTAGCTAAGAGGTAAAGTAAAAGTCCTTGTAATGGAGGGTTGAAAAGCGATCAAGAAAATAATTTTTTTATATAATCCGTGATTTTGGACAAAACGAATACTAATCTCATTTAATATATATAAGATTTCGCATACAATATTCGAATTGAAGGAAAGTCCAAACAAACTGGAATACGCTAAAATTGGTCATATTCAAGCATTTATTTCGTAAATTCAAAAACTTACTTAATTTGTAGTTTAAAGAATGTAATTGAGCTCTCTAAAAATAAAAGGAAAACTTATCTAACTTATATTTTTTATATTATGAATTTCAACTGCGATTTGTTTGTTTAAACATTCTCAAAATAGTGATTTTCAAATGCTCTCTAAAAACCAAAGCATCGAATCAGTTGTATTATGATGTCATATGATTTGTTACGGAAAATTTAAACCCAAGGGTGCTTTTGTCAAACTCAATGTCACTTCTATGGCGCCATTCCAATTGTAAAAACCCCGATTTTTAAAGGATTTCGCTTTAAATAAAAACGCAATATTAAATTTATGATTTTAGGATACTTCTCTCTTGATTTGAAACTGTATTTACATTCATATTTACGATATTTCAAATATGATTATTTTTTCTAAATATTTCATTAAAACTTTTTTTAGCTTTATTATTAGTATAAAACTACACCTTTAATTTTCTCCGGAAAATTCTGTAGAAATATCCAATAATTTAATCTCAAGGATAGATGGAGGCGTTAAATTATATTTGAAACTATAAAAATACTTTTATTTAAACCCGAGTCTAATATAAACATCCTCTCGTTCAACTAATTTGGAATGCAACTTGATTTTTTTTTCACAATTTTCCATATATCACTTACTATTCGCAGTTCGGGTAGGAAAAGAATGCGATGGACGGACACCAAAATTAAAACACAATTTTTTACGTTTTATACCTATTAAAGAACCAAAAATCGAATAAGTAGTATTTCTATATAAAATATAATTTAATTTCCTAGATATTAAATTGTTATATACCCCAAAATATTTTACCCGTGTGAAGATATTTTGACATACCTTCCACCTTTCGATCTATTTCTTCCTCATCAACCCATATAATTACCTCCTCTCATCCTCTTTAGCCACGCAAGTGCAAGCAATCGAGCTTTCCACGCAGCTCTGTTCTAATTGACCTCATTGCCACATTAACGATGAGTTTTCGAGGAACGTGCCCCAACAACGCAGCCTCTATTTTGTTGAGAGGAAACTTGTGCAACTTTATGCAAAACTTTCACGCATACCAACTGATTAACAATTTCGGCTTCTCCCCGCTAATGTTACAAGTTGCCTGTGGATTCCTCAAGCTCTCATTAGATACGCGTTCATCTCTGAGCTGGTCTCCTCGAGCGATTTGCATAAAAAGAAAGCCTGGAACTAGAGATCTTGGTTCGAGATGCTCCAGAGACAAAGAGGTGTATGGTTAGGTTGGCATGCATGCGATATATACATACACACTTAAGAAGTTGAAGGCATATTCACGTTTCAAGGTCACTATAGAGCAGCGACATTTTCATTCCATAATTAAAAAAAAAATTTTTCAAAGTCTTAACTCTAAAAACTTTCACCAGCCATTAAAATTTCATTCTTGCTTTTCGATTGGTTAACTAGTATTTATAATGATTAGATGAAATAAACTTTAAATGTGTTCTTTTTCATTTCGTTGGATTTCCTTAGGTCTTAAAAGAGAATTTTGTTTCGATTTGATTGTGATTTCGATTGTGGATATAAATTTTGAAATACTTCTGGTTTTGGCCTTTCATATTTAGATATGTGGTTTGTAATTACAGATTAAAAATATTCAGCGGTAGGACTCGGAGTAAAAGCACATGGTTTTCATAGTTAATTTACAATTATTTCAAAAATTTATTTGATATTTAATGCTTGATTATATTTGCTTAGCTTGATTCTAATTTTGTTTCTGAAATGAATTTAATATTGTTTACAAATAGAAAAAAAATAAAGGAATATTTAAGCTTAAAGGAGCGTTTGAGATGGTACATAAAGCAAATAAAATGTACTTAGAATTTAAATATTTTTTTGAACTTGGCGAAGGTGTGACGAGAAACTGGAGATCTTTAAAAGGTACACTCAAATAAAAATCGTTATTATAAAGCAGTCAAACATATTTTGCTAATTTGGTGCGTATCAACGGCAGTTAAGTGATTTTAGTGATACTTAACGAGAAAAGATGGACACGCTACTGAATATACAGCAACATAGCTCTAGCTGAGTGCCTTTACAACTTTACAAAAACGTAATAGCATGCACATCATTAAATAAACATTTTGCTAATTTATAAGTATTTTGGGTAAAAAAATTTGGTGAGCTTGGTACCCATTTGACGAGAAAATATTTACAGGCCCATTATACAGCTCCAGCGTGGTGACCTTCGAACATCAAACCAGCTTATGAACATTAGAAAACATTAAACACATTTATCTTTGGCACATTCTTTGGGAATAACTTGATTTGCATTTGGCGAAAAAATGAAGTCATAAAACTCTACTATGTATCTCTATTGCGATGGTTTTCAAACAACTGGCATATTTACCTTCACAGTAATAGCTTAAATACTCATGTGTCGTAAACCGAAGTCAAATACCCAAACCATTATGTCCTGTACAGAAATCTGTACGGAATTACGACAAGTGAAACAGGCAAATAATTTTCCAAATGAATTTAGCTTTGGAAGGTAATGACAACAGAATAAAATAGAATTATTTTTGAAATTTTTAAGGACTTCTAGTTTCCAAGCGCTGAATTTATTTTACTTGTCTGTTAGCATTTGTTATTTGGATTATAAAAGTGGGTGACGGACAGACGAACGTAGCCTTTATAAAAAAAATTTTACGTTATAAACGTTGTGTGAAAGCTAAAAAATCTTTCAAAAGATTAATTTCGATCTTAGAAAATAGATAAATCCCTTGCATTTGTATAATTCCCATATGATTCCAGAAGGCGGGCGGTATGTTTGGTTAAAAAAATAAGCCTATTCCCTTAAAAAATCAATCTTTTCACTGATAGACATTGTAAAAATGGAAGTTATGAAATCAACATGCCCATTTCGTGCACTCGTTTGTGTTTTATGCAGTTAAAATGAAATTACACACTTTTTTATTTGAGTTATGGATTCATGTTTTGCTAACGATTCCAAGTCCTGACTTGTTTCTCGCCTCCGCGAGAAAAATACCCGCGTTTAGGGTATTTTCTATTTGGATTTCATTACCTGGAGGACAAGGGGCCCGGTAACGTTCCCCAAGAGATGCTACCTTGGCAAGGGGAAATGAGTTATGCCCCTGGCCTTTAGGGGGTTCTGGGCCAGAGTGTGAGATTAAGCAGGCTTCCGGCTACCAGCCATCGGAAAGGGGCTTGCAGTTAATCTCTGTTATTAGCGTCCTGCCGGAAGCTCTGAATGTAACCAAATTATTTACGAAGCTCCTATCTATGAATACATAATGTATGCGCGAGTGTAATCAAGCCTTTTGCAAAGTGGCCGATCATAATTAATGAGAGCGCGCAGGCTTTAATCTGAATTTCAATAGGTGATGGGGCGAACCTTTGATGAACAATCGATAGGCCAATGAGAGGACTATTATTTCACCAACTGGATCGCTAAATACAAAGAGGTCCCATGTCCACAGAAAGGCATCGGTACACGCTTTTCGTTCACTGAAATCTTTAAAGGTAGATGCGTGGAGGGAAAATTCTCAAATGGACTTGACATCATTGAATTCAACTGATAACACAAAATAGCTTTCTTTTAGGACTTTCCAGTCACTTCCGACGCTTTCGGCTTTCTAAACCAAAAGGTATTCACCATTTGAATGGTAGATGCGTTGAAAGTATCCATTAATTGATATGGAAATGACTTGGCTGCTGGAAAATCCTTTTAAATATTGTAGCTCTAAAATCCCATCGAACTGTCTTTGAATTTTGAATGAAGATCTGAGGGCACAGTCGCACTGCGGGACTGTCTGTATGTATCTTGTTTAGGGGTTAAATGTGTGTTTTGCGCATCAAATGCCGATTAAAACATGCTATTTATGAAAACCACAGCTCCATCTATTCAATGCAGTTTATAGTATACATTAATTCACTGTGGAATTCGCCTGAGAGATACTTATAACTTTATGCAAATGCTAGTGATTCATAAATGTTCGTTGAACGGAAACTTTGGGACTGAATTAATAAAGACGGTTAGTTATCAATCCTGATTTCAAACTTTGCTGAGTGTAAAATTTTAAGAGCAGATAACTTCTACATTTGCATACACCAGACTGGTTTGTCGTTATGTTAAAACTTTTTCACACGCTTGTTAATTTTTTAAAAAACTTCTTCTGAAAATAATACGCTTAAAAATTTTATGGTTTCTTATGTGATATTTCTATAAATTATTAATTATTAAATAAACTAAACATGAATTTCATTACTTGTAGTTACACAAAGCTGTTTTTTTTAAATTATAAATTTTAAAGATAACGTTAATAAATGCATTTTCTTTTATTAAAATCGCTTAAATATCCAGTATTCGTAACAGTTTCGCAATCTTAACAGAAAACTGAATATATTTTAACTTAATACTCTTGCTTCGAAGTTACTTTAGGGATTTACTCTTTGATTCATCTATTTTAAAAGCCTTTAAGCGATGCCCAGACAAGGATTTATTTTCGAAAAATTAAGAATTCACTTTACATAAGAGCTACTTGAAAAATAAAAAAGGATCGACTTTAATACTCTTCTTTTGCGAAGTTTTCAATCAATGGATGAAATACGCTAACTATTCAAACGGAAAGCAATTTAAAAACAGATTTTACAAACTATATATTTTAAGATAAGACTTCGAAAACCCATTTGGGGGACAAGAATCGCAATATTTCAAGCTTCTCTTTCCCGAAGTTCTTATTCAATATAAAACTCTAAAACAAAGCTCTATCATTTGTCCCGTCGAGAATGGTATTCGCTTCCGATTGATTCTCGACTATTTTTGGGGCCTTTTTTTCTAGTAGACCGTGACACTATAAATATTTCAATAGAGGCCCAGGGCCATTTGAGGAAATAGTTAAGTGTTTGTCAGAAGAAACCGCAAAATTCGGTTGAAGGAACGAAATTATTGACTGTCGATCGATTCTTGCTGTGAAAAGAAAGTCGTTGGACGCTCCGGGGAGTGGCGGTTTATTAGCTAACTCGGATTCGGGCTCCTAACCAACTCTGCAGGGGGTACTACTACAAATTGAGTTTGGTTTTGGGTTTGAAAATAAAGAAAATGCCTTGAAGATTGTTTAAAACTTAATGTTTTTGTCTCAAAATTCAGGTTGAAAGTAACTTTGTTTTAATAATGATATAGTAATAACCACATATAATCAAAAGGAACCCCTTTGATTTTTAGAAATTGCTTATAACTGGATATTATAAATTTAGCATCAAAAATATCGGACTTAAATTTTATTTCTCGTAGCCAACTTTGTTGCAATTTAAAATTTTAGTCTAATATTTTAAATTTGTATTTGAAAACTATAATTTCTTAATGATATCAAGCAAAAAAAGTCGGCTATATACCCTTGTAAAACTATACTTTAAACATGGCAAACTTAAATTACATAAAAAGAGAAGCTCGCATTAGCAGTACAATTTAGTTTGTTATTCAACTATCTAGCTATTAAAAATGTACGAATGGCCTGCCTTTTTATTTTTTATCGTGTTTTTAAACAAAAACAGCAAAAATAGAATGATTTATGGAAATTCAATGATTCCAGTTAAAAAAATGACCGAAACATCTAGTAAGGAAAGTTTGTTCAGAGTGCCAAAGATGAGCAAATTTCGATATCATGTTTCTTTACCTTTGGAACGATGTCACTCAGAATAGTAACTTCAAACTTTCCGTCCACTCACTTGATTGAGATAGCTTCTCTGGCCTTGTAAGTTGAGTAAGTCTTGAATGGAACCTATTCCATTCGACCCTTTAATGCCATTTCATCGAAATAATAGAAATAATCAGATACCACTGAATTACTTCTAACCTAAATGTTTGTCAAGACAAATTAGTTTACATCTTTGCCTAACTTTAAATAGGATTCACGTGAGTTATCCCAATATTTGTTCCAGATAAATAAAGTGTTCTTTGCAAGGAAAATGCTCTGCTTTACATCGTCAAATAAATGACCGAGTTATCTATTGTGAGCTTTATTAGTTTATTGTATTTGGAAGACTAGTATTGAATACGTCTGCTCCCCTTTTCATCAAATAAAGCAGTAAAGTGCTCTGTCAGTTAATACCACTTAAGTATTTTAGAAAATTGTACGAACTTCCTGTTAGGTTTATTTTATTTATTGTATAAATTTCTTGTTAACAGCCCAAACAACAATAGACAAAATTTGTGTTGTTTTTGCAAATTCTGAAAGGCGAATGGTATGCATTTTTTTGTGAATATTCGATACTAGTGTTTATTTTTTTCATTGTATCGGTCATTTTGAAAATTGCATTCGTATTTGTACTTTAAAAATTAAAACAAATATCGTTTGAAGAAATTGCGAAAAAAATTAACTAGTATTGTTAAAAGATAATCTTTTAAATATGTAATGTTTTAGAAATGAAGGGTACAGGGGAAGAACCCCTTCATAGTCTGGGAATCTGTCTGCATCAGTCTGCTTGGTGAAGATAGCGAGTCACTGCTTAAACTGGTGTGAAGAAACCGGTTTTGCTTTGGTTGTTATCACGCAGCGTACTGGTTTGATCGAGATTCACGCTAGGCATTAGTCTGACGCTTGAACCGCTGAAGAACCAAGGCGTAAGCCTTGCATGCAAAAGGTCCCAGGTTCGGATAAGGGCATGCCAAAATAACTGCAGATTTATAAGTGAAGCCCCAAAATGCCCAAAAATAATACCCTGTGTAGAGGAAGTGCACGTCAAATATTCTTCAAAGTCCCAACGCTGCGTACGATGTTGCCCTTAGCGGTTGCGTTGGGTGTCTATTCAGGTGTCGGCTCGTCACTTGACTGTGGCTCTAAATTACGACGCCCGTCGCCAATAGCCCTCATGTAGATCTAGTGACGATAATTTAAACTTGCCTACCTCCCAGTAGAAAAAAGGTTGTTCCCCCTGTACTCTTCAAATAATCTGCAAACCCTTCCTTTTATGGTTGGGGTTGTATCACTCGTACTAAAACAGAAAGTAAGAATGTGATATTTTAACTTGGTTTGGTTGAATTAAAATTTTACTAAAATTACCCAAGGGGTTTCGGTTACTGATATCGTAACTAAAACAAGTTTTTTTTAAATAAAACTGGATTGGTAGTTTTGAGTTTGGTTTTCAATACAAATAATTTAGTATAATTCTACAATTTTTTTTTTTAAATTTGAAGGTTAGCCCGAAAGCCTTCTTAAATTTCAGCAAGATGCTAGTTAAGTTTGGTTTAAATAAAGTTGATACGAGAAATAGTCGAATGACTTGTCGCTCGGTTGGTTTTTTGAATTAAACTGCTCATTTTCGAAAAAAAATCGTATCGTCGAATTTTTTAGCATTTTACGTTTGTGTTTAAGGGGAAGATTTAAATTTATGTTTTAAGAAAAATTGCAATTGTTTTAACTATCTTCATACTCTTTACATTTAATTTTCAAATTAATTCATAACGCATGTATTAAACTCAATAATTTACTTTATACTTGGTTACTTTGGGTAAAATATATATTTTTATCCCCCTTTTTGCAAATCTTTTTATACATGCCCACAATAAGTAATCAAGCCAAGGCTTTTTTTTTACTTAACAGCACACTCTTAAAACCGAGGAGTGAAATCCACTCCAGTTGGAGAAGTGCATTTTCGACACCCTAAAGGCATGCATATTTTTTCAGACTGAGTTAAAATCACTCGTTTGGAGTGATCCTGTCGGAGGTTTAACACACAAAAGATCCACTCCAAAAGGAGAAGTGCATTTTCCAGACTGGACGAGTGAAAATTAATCAGACTGAGTTAAAATCCACTCTTCTGTTTTAAGAGTGTACGTATTCAGTAAACGAAAATGTCCATTTTATAATTTTTTTTTAACTTGGGGTATTTTTATACTAATTTTTTTAACCATCCTTTTGTGTTAAGTTTTAATCTTCTCCAGTTTAAATAGAAATGAAGTTCCTGTTCATGTTCTTGGATTTACTTTTCTTTTACACGAATACCCGTAACTGGATACTTTTTCAGTATAAATAGTTCTTCTAATTCTAAATTCAATTGTACTTGGCTGAAACACGCTTGGTTAATTTTTTTGAATAAAATTTGTTTCGTTGTTTGAAAAAAATCTGAATGCATTACTTTTTTTATTAGTATATGTAGTAGTTAGCTTGGATCCTTTATTTGTTTCATTGAATACTCATCGTAAAGGGTTTTATGGATTTGAAAATATTTAGCAAAATATTTACAATTTATTAGCTTTCTTAGGATTCATTCTTGCTCAATTCTTTTACCTCATTTGCATTCACAAAAACTTAATGTTATGTATATATTTGATTATATAACAGGATATACAAAATGTATACAAGGTAATTTTTATTCCGACTACTTGTGGAAATGATGGTATTTTTGTAACGTTGTCAAAATATCATATAATAAAATATCTTAACTAATTGAAAACATTTATGTAAAATTCGTGTTTGAAATGATTATAAGGTTTTATGGATTTTATCTAGTTCGAGATTTAAAGTTGAAAATTTAAAATAGTAATAATTCAGATTTGTTTTTGCTCTCACAAAATATAAATATTTATACAAAATATAACTTGCATTCACGATACAATATTATGCATTAATGTTGATAAAAACTTTAGTATTCCTTTTCTCTAAACTATTGAAAATGAAACATGAATAATAATTTAATATTTGTTTTTTAAAAATACATAACAAACCTTGTAAAACAATTATGAAACAACTATAAAAACATTAAAAATTCCCTTCCAACATAATTATATTTCTATGACATTCCGAAACATTTTAAGAACAATTAAATTTAATAAATTAAATAAACAATTAAACCTTAGCAAGCATAAATCTATAATGTAAATAAGTTTTTATGTTCAAATATAATTTTAAACTATAAAAAGTTTTACAACAAAATTAATTTCAGCCACTGCTTCACTTTGTAACTTTCTTCAAGATTGCCAAGGGCATTTCTTAAAAACCAAATTTCCAAAGACGACGTCAATAAGAAAGAATTCCGAAAAATAAATGAATAAACCAACGTGGACAACTTATTTTAAAACTTTCAAAGTCAACAACTTTTTGAAAATTCCCGTACGAATTTGTTCCGAAAATTCCCATAACGGACTGAAAATTAGAGAAATCCATTCTTTGGTCCCGATTCGAAATTGTCGGAGTAGTTGCAATTTTCTTTCGCGTTGGAGATCCTCGCGGCAATCTTTAATAAAACAGATGATTTTTAGTACAAATGAGCTTGTGTCTGAATAAAATATAATTGGAGAGGTCTAGTCGACCTGTTTAAATTGAAGGGTGATGGATTTTTTTTTAACCTCCGGGACAATGTGACGAATAAATTTAAGAATTGCTAGAATGTTTTTTGTTTGTCTAGTATTTTTTTCATTATTCATTCAATGGTACTGAGGATTCTGCTTTTTCTTGTATGCTCTAGTCCCAATTACTGTTTATTTTAATCCTCTTTACTTTTCTAAAAAAATCTACACCCTTAAATTATATTTTTTCTTATCTTTGGGATATATCTTGTAAAACTTCGCTTTAATTGATTCACTATATTTAATGGTTATCCAGATAATTTTTGGTTCTTTCTTGTAATAGACATATAATAACATCTTTATATTTTTCTTAAGTTACTAAGCTAATCGTATACGATCTTTTACAAATATCATGCCTATTAAAACCCCACATTCTAAATTTTATACAGTAAATGAAAGTTGTTTACATTTAATGCAATGCAAAGGAAATATTTTAATGAGTATATAAATTCAAATTACTTTCGCATATAAAATGTATATTTTGATTCTTAATTCTCGATATCCATTAAGTTAAATTCCTTCTGTTACGGAAATTATAAAACTTCTCACAATAATTATAAAGCCTTTGCAATGGTGAACAAAATCAGCATTTTGACATCGTTCTAATGTCATGATGTTGACATCTTGTCTATTTTATTCAATCAACATCGAGAGGTGATCGCACACTATCGTACTTGATAATACATAGAAGCAAATATTGCAGAGGCGTATGCTTATATATTTTTAACATACAAGTTGGCTAAAATCTATATTTTTAAAGAAAAAACATTGTGTGACGATAGTTTATTTGTATGCTTCAAACTGTATAATAATGAAAAATAAAATGCCACAATAAAGCAATTGTTGTATTTGTTAACTCGTTTAGCTTTATTTTTAATTAAAAAGTTAAGCTCTTGCAAGAAATGTTAAATTCATCTTTAGCCATAGTTTAGCCTGAGGAAGTGCAAACATTGAAATATTTTTTTTACATGTAAAGTATTAAACAATCGAATGGCGGGGGAAGTTTTAAAACCAAATAAGCGCACGAGGCAACGAAAATATAACATAAAAACATTTATTTTACGACGTTTTGAGAAATTAAAATTATTGCCTTAAGAGATCCTACACCTCCAACAATGTAATAAAAGGTATTCTTCAGAACATCTCCGAAATTAATTTTCTAACCTTTAAAAATACTTTCCAAGATTTAATTTGCCTTCAATCTTTTTAATGAAAGTAGAACGCGCTTAGTTTCTTATGAAGTTTGCAGGTGAATGGGGAGAATTTAAGAAATAAAAGCAAAAAGGTATTTTATAAATTACCTGTACGTTTACAGTGGGTTCTATGTGGAGTATTTAGCGAGTTTGCAAAAGAATGTATCGGTGTAACTTTTTTAAAGCTAAATACGTTTTATATGGTTGCATAATAATTCAATTAAAAAAAATTTGAGCTTTGAATTAAAAATTTATTGATTGATTTTCTCGTTAACAAGTTTTTTCCCTAAAATATTAAGTACATTCGAAATGAATAAACGGCAGTGAATTTCAACATACGTAATATACGTAAGTAAATCTAAAAGGAAAGAAATAATTAATGCGTGCAGTACAACGTAACAGTTAAATGTTCTATTAAATTCTTTTCCGTTATTTGGGGCTGTTTTAACCTTCTCGGGAATAATCAAATTAACTGAAGTGTCAACTTCTTTCACTGCAAGTTATTAACCCCTTTCTCGCTTGAAAATGATGGGTTAAGGTAGGCGAATACCCAAAATTCCTCCAATTTCTAAATTTTTTCTATTACTTTAATCTTTTCCAAATTTGGTATAGTGATTTCAAATATAATGAATAATACTATTTAGGCATTTTTTTGAAATTTAAATATAATTTATTTATTTCAAACTGTGTTTTTCTACTTAAAAGAGGTTTACGCTAACAAGTCTACCACATTGAATTTTCATCCTATAAACATTAATTATGTGTTAATTTCTTCGTTTTGTACTGATGCATGCAATGACCCTCTAGAGTTACATACAAATCACAAGAAAAGAAGTTATTAAGAAAAACGTTATAAATTAACCACAAAAAAGGATTTTTTTTCGATTAACTTACACTTGGACATTAAAAAAAAACAAAACTTGTATATTTACACCAGATGTTAGAGGTTCATGACACAGATATATATTGAAATAGCATCTGTGAAAAATTTCAGGTAAAGTAATGTAAAACTTTTTATACTAGAGCTGTTGGCGTAAACCCCTTTTTTTAGGTGAAAAAAAAACACCGTTTCAAATAAATCAATTATATTTAAATAAAAAAAATTGCCCAAAAAGCATTGTTCATTATATTTGAAATCTCTATGCCAAATTTGGAAATGATTAAAGTAATAGTAAAAGTTTTAGAATTTTGGGTATTCGCCTACCTTAAGGTTGTTTGTTTTTCCTGGAACTTTTTTTTGTTTTTGGCTAATAAAAATGTATAGCATATATTTCATTTTATATAATTTTTGGGATTTAAAAAGTCATTTTTACGAGAGTTTTCATAATTTTCGATCACTAAGGGGTTAAAATTTAAATTTTAAAGTAATATTTAATCTCTTTCGATTCGATATTAAATATCTGAAATCGTCGATTATAAATGACTCGATTCTTCAAATTTTAAAATTTAGTAACAATTATAAAATTAAAAAAGATGTTAGAAACTTGACAGGTGAAAGGTTAATACGCATGCATTACTCTGGGTAAAATGAAGAATATGAATGGTTAGATGGTATCATTAATAATTTATTAATCTCATTAAAAATGATACATTGACCTGTAGCTGTGTCCTGGTATTAATTATACTAAAATAATTTTTCGGCACGTAAACTTTTTACATAAAGGACAACAAAAGTCTCACGATATTAAAATATTTATTAAATAATCTCACTATTTTTCATAACACAAACAATAGAATCAATAACTTTACGATTATAAAATATTGGGTTTAATTCGCATACTTGAAAATGGTTGAAAATTGGATCGTCACAACAAATGCAATTTATAAAGCACATAAAATATGCTACACAATTTAATTACTATAAAATGGCATGATTGATATTACAAAATTATAAGGTATAAATATTTTAATGAAAAATATATATTAAATAAGTGTATTTAGCAAATTTGCCATTTTAACACTTAATCTATTCATGATAAAAAATCTTAAACAAACATCTTTGTACTTATAGTTCCAAGCAAAAATTTGAAAGTTTATACTTTAAACATTTTTCAAAATCCACAACAAATAAAAGAAGTTTTCTACATTTAGTGTATTTTAATTGAACTCTTAATCCTGTTCAATGGTGTTTGCAACTGAATACTATATATGTTATTCAATTTAATGTACTAATTATTTTTAACATTCGAAATTTAAAATCTGTTGTGTAAATTTCGTATTTCATTAAGTGTTTTAACCAAATGTGCAAAGTAAATTTTTATCTTCAAATTCCGTTTTGATATAGTATTTTAATAAAATTAATATATTTTTGCTTTCTGGTACATGTTGGAAATATTTTATTAATTATATTTAAGAATTTTAATAGCGAAAGAGAACATGTATTTATGAATGCTCATTCAGATAAGTTATTAGATTCATCAACACAACAATTTAATTTTTACTGTTCGCAATTGATTGGCAATTATAAGTCTTGTTTATTTATTTTGATTAAGTATTCCTTATTTACTATTGAATTAGTAAATTTAATTGCGTATGCTATTTTAAAATAGAATAGTAGATTTATTAAACTGATTTTGAAATTTACTTTTAGTTTTGATTACGGGATTGCATTTTTGCAATACCCATTCAACTATTTAGTCAATAATCGTTTTTTTAGCATACATGAAACATTTATTTAGCAATTGCCCTGGGAAACTTTTTTATTGCTTATATACTCGTCAGTACATAAGTAAGATATCTTGACTTCAAACTGACTCGTATTTCTAACATTATTGATTGCACTTAAATTTAAATGCAATTTTGCAACATTAAATTTTTTATTATAATATAAGTAACAGACTGACAAGTAACAAGATTGGTATATTTAATTATTTTGAAGCAATTTACAATTTTTGTTATTTGGTTTTAAAAACATAACAATAATTAAGAATATACGACTAAAATTTCAAATGTTACCATCTAATCTTTGTCTTAGTGAATTGACCAAAGATATATATAGTTTAGTAAATTAACTTAAAAATTTAAACATAAAGTAAACAACATTCGTACACAAACTGAATAAATTAGATAAACCTCAAATTATACCAAGTTACCAATACTTAATTTGTAAAAGCACTGTTTAAGGAATTCGAAAAACTTTCTAACAATAGAATAAATATTATATAACATTCAACTGTTCATACTTTCCTTTTTGCCTAACCCTTAGGTGCTATAAATAAAGAGTTTAAGATTTAGCATCTGAAACCACTTTGTGACAGTAAGAATCTATCGTGCAGGAAATATTCTAAAATAAATATGAACATATAGTGGCGAAAACTGCCCATGCTTTTAAAAGGGTTGGGCGCTTGTTTGCTCCCCATAAGCAATAAAAACGTCATCGTAAAAAAATATTTCAATTCAAAGTAGTGCTTTTCCCCTAATCAGACTGGAGCTAAAATATAAATGTCTCAGGAACTAGAATTTTTATACTAATTTTCAATATGTATACTCAAATTATTTTCGACATTTGTTTAGTTAAAAATATATTTTAATAAAAGTTGCAAAGTAAATTAATAATGGTAAATATGTGAAATTTTACTGTTAAACTTGATGAAAATTACAAATTAAAGTTGACTTTAATTACAATTTGAATTCATACTTTTTTACGAAATATAAAAGGAACTTGATAAAATATATAAGCGATAATGTCTCGATATAACATTTATATCGACAAATATTTGGGATGTTAATCGTTTATCAATTTTATAAATGGTGGCTGATTAAATAAATTCTAGTGTGAAATTTTTTAATAGTATTTGGTGCCTTAAATTTATTATGCTTATTGGGTTTTAAAATCAATTTTAAAGAATTTATACAATGTTTATTTTGAACTTCAATTGTTATTCACGTATTGGATTGGTAAAATGATACAAAAAGTTAAGGGTCATTTAATAGATACGCTTCAGTTGCAAATACAACTTAATACACTCTTAAAACAAGAGTGAAATCCACTCCAGTTGGAGAAGTGCATTTTCGACACCGTAAAGGCATGCATATTTACTCAGACTGAGTTAAAATCACTCGTTTGGAGTGATCCCGTCGGAGGTTTAACACATAAAGGATCCACTCCGAAAGGAGAAGTGCATTTTCCAGTCTGGAGGAGTGAAATCCACTCAGACTGAGTTAAATTAGGAGTGTTTGTTTTAAGAGTGTATATCCTCTTAATACCAAACTTTAGATTTTAATTTTCACTTTTTACCCTTTCAGTCAATGTTTTATTAGTTGAAAAAAGTTGCTAAATAACTATAGACATTAAGATGCTGTGGAAAAAATTAACCACTACTGCTTTATCAATAATCAAACTGAATTTTGTCTCGAAATTAACACTACCAAACCCCTAGTTTTTGAAATAATTATCACTGAAACTAAATTTATTCTACTAAGAAACATTTAGATTGCATAAGCACTGATAGAATACTAAATTAAAATATAATTTTATGAACAATAAATTTGAAGTTACAAATATCATATTACACTGCATTTATCGTATATTTTGTAATAAACTACAATTTTTAAATTCTTATTCTTCTAAAAGAAGTTTTCGTTTGATTAGTTTACCACTAGATGGCGCGTCACTTTCGAATGACACAAAATCTTCGCGAATAAAGAAATCATTGTAGAAAATATTTAGGTAATGAACCTAAATAATTCTTAAGTGTAGCTGTGAATTTTTGTTTTCTTGAAAAAAATCCCATATAGTTAAGAAAAACAGTCTATAATTACGTTTATTCATCTAAGAATGATTCTTATTTATCTTAAAAATGTGTTTTTACTTTTTGACGGAATAACCCGACAACGTTAAACCAACTAATATATTTCTATTTAGATATCGGACGAAGTTTTAAAGATACATTTTTATTATAAACTTAAATGTATGCAAATGATTAAAGTAAACATTATTTTTCGATATTCTTCCTTGCTCCATGTAATATTGATTCTGCGAAATCATTTCACCATAAATTTTGTGTACAAGTAATGAAGTTTGTTTTTGACACGTTAATCAAATATGTCAACTTTGATTAATTACATGAACTTGTAAGACTTAAATTATGGCGTAATATTATGTACTTTTTTTATACGATATTTTTTTCAAAGAATTTTCCAATTGCTGAAGCGAATATAGAAATATTTTTACTTGAATTTACTAAATTTCAGAATATTTTTTATTACTAGGCTATAAACGTATCGTTTATTTAAAAAAAAATTGTATTCATGCACGTAACAAACGTAATGCGTAACACGTTTGTAATACGTTTGTAATACTGTTACGCATAACGTTACGATACGTAACACGTAAACGTCATTATATTTTGATTTACAAACACAAATACAAGCTAAAATTAAATATTTTAATCAAAAGAATTGAAGGCTCTCTTCCAATGACGTCTAAATAAAAGTAGTCATCATATAAATTTGATATGTATTATGGCGTCATTTCAAACAGATTTATATTTCGTTCGAATGTTTATTTTAAATGTGTTTTATTGGATATTGTTGAGGCAAGAAGTAAACCAAATTAACGAAAATTTAAATTCTAAAGATATTTGGTTAGCTATAAAATATCTTAGGTTGAATAAGAAATATATCCAAGTAATTACTAACTTTTAATCAAAATTTGAAGGGCTCCATACTCCATGGCATTTGTGGTTCAGGCTGTGAAAGTGGATGATACATAGACGAATGTATGCAACGCTTGAAATACCTTCCATACTTATTGTATAAGCGTAAAGTGGGAGCTGATTATTAACGATCTATGCCCTTCCTTAATTCTGCATAAGTGCAAAGGGAATATTGACTTAAACTCCCCCCAGTCTATCCATGTGCTTATTTACTTTTTCAAAATCTAAAATAAGGAAAAACTTGCATTATTTAAAAAAAAAACTCATTGAAATAAAATTCATAAAGAAAAAATTCATAGGAATATAAAAGTTATGTTAAAGGTAAGGAACCAAAGTGTATCTGAGTCGTAGTACTAACTCGGATATCTAAAAATTAGTAAAATAATTATTGTTATAATTAAAGAGCACAAAACTGTTATGAAGAGCAAAACAAGTTAAACCTTTTTTTAATAAAATATGAATAATGGTATTCCTTAACTGCTTAGAGCTGTTCCTACACACTTGAAGAGCATAGGGGGAACAGTCATCGACAAGGAATCTGTCTATAATGAGGTCTACTACTCGGCGAGTAGTGGCAAGAGGAAACCCTCGGTTCTTCCCCAGACTACTGTCTGAGGTGAATATCGCTCATAGTCTGCTCTGGTTATTTTTTTCATTGACGGTCATTCTCATTCGATGTTTCCGTGCAACTGCGGTGAAGTCGAATGCTAAAATCGTCTGTTCTGCTTCTTTTCTAATTGACGGTCATTATGGCGCTCGATGTTTCCGTGCAACTGCGGTGAAGTCGAATGCTAAGATCGTCTGTTCTGGTTTTTTTCTCATTGACGGTCATTATGGCGCTCGATGTTTCCGTGCAACTGCGGTGAAGTCGAATGCTGAGATCGTCTGTTCTGGTTCTTTTCTTAATGACGGTCATTGGTATTCGATGTTTCCGTGCAACTGCGGTGAAGTCGAATGCTGAGATCGTCTGTTTTAGTCCTTTTCTCATTGATGGTCATTGGTATTCGATGTTTCCGTGCAACTGCGGTGAAGTCGAATGCTTATATCATCTGTTCTGTTTCCTTTCTCATTGGTGGTCATTAGTATTCGATGTTTCCGTGCAACTGCGGTGAAGTCGAATGCTAAGATTGTCTGTTCTGGTTTCCGTCAATGAAAAAATAACCAGAGCAGACTATGATCGATATTCACCTCAGACAGTAGTCTGGGGAAGAACCAATGATTTCCTCTTGCCACTTTTCGCCGAGTAGTAGACCTCAATACAGACAGATTCCTTGTCGATGACGGTTCCCCCTATGCTCTTCAAGTGTGTAGGAACGGCTCTAAGCAGTTATGGAATACCATTACTTATATTTTATTAAAAAAAAGTTTATCTTGTTTTGCTCTTTGTAACAGTTTTGAGCTCTTTAATTATAACAATTATTTTACTAATCTTTAGTTATCCGAGTCAGTACTACGATTCAGGTACACCTTGGTTCCTTACCTTTAACATAACTTTTATATTCCCATGATTTTTTCAATATGAATTTTTTAAATGGGTTTTTAACCCTTTCAGTTTCAGTGATGCCATTTGGAATCATCCCTTTCAATATTTTTTCCCTAAATGTTTTTGTCCGTTATGACATCCAAACACATATCATTCGATTCTTCACACTTTGTGCTATTAGACAATATTTAACATTAATCTCAATATAAGTCGGAACTATATTTTCATTTAGAAAATAGCTAACAAGCGTTTCCCATGATTTTTGAAAAGCTCACTTCAGTTCCACATGTATTTGAAACGCAATTTAAACCATTTCGGTTAAAATAATTACTAAATTTTTTTAATATGGTCAGATACCTTAAAAAATATATTTCGAAGTGTTTTTAGGTAATATATATTTTTATTTTGTTGCTTTCAACAGTAAAAAAAATTGGCATTATTTCAAAAACCATATAAAATGAATTTTTTCTCATGAAATTGTTATTTTTTGACATAAAATAAGCTTTTGTGAATATCAGATGTTTCTGTAGTGTAGCAAGTTTTTGAAACTGAAGGGGTTAAAATAATGCAATTTTTTTCCTTATTTTAGATTTTGAAAAAGCAAATCTCCCTCTAGTCTATCCATGTGCTTATTAAGTCAATATTCTCTTTGCTCTTATGCAGAATTAGAGGAAGGGCACAGATCGTTAATTTTCAGCTCCCACTTTACGCTCATACAATAAGTATGGAAGGTATTTCAAGCGTTGCATTCATTCGTCTATACTAATAAACCTTCTCTCTGAACCTTTCTTAAAACATAAAAAGAACCATCAAAAGAAATATTATGATGTACTATGACGACACTCCAAACTGATTTCAGAATATTCCCTTGTTTTATTTTCATTTTAAATGGAGTTCCTCGTGTGTTTGACGCAATGGCAACAGCAAAAGTATTGAATAAAAATGTACTTTTCTTATTTAAATGTAGACTAAATTTTAGTTATTTAAAATTTAAATATATTTATGATTACAAATTGTAATGAAGTTTGGGAAGCAGCCTAGTCTAATATTTTTTATTTAATATGACGTATCCCATTTTTGTGAGACTTGTGGTTCGTTTTTGTGAAAGTGATTGAGGGACAGACGGACAGAGCCTTTACTAAAGCTTCCACTTCTTTCGCTGTAAACGTTGTGTGGAAGCTTAAGGTAGGTTTATTACAGCACCAAGGGTGAATTGTGGTATCAGGTCAGCAGAACCCCTTAGGCGATTCACCATGGTGGTGCTAAGCACCTTTACACCCCGAAGTGAAAATGGCCCCCCATTTGTCACTTTCAGTTTTAATAGTGTAATTGCATTTAAACATATTAAAAAAAATTTCCTATGCACGAAATGTTTTTTTACTAACATATCTAGGCGAAGATTCTACGGAAGTAATGTAGCTACTTAAACAAAAGAAAAACACTAAATATGTACTAGAAGATTATCCCTAAACATGAGTTTAAGGAGTTGGCGATTTCTATAAAAATATGACTAATCTATATAGTTAGGTTAGGTAGGTTAAATACCAGAACAGACGAAAATCGTCTGTTCTGGTGTTTTTTTTCATTGGCGGTCATATTGGCATTCGATGTTTCCGTGCAACTGCGGTGAAGTCGAATGCTGAGATCGTCTGTTCTGGTTCCTTTCTCATTGGCTGTCATATTGGCATTCGATGTTTCCGTGCAACTGCGGTGAAGTCGAATGCTAAGATCGTCTGTTCTGGCTCTCATTGATGGTCATTGGTATTCGATGTTTCCGTGCAACTGCGGTGAAGTCGAATGCTGAGATCGCCTGTTCTGGTTCCTTTTCTCATTGGTATTCGATGTTTCCGTGCAACTGCGGTGAAGTCGAATGCTAAGATCATCTGTTCTGGTCCTTTTTGACGGCCATTAATATTCGATGTTTCCGTTTCGACTGCCGTTAAGTGAATGCTATGGTTGTCAATCTAAAAGCCCCTGGAAAGAGCCTTATTTATTTTAGGGGCGACGAACAATTCAACCAGACCCATAAACGACTTCTTTCTAACTATATAGATTAGTCATGGTTTTATAGAAATAGCTTAATTTCATGTTTAGGGATAATCTTCTAGTAGATATTTAGTATTTTTCTTTTGTTTAAGTAGCTACATTACAACCCAACAGAACATATCAACTTCCGTAGAATCTTCGCATAGATATGTTAGTAAAAAAATAACCAAAAACTTCGCGCAGAAGGGAATTAATTTTTTTAATGCAATTACACTTTAAACTGAAAGTGACAAATTTGGGCCATTTTCACTTCGGGGTGTAATGGTGTTTAGCACCACCTTTGTGAATCGCCTAAGGGTTCATTCTGGCACCCCAAGGGGTTCTGCTGACCTGACACCATCATTCACCCTTGGGAGATGAGTCTCGTTAAGTTCTAAAATCGTGCTGTAATAAACCTACCTTAAGCTTCCACACAACGTTTACAACGAAAGTGGAAACTTTAGTAAAAGTTCTGTCCGTCTGTCCCTCAATCACCTTCACAAAAACGAACCCCAAGTCTCACAAAAATGGGATACGTCATATTAAATAAAAATATTAGACTTGGCTGCTTACCAAACTTCATTACAAATTGCTTATCATAAATATGTTTACAATTTAAGAAATAAAAAAAATTAGTCCACATTTAAAAGAGAAAATTAAATTTTTATTCAATATTTTTGCTGTTGCCATTGCGTCAAACGCACGAGGAACTCCATTTAAAATGAAAATAAAACGAAGGAATATTTACTCTGAAATCAGTTTGGAATGTCGTCATAGTACATTACAATAGTTCCCTTGATGGTTCTTTTTATGTATTAAGAAGGGCGCAGAGAATTAAGGTTTATTTTTTTGGTAAAAAAATTACGTTTGGTTGTTTTTAGAGTATAAATATTAATTCTTCGCGCCACAAATCAATTTACAAAACGACGGTAAATTTTAATCTGAATTTGCGAAATAAATTTAACAAATAGGCGATTATGGCTACTAAAAGTCGTTAATTTAAAAGCGACAGATAACGTTTTTTTCGCATAAATATCGGTTATTTAATTTTTTAAACATAATGTTAAAGGACACAAGTCTAATTACCATTCTTACACTAAAAAATCATTTTTTTTCGAATTTCAAACAAATTTAAAAAACGATTAAGACTTCGTTGATTTCCTCAAAATTCAATTCACAAGTTAAGTGCATAAATGTTGTGCAAGACGATTTTCTGTAAGTGTAAAAATTACATATGGGAGCTATTCTAAGTAACTGTTAATGATACAAAAATTTAACTTGTTTTATAATTAACATATCATATTCTTTTAAATTTATATTCAAATGAATTAGCAGCCATGTAATCCCACAGTTTAATGTAAGAATCTTTTTGATAACTTAAGTATTTTTTGCGATCAAGTGCTAATAGTTTTAAACATCTTTAGGATTTGTTATTAAACACTGAGCTCTGGTACTATAAGCTACATTGGGGTAGATACCTCACGTTTTCGACTACCTACTCCGAAACTTTTTAACTTAAAACTAAAAACTGAAACGGGTGCTTTTAAGGGGGGATCATAGTTAGCGACAGCAAAAATGACCGATTCTTAGTATTGATTTCGAAAGGCTCTAAATCATTTAAAAATTATGGTACAATAAAAAAAATTGTACCAAATTAAAAATTGTACTTTTATTATTATATTTACACCAAAGAATCTTATTTTTAAAAATTATTATTTTTGAGAAAAGACATCTTTTGAAACGTACAATTACGAATTTTCAAAAATACAAGTACTTTTTCGGTACACTTTTCTCCTAATCTATTAAATATTTCTTAATAATTTCTTTTGTGTGTTATAAAACCATTTTAGATCTAATTAAGTCACCTATTTTTTTGGCCCAAAATAATTTTTAAATTTTATTTTAAAAGCATTATATTCAACATTCATAAAAATTCTGATTTTCAACGAAGAAAAGTGTAAAATAATAAAATATTTTTTTAAATTTGTAAGACTAAATTAGGTGACTTAAATAGATCTAAAATAGTTTTATAACACACACAAAAAATTATTAAAAAATATTCAGTAGATTTGGAGAAAAGTGTACCTAAGTGTTGAAAATTATAGTTTTGAGAAAAACGCGAAAAACAAATGCAGTCGATCCCGTTAACACGAACTCGAAATGACCACCGAAACATTTCTTGTTAACCGAATTTCATGTAAATCGTCAGGAATTTTTTTTTACATTGAGTTAGTGAATAGTTTTCAAATATCAACAAAAAAAAATCATATTTTATAATGTAATACATAAATAATACAAGCATACAATTAGTACTTCAAAGGAGGCGTGGCACATTTGTTTATTTTTATAATTTTAATTTTTATAAGAAATAATTGACCGATCGATACAAAATTGATCTTATTCAATAGATTGGGCTTCCATCTATCAGAAAATACTGGTTTCAAAAATTCGATTTTTTGGTTTTTGTTAACTATGATCCCCCCTTAAAAAATATCAACATTATTCAAGCACTTGTACGTAAAATCTTCAAAGTTAATATTTAAACACTATTGATATTCTGAATAAAAAATTTATATTTTATCCATACATTTAACAACTGTACCAAAAGCTGTATCTTTTTTCGAGAATCCAATTCAACTAATTTTCCTTCCAAGTTAAAAAAAACTTACCTTATTACCCAAGTTAAAAAGTTACCTAATTTGACCTTTTTGCATTTTAATATTTTAAAGAAAACGGCCGACTGGCAACTCATGCGGTTCTAAGCCCTCTCCACAAAGGTGCTGACTTAAATCTTCCTCTTCACATGAGAAAAAAATCCTTCGGATCCGACGCCTTAGAATTTCGGAAATTACAAACTCTAATTAAAGCAAATTCCGCCCTTTTTTCATGACTTTTTTTCGTTATTTCATTTAGAAAAGGTTGATACTCTGAGCTGTTGCTCCTGAGATTGAAATTACCTCTGTAAAAGATAACGTTTTCATTCCCTTTTTCAGTCACAAACCTCATTCGTTTTTTTAATCTTGTTTCAGTTTCTTTAATTCCATTCGTAACAACAATAAAAAGGAGTTTTTTCGCAGTTTCCTTTTTGCGATATGAGTTTTCTTCTTGCATTGAAAAGTAAATTTAATTTTTGGAAGTGTGAGGAAGATAGGTATCTGGCCAGAAAAGGACGTGGGTTTAACAGAAATGAGAAAATATTGTGCACCAGAGAATTAAAATAGTTTTTGAAAAACTATTCTTTTGCAATCAAATCTTAACTTTTTGAAAAAAAAATATTTTTGTATATGGAACAGATTTGGCTGAGTTAGTATCGCTTTAGTCGTGAGCTTATTACTACAGGCCCCCTTATTTTCTAAAAACTTTACATAAAGTTAAGTTTTTATATTTTTCAAAACAATTTTTTGTAACTGGATGCTGAAGAAACCTTATCTACATAACATTATCTTATCTTAAAATGCATTTCACTACTAATAAATACGAGAAGAGCTCCCTATATTAAACTCTTCCTAAGATAACTATTACTATTGTAAGATTCTTATGAAATGGCACTTATTCGAGCAGCAGTTATCCTGAATGAGTCAATATGTTAGAAACAATATACTTGAAACTATATTGAAAACTATTTTTTAACAACTATAAACTATCTTTTGAAAGACATTCAGATGTAGTTTATGAGAAATGTTTTTTCAAGGAACGATAGTTTTCAAATTGAAATAAAAATATTGTACCCAGAAAAATGGCGTAAACGATAAAATTTACATTAAGGGTAAAACTACTATAATATTCAAAATTTTGTGACCCATAAATTGGTGCACGTTTTAATTTAAAATAAAATTCTACCAATTCGTCGTTCTTTTGATAGGCAAGTCGGACGATTTAAAAAAAATCATAATATAAAAATTAAATCACTTTTCCTCAAGCAATAGCAATAAATAGCAAATTTAATGAACCTAATTGGGTACCTGAGATGCACATGATAATATCGGTTCACTTCTAGATCTCTATTCAATATCGCTAATTAGAATGTTAAAATGTTATTGTTTGGTTATTTTAAGGCATATTATGCTGTTAGCGTAGGTTTGGATAGAGTATAAAACATCAATGGCTGGAAAACCATAATATGATTATCGATTATCTGCTTAAGTAATTGAGTATCAATGTCATTTGAAGTTATTTAAGAAGAATGGGAGTTTGTAATGGTACTTTTAGAAAAAAATTTATTAATTCAAGAAGCCAAACAGTCAATGTAGTGATGTGAAGACATCGGGGATTTCATCAAATCAAATGTGCTTCGCTATTCAGATACTAGCTGTGACAACGACATTGACAAAAGGTCACCCGAACTTGTGCACTGTTATTAATGTCGTACTAAATATTACTTAATATGTATAATAATACTTATTACAGGGTGCTATATTGTCTATAATTAATATTGAATAGTTGTATTCATTTACCCAAAAAAATCTAGTCAACTCAAGCAAACAGATTTCATTCTACTATATACCCACCAAGATAAGTCCCTTTTATTTAATCTAAATATATGAATATTGAAACATACGAAAGCTCACTTTTAAACTTAAACCATTTTTGCATTGGAACACTGATTCTGTTTAGCACTTCCTTACTGGATTTAGCCTTTGATATATTTAGAACATGAATGGGACAGGTCATAAGTGTACTTGAATCGTTGTTGCACTGACAGATTCATACATCTCTTTGACCCGGCTATGAGTTTCAAACTTTCAAATGTAACTCTTCTAGGATGCATACGAGATTGCGAAGAACAATTCGTGATGCACGTTTGACAAAATTGCAACTATTTTTTTCTGAAATAGGTATTGCAGGTGGGTGTGCCCACACAATGGCAACCTCAGCAGTGAAAGTTTATTATTCAATTGTCGTGTTAAGTAGTTTCAATTACTGTTGAGGTAATTGTACTGCACTTGCCAGCGTCGAGTTATCCAAATATTTGAACAAAATATCGTAAATCAAATATATTTAAAATTCTCGTGGTATACATCATGCACCATTGCCTTTAAATAACAGCTCTATATCTCGATGGCAAGAATGACAAAGAAAGACTTTCCTATAATTTTATATTGAAAATATGAATAATTAACAACGTAATATGTATTTTGTTTTCAATCGACTTTCAAATATTTTTATTTTTAAAACTAATTTATTCATCCATTTTACTAAGTATACCCTTTCTCTAGATTGGTTTATTTTTATTCAATCTGCTTTGATAACTCTTTTACTATTGTGTTAATTTTAGAATTGTCCCATTCTACTCAATTTGGCCATTTAATTCCTCAAACACCCTCCGAAATAACACTTTCATTTTTGACGATTCATGAATCCTCAAGCCTCATTTCGTTAATTTTGATGATTGTTTCGTCAAACTATCACGTGACTTTTGAGTAAACGCGAATCCTCACCTTTACGATCGTGATTTAACGATTCAGTATCTTGATTTTGAGGAAACTGAATCTCATTGATGTACTCACATGCTCAAAAATGACGAAATATGTCTTTATATTAGACGACATTCATAAAAATACCTCATAAAAATGACGATTCAAATTTCCTCACTTTGAGGACACGTGAACTCGGAGCATTTGCCAGTAAACGGAATCGTCAAAAATTAAGGAAAATTTCGTCGTTTTTGAGCATTCATTTTTGAGTGAAGTCAATCGGTAAAGAAAGTTACATTTGTACGAAACCAAGCCCTCGGTCTTGCCTTATCATCGAGTCTCAATATCCTTCGACCAAGTGAATGAGATGGAAACATTGCGCTGCCGTAAGCGTCCCTAAGCGTCAGATCGAAACACCACAACGCATAAAATCAGGACGAGGGTTTCTCATACCCACCTACTTACCTTATGGCGAGACCCAGAGAAACTTGAGCGCTTTTCATGCTTATTCAATAGCAGATTTTCCATTTGATTTACTTCCACTGGAAGGGGGTTTCGTTTTATATTTCAGAAGGAAGGGTGTAACAATATACGTGATTGTAAGAAAGATTAAAGTCGGTTATGGAACTTTTTGGATTCTAGTTAATAGTAAAGTTGGGTAGATTTAGCGCTGGTAAGTTAATGTTGACTTGCTTAGAAATGTTGACAATTTTTGGAGGAAATGTTTCAATATAAAAGTTTCAATATTAAGTTAGATCAATTTTGCTTAAAATCTTAAAAATGCTTTGTGTCTACTTAATTTCTAAAGTTTGCTTTCAAATAGATAAATTTAAGGTAGGCGAATACCCAAAATTCTAAAATTTTTACTATTACTTTAATCTTTTCCAAATTTGGGATAGCGTTTTCAAATATAATGAACAATGCTTTTGGGCAATTTTTTTTTATTTAAATATAATTGATTTATTTCAAACGGTGTTTTTCACCTAAAAAAAGGGGTTTACGCCAACACTTCTAGCATAAAAAGTTTTACATTAATTTACCTGAAATTTTTTACAGATGCTACTCCAATATATATCTGTGCCATGAACCTCTAACATCTCATGTAAATATAGTAGTTTTTTTTTTAAATTTCCAAGTGTAAGTTAATCGAAAAAAATCCTTTTTTTTGTGGTTAATTTATAACATTTTTCTTAATAACTTCTTTTCTTGTAATTTGTATGTAACTCTAGAGGGTCATTGCATGCATCAGTTCAAAACGAAGAATTTAACACATAATTAATGTTCATAGGATGAAAATTCAATGTGGTAGACTTGTTGGCGTAAACCTTTTTTTAGTAGAAAAACACCGTTTAAAATAAATAAATAATATTTAAATAAAAACAAAAGCCTAAATAGTATTATTCATTATATTTGAAATCACTATGCCAAATTTGGAAAAGATTAAAGCAATAGTAAAAAAATTTGAATTTTGGGAAATTTTGTGTATTCGCCTACCTTAAGTTCAACTTTCGAATATAGTTTAGAAATATGGTAATCACTTTCTTGAAAAACCACTGCCCAAACAAATTTACAGGACTTTAGAAATATGCTGAATCAATATTTCACATGAATGACTTTATTTTTAAATTATACTCATATCGCAATGCAAGCAGAAAAATGACACTACAGCCGTGTTAAACAAATAGTAAAAGAGTCACTTTTGCTCTTAACAGTGCGATATTCTCTACAAGAACTCTTTCGTGATGACAAGAGACTGAGAATTCTTCCACTTCACACTTTCTAACTATGATCCGTGTTAGCTCTGGAGTTATACTTCTTAATGGATTGGATACAGCATGGGGACTCATTACCATATATTTCTGGAGAAGCTACTCAAGCTTCCCCCCTAGTTTGATCATTTTTTCCATTACTGCTTTGCAGCAGCAGTTGCCTTAAAAATGAAATGAAATATACGGACTCAAAATAGAGTGGAAGACACCAGATTAAAATCTGCCGCTTTCATCCCTGGCTATTCTTTGGGTTTGGTTTTGAAAAATTCTAATTGGCAAGATTCATTTTGGATCTGAAAATACGATTTACTCTAAATTCACTGGGGATAAGAACACAATATTATCAAATCACGTTTTTAAATTCTAGAAACATCTTCCAACTTTAACTAATTCATTAAAACTTATATTTAATTTCGCATTTAAAAATAATTTGTACTTTGTAGCTTTTTTAAAAGACGTTTTGGTTTAGTGACCACCAAGAAGCGTAGCTGAACAATTTCTTAGCGATGTCGTGTTCAAATTGGCAATACCTGTAAATTGTTTGCATTTGAACATGTGTTCTAAAAGCCTTTTGAGATAAGCAAAATATAATTTTCAATGATACATTTCTTTGAAAATTGTTTTATTTAACAGTTTAGCCGTAAAGCAAAAATATGGTCCAATAATTTGCTTGAAAATATTCGCTAAATAAGTTTGATAGATTTCGGAAATCTATTTTCCCTTTCAATTATTATTCGCTCTAAGTTTAAGTTAAATCATTTTCGTACTAGAGCTACACAAGGGCAATAATCGATGGGTGTCGTAATTCGGAACCACGGTTAAATGACGAGCCGACAAACTATACTCGATCTAGAATTATGTCTAACGGATATATGAATAATGGGAACATTTGATAGGTACGTTTTTATGTTAGAGAAGAGCATGTTCATTAGTCCCAGTTTTATACTAATGTACAGGGTGTCCGTAACATAATGTCCGAGTTTTAATAGACAGGAGTTTATTTTATACTAAATATAACAAATCATTACATAAAATTGAAGGAAAACTAATCTAGTTTCCTATAAGCTGCTAAACATGTGCGCCTTTAGCGATACGGCACACATCCAAACGAAAATGCAATTATTCCCATACTACCTGCAGCCATCCCGGAGTAATGATAGCAAGTAATGAATAGATGACTCTGCAACTGTGAAAGCGATGTAGTGGTACAAGCACATGCGCTTATCTGAAACGGTTGTATTTATTCTTTATTCGTACCTTCATCTTCAACCACAACTGTCGTACGATTACAGCTGATTTACAATTTGAAACTCCGACATTCTTTTACGGACACCCTGTATTAACCCTTTCCTTACCGAAGCGCCCCAAAACGCCCGAACAACTAAGGATTCTATAATGTTATTCCTATCAAATATTACGAGGAAGCAAAAATCCTTCGTAGCGAAATGGTTAATAACTTCATTTAGCACCCTACCAAACCACCCCATCTTGTTCTTTAAGAAACTGGTGCGATCCTTATGAGAGTGTCGAGATTGCAGGTCTAGTCCCAACCCTGCAGCAATCAATGCATAAACTCTCTGCCATAATTAAATTTATCTGGAGGTTTACTCCTCTACGCTGCGTGCAGTTAATGGATCACACCGCTGATGAATTTTTCCCGAAATATGTTTCCTCTACTTAGAAGTGAGGGGATGTAAATAATAAATAACATTCTCCCACCTTTGGATGCCTTCGGATCCTTAGGCCTTCGGAAATTCAGAATAAGCTGATTATTTTGACTCGGTTATGAATTTATTCGAATGTATTAGTTCCGAAATTCGGATCTAGTGGAATACTTTGCTTTGGAATAAGAGTTTCCTGTGAGGAGGGTTTGGTTTATGGACATAAGGGCATTTAGTTGAGATTTTTATTTGACTGGCCAGGTGAAACGCTTTCAGATGTTTCTGGTAGAAGTTTGCTCTGGGTGAGGAAACGCGTTTGAAGCTTTGGTAGGTGGTCTTTGGAAGCGGAAAGGTGGGGTGTTTAATAAATGTTTACTTTATTTCGAGGAAGTTGAACATTTCTATTTAAGTTTTAAAGTCCTAGTTTGAGTTTCACGAATTAGAGTTTATATATTAATGGTGACTGTATATTGAATATAGTACATATGTAAAAAATGAAGGCACACAAAATGTATAAAAAAAAGTGAAATCTTGCGTTATGAATAGCTTATTTATAACTTTATTCATTATTAATTTCTAAAAAACTTAATTTTTTCTTTTTACTTAAATTTTCAGAGCTTTAAATCTTCAAACAAACCTTTGCAACTTTATGTTTAATACTTAAAAGCATAAAAGATCTTACTCTTCCCCCATTGAGATTGATCACAAACAGCTTTTTTGATTAGATCACAAACAATAGGTAACCTATTATATTTCTGGCTTTTTTCTCCAAAAATTGTTAGAGGCTGCTTTCTTTGAAAAGATCTCCAGAATTACTGGTACATTTACTGCTAACTAGAATACGTCGAAAAATAACGAATATATGTTTTATTTAGAAAAATTGGTTTAAAATAATACCCTTAGCTGTAAAAAAATATCCTTAACTACGATCATAGTATTAAAAGAATAGTGGTAAAAAAATCTATTAAAAAAATAAAGGATTGATAAATTACTTCACGGCAGCCTGTTCAACATTTTTAAAATATTCGTTATCCGTGTTTTTAAAAAACATATTTTTGTAGCCAAAACAAGTTATGTGTTTCTGATTAAAAATAAAGGAATAACGCCTTGCTCAAAATAAGTGTCAAATCCAAGGATTCTCTTTGTCGAATTTTATTTTTAATTTGAAATCGAATCTTTTCTTAATATGTCTACCGAAACTAAAAAAATAAAAACGTTTTCGATTCTTGAAATAATGGATTTTTCTTATCCCTCTGTTTTCATTGTTTGCTTAAAGTAACGTAATGGTTTGCATAATGGATATTAAACGTTTTGGTTCCCTGCGAAATCAATGGAATAAATAGAATACGAACAGAAGATAAACTTTTAAATTAAATGAAAGCTTTATTCAAGTCCAAAAGGTGAATAGAGACTTCATTTAGTTTCACAAAATGAATATTTCCATTTTGAGCTTAAATAAAAGTTTAATGAGTTATGCAATTGCTGTTGGATTTAAGGAATTGGGATAAAAGCTTAGGATTCACTTTTAAGAGATCCGATATTAATGCCTTTAGATGGTTAACGGATTTTCTTTTAGCTGTGAAGAGGGAAGGAGTTTCAGGCATGAGTTTTTTCTTCAGATATTTAGAATTGCATTTTAAAACAATAATATAGAGAAATTACTATAAATGATAATTGCATTATAAAAGAATAATATAGAATTGTGTTGAGAATAAGAAAATTGCATGAACTTTAACTTAGGAACCAAAGTAATTTTCATATTGGATTACGTTTTTATTGTCCAGTTTGGCTGTTTCTTCAACTTTTTCATGCACCATTTAATTTGGCACATATATCGTATTTATTCTTATTGGGTTTCCATTTTGCGACTTAACTCGCCATTTATTGCATGTATTTGGGGTATTTGGGGTGTATTTGTGTCAAATTTAAATATTATGCAATGAACTTAAAATCATTTGATTCCCTATTGAGTTTAGTTTTCGAGGTATTGAAATAAGATTGTTCGATAGGCATTCCTTTACTATAATAAATATTTAAAAATATCCGGTAAATTGTCAATTTTCAAATAAATGCCATCCAACTTCGAAATGACCCAATACATTAATCAAGATAACTATTATATGTGCCAATATTTTATAAAATTTTACTCCACTAAAAAATAATATAAAAAATCTTTTCTACCAAAAAATATCCCCAATATTCCAAGACCACCCATAAATTGCATCTCCTTTACTTCCTTTCTAAAGCCTCTCCCTCAAATTTATCAACTAAATAAAAAATATATCTAAATACATTTTTCGAAAATAGTCTCTATCGGGGAAAAAGTGGGAAAATCGGATATTCTCTAGAGATGAAGGACAGCCCTGGAGAAACAACTCCTTCAAATGCGCTCCCCCGACGCCCGCCCATGTGGATATTGAAGAGAATGACATGTAGTTATTTACATGTGTTCACAAATCTATATAATTTGTTTTTAATGGTTAACTGATGCAAAATTAGTTGCTCCAATCACTCCAATGAAATTTATAAAAATTACTATTAAAGAGCTTAGTGGAAGATAGTGCAATTCTACATTTAAATGTAATTTTTGTGTCAATGGACATTTTCTCCTTTAACCCTTTCAGTCCCAATGACAATTTAACGTCATCAATGTGGAACTTTTTTCTAATCATCTATAACTATTTATGATATCGAAAAGCACATCATTCGATTCTTCAAACTTTTTTCGAAAATATTTTTATTAATACCAATAGATGTTAGCCCTATTATTTATTTTAAATTATCATTAGAAACATGATGATGCCAAATGACATCACTAGGACTGAAAGGGTTAAAGAGAACAAGTTTCCAATTTTTCATAAACCAAGTTCAGTACATTTTTAACTTTTGTAAGTGCAGCCTTTTAACGTATGTATGTAAGTGCCAATTAAAACCTTAAAGCTCATTTCCTTGTTTTTAACATCTAACACAGCACCAGATATTGTTTCTCCAGAGCTGTCCTTCATCTCTAGAGAATATCTGATTTTTCCCAGTAGTTATTTAATTCTGACCAAATGAGCTACTACCAGCAGGAAATAATGTCCGTTAGTCTCGCCTGTTATCAGAACCTGCCGTTTTTATTCATACCGTGACTATCTTTTACCAGTACAAATTAGACGCTACGACCCTTTAAACAATGGAATTTCAATTAGCTTAACAATGCAATTTAAACCACAGAAGCAAACTGCACACAGCAGGCACCATGAGTCGTTACTACCCTGCTCCCACAAAGCTACTTTGATCCTGTTATTTAGAAACTTGGAATAGCAAGTTCAGGCTGTGTCTCTCCCCCACGAGATTATTATTTAACAATAGGGGAAGAAGTTGAATTTTATTTTAGAAATTGCGTAACCTTAAATTTGTATGGAAAAGGATTCACGAAGTAAACAACACAAGTTATTGGCGCAAATAGTTTACTTCAATAGTAAAGCTTCATTTTGTTTAAACCTTTAGCATTGGGGAACTCGACTTTTACGAAGCTAACCATATATTTAACCCTTTCAGTCCCAAAAATTTACTACACTACAGAAACATCTGATATTCACAAAATAAGCTTATTTTAGGTCAAATATACGAATTCCATAAGAAAAAAAAATCATATAAATTTTTATATGGTTTTTGAATCAATGCCAAAATTTTTTAACTGTGGAAAACAACAAAATAAAAATATATATTACCTAAAAACATTTCTAGTTATATATTAAGGTATCTGACCATATTATTAAAAAAATTTAATTATTTTAACCGAAATAGTTTGAATTGTGTTTTAAATATGTGGAACTGAAGTGAACTTATCAAAAATCAAGAGAAACGCTTGTTCACTATTTTCTAAATAAAAAAAATAGTAGTTATGACTTCTATTGAGATTAATGTAAAATATTGTCTGATAGAACAAAGTGTGAAGAATCGAATGATGTATGTTTGGATGTCATAACGGGACATAAAAAAATTTGAAAAAATATTGAAAGTGATGATGCCAAATGGCATCACTGGGACTGAAAGGGTTAAAATCATAACAAATTAGTTAATTCATTCAACATGCCAGAGTTCTCTTGAATATGAACTATGAAAAGCCTCATGGTAACATAATAACGTTTCTACCTAGCGTTACCCCTCACCTTCCGCATACACAACTTTTCCGGATATCATGTTTCACGGCTTCACGTCGCAGACTGTGTTGTGTGTTTTTCTGATGAAGGCGACAATTGCCCTCGTGTAGCTCTATTGCGACGATAATTCAAACCTAACCAGATTACGGCGAGTGTTTTGACTCTTGTTGAAACACGTAAATTTGTACCAACAAATAAAAAATTGGCCAATAATCTATATGTTTACTTGTGAATCCTCATGTTTCATGCTCAAAGTTGAAGATATTTTCTGAATGTTCAATATGTAGTTAGGAGCATCTAAGAAACTAAACTACGAATTTTTTTTTTAATTTTGGACAGGGACACCATAGATTGTTTATGATAATACTGCAAAATATATTATTTATTTCTAAAAAAAAATCTTTTTAATCTATAGCGAATTGAATAATTTTTATTAATCGTTGCTTTGATATTTTGAATGTTTTTTGTCAATTAATAAAAGTAATAATTTGAATGTTTGTAAAACCAATTTCTAGACTCATTATTTTATCCTTTATCCTAAGAAGCACGTTTTTTTTCTATGCGTAAGTTAGTGTAAATAATATTTGTCTAGTAATTGTAATATGATTACCCTACATTGCACAGTATTTGAAATTTTTATTACAAGCACTAATATTATCTAACAGTGACATTCAAGTTCATTTCATAGGGAACCAATGAGGTGGAAGAAGTTTTTATTATTTTCTACATTTAACAAATTTAATTTTCTTCTCGGTGGGAAACATTAAAGGTGACTGCAAGGTCATCTGAGATGTTCATAAAGCATGTGAGATTTAACATTGTTTTTAAAAATCGGCAAGGCTGTCAAATCAGAATGTGAGCATAAAATTTTTTAGGGGTTGCCAAAACTTCTCTAATTCTTTCGCTAAACACGTATTCTTCATGGTTGCCGAAAATTATTTATTGCCCAGCGATGTAGTACTAGGATTCGACAAACCTTCATACCAAAACAGTTTCCTGCACCCACTCATTGAGTAACATACTATATACAACTCTTTTCTAACCTCAACCAAATACAACATCCGGTGCATCCTTATGAACAAAAAACTATTCTTTAAGAATAGCCCGTATTCCTAATGCCTAGCCACCCGATTCTGATATAGAAGCCCCTTATTGGATCACAGATGGCAGCCGCCCTAGACCTGTCGACAAACTGCTGTTGAAGTCCTGTATTGTATCCTGTAGGGTCAAAAGAGATTCCATTCAGATTTCACTTCCATTTTTCTTATTCTTTGGATCTTTCCTTGGACTTCTATTCTCTTTTCGGCGTCTTCCGATATATTTTATCTTGGGTTTGCGTTTGGAGTCTGGGTATAAGCAAAGTTTAATGATTAGGAAATGTTTTATCCGGATTAAGACTTCGTCGGATTGCTTTTAGAGCAGGATCAAAGGGGGAAAATATTGGAGATCTGAATGTGTGAATTGGATTTCTCTGGTTGGATTTTTTGTGTATATTGTGTCTTCGGGATAGAAGAAAATTGGCTGAGAAGGTTTCTTTGAAATTGGTAACCCAAAAATAATCTCCGTGTAGTTTTTTAAAGATAAACGGGTGCATTCACCAAATCTAAGGGCAAATCAAGTATACAGACTTAAAAATGTCATGGTTTATTCGTAAACGAATTCAACAAATTTCTTTTATATTTTTAATCCAGTTTATTTCATGCTCAACCAAATTCCTAAGGGACTTCTTTCAACTCGTTAAATCTTGCCAAACAATTTAAAAAACTTCGACAACAATAAAACACAAAGGTAATTTCCCCATTTACGACCAACCACAACGTTTAAAACTTTTCTTGATCCCAAAATCCATCAAAAGTCCAAACGAAATAAATAAAAGATTTCTCCCACCAAACAAGCGTCTTTATCCTGAGGGATGAAAGAAATCTTACAAGTAGTTACACAACGACAGTGTTTAATCCCCCCAAAGTAATCTTTTTTGCGTGACTTCCCGGTGTCTTTCAAGAAAAGACAAAGCAATCGAATAATCGATCCGCAGCAGTTAAGCTGTCGAAAATCGGATAACCATTGAGCGTGAATATCTCAACTAAAAAACAAAGGGACGGATTTTTTCCCCAAATAGAAATATCGCCTTTTTCTCGGGTTACTTTTTAAAAAGCCGACGGAGTTTAATCGAATTGTTTGTTTTTAAATTCACTGATTGGTCGGATTGAAATGCATTAGCGACCAAAACTTCAAGATTGGAAAAGAAACTAAATTTAGCATAACTTTTGTGAATGGTAAATGCATCCTCTTAGTTTTAATGAATTGGCCCATTGAATTAAGAATTTATAATAGCCGTTAGCACCTCAAGTCTTCAAGTTTTCTAATTTAAAACGTGTAGTTTATAAAAGGCTTGCATGAAGTATTGTTTTGATAATTTTTAGTAATATAACAAGATATGTACATTTCTCATTAATAGTTTTCTTATTAATAGTTTACACTTATACAAATGTAATTGTTCTTTGAGCTAAGAGATTAAGGACTTCAGATTGATTTAACTTTAAAAAAAATTACATCAATTTTGAATATTTCATGAAGTATGTGCATAATAAAGCTTAATTTGAATATGTTCAAATGACGGTACGAAAGTGGTAATGTCTAACATATTCTGTGTAAGTTCTAGGATGATAGATGATAGAGAATGGGGAGGGGACAATTAAAGATTTTTAATAAGGTCATTCCCAAAGTAAAATAAAAAAAAACTAATTTGAAAATACTAACTAAATAAATGTTGAGGGTTGCAATTTTTAGTTCGATGCAAAAGTTTTCAGTTTTGATTTTCTTTTAATCTCAGGAGAAATTTGTTCTAAACCTAGACTGACAAATATAAGGAGTAATAACGTTAAATAAAAAAGAACTTCTTCATATCAATAAATTATTTCTAAACGTGCGTGCATCAAAAACAAAATGTCGAATTTAACTTTTGCACTGTTTTCGAATTATTACAAATGGTATTTATGGCACATTATTACACAAACTGTCATCGTATATACATGGATAATACAAATGGAATACTATGTATTTGAAATTGTATTGATATCTAGCGTGAATCGATTGCAATGCCAATATAAGTTACAATTTGATAGCTAATATAACTTATGGACCTATTTTGTGATTGATAAATTATGCCCATATTATTACTAAACATTTCAACGTTCTGTTTTAATATTTTTTGCAACATAAATTAATTCATGTTTTCATTGTTACAAGTGTGCTTAGTATGAACAGTTTCAGTTTCATATTAATTTAACGATTTTGTGATTTGTAGGTGATAATCTGTTTAATGCAAAATAAACAGTTAAACTCCTTACTGTTATATTAACCAATCTCTATTGCAAAAACTTATTGGCAATAAAATAAAAAGTCCTAATCTAATTTTAGTTATTTTCCCACTGAAAATAGCAATAACGCGTCTTTCTGTCGGTATAATAACTTGCGCCTTCTAATTCAAGAGGGAATATAGTTTCTAAGAGATTAACTTGATAGAGCTTTTGCAACTAATTGAACTTTCTGGTAAATCTTCTATCATCTGTGTGGACTTGACGGCAAGAGAAGGAATTATATCGTACTTAGAAATTGAACGTTAATATCCGAGGCAATAATTATTGTAGCAATATTGAGGATTTTCATATGTATGTGCGAAGCATTTGAGGATTTAGATTGTATCAGTATTGTATCATTTGTTATCATTTCCTAGTAGTCTGGTGTTAAATTTGCAAAATTGTTTAATATTTTAAAAACTATTTTCGAAAAATAGCGTTGCAGTTTTCACACATTAAGTACGGTAGTTTCTGATAGTTTTTAAAATATCCGATAATACCATGCATGTTAGAAGTTACATAATAGCATATTGAGATTTATTTAGTGATATATTTTTACAAAAAAATACGACTTAGCGTTATTTGCCAGTTAAAAATTATAAGTGCAATATTACTAGCATTGGAAAACTTATTCAAAAGTATTATAACTATACTAATAAAAAAACCTGATGCAAATAAACAAATAATTTTTATTAATTTGTAAATGCATTTGCACAAGTACGCTTTTTGGAGGTACCAATAAAGAACAAGATCTATCTTAATCAAATACTGCGTAATTTTATGCAAGAATTTTAGTGCTATAAATATACATACTTTGAACGTTAGCTTTCTCCATTGTCAATAAGTTTGGTAATGAATGAAAAGAAGGGATATGATGCAGGAATATTTCATTGAAGCAACTTTATTTGTACTTCAATACTTGTAGGAAATCTAAACATAATCTGGAAATTGCACTTTTAGGGTGTTATACAAATAAAGTATTTTTTTTGCGCTGATGCTAAGTAAAAAAAAATCTTCAAACATTTAGCCCTTTTGTATAATGATCCAATGTCAACAATATAAATTAGCTTAAGTGTCTTGTGGAAATGTCTAGGAATTTATGCAAATTAAAAGACGCAGATATTTAGCTAGTAAACTTTAAAAAAATACACCGAACTAAAACTTTAGACCAGAAGTATCTAAGTATTTCCGTCGAGTATAACAAAATCAGTGGAGCATAGGCTTTAAAATACAGTTAAAGTGATTTTGGTCGTTTCTTTTCACCAGTGATTATGATGCTGCTTACAGAGAAAATAGAACGAGAAGGAGGGGAGGGGGGGGGGTGAGATAAAGAGACATGACATTAAAGCAACTTCATTGGTACTTTAAAACATACACAAAAATAAAGAAACAGGAAGCTGAGGGGGGGAAAAAGAGCAACGGAAAATTGAACTTTGTCGATTTGCGCTCCTGAAAGAAGTTCTATTTCTTACCGTTACTGAAACATTTTCAACTTTTTTTTGTTTCTATTTTTTTTCTTCTCCTTTTAAAACTCATCAAGGAGACGTTTCTTTTTTTCGATAATATGATTTCCCTATTTCCACACTTCACGTAGAAAAGAAACTTTTTTTTCTGCTCAATGGGACCAGTTTTTCTTTTTATTAGAAGCGTTCCCTTATGCTTCTCTTGGTACGAACCTTCTTTCTCACTTTTCTCCGAAGTTTATTTTTTTTAAGGACTGGAATGTTTAAAATATTTTTTTTTTCTCTATAACATAAGCAATCTGTTTCGAACTTTCCAGTCTTATCGTGTCAAAGTCTGAAGACTTAGTTTTAATTAATAACCACTTAAAATGGTCAAAATAAAAGCATTATGCGGGAGGCTAATTAAAGATTACGACAGATGCTTGGAAAAGATCAATTTTTGAATATTCCTGAGAGATCAGTTCGTGAACCATATCGCTTGTAAAAAATCAGTTTAAACTAATCCGAGTGTTTTGTTAGTAATTGTGCTGATGTTTTGTGTTTCAAATGACTTTGTTAAGGGGACCAGTACCTCAAAAATGGTAACAATTGCGATTTTTTTATTTGCTAAAACTAGTCAAGAATCTTCTAATTAAGTCTACCAAGTTTCAAAAATGTTGCTACATTTTAAAAGTTATTCCACTTTTTATGCGGAAGGGTAGGATAAAAATGCAAACGAATGAAAACTTTAAATGTGTTTTTCTCGGTGTTAATTTTTGCTTGATGACAAGGTTGTCAAAACGCTAAGGCTTTTTTTTAAAATTATTTTTATAAAAGTCTAACGAATTTTGTGTGCACTCTGTCAAATATGTTGACATTAAAAATTGACATCAAAATTGTTTTTAAAAGTTATATTTTTTTAATAAAAAAAATACTTAGTCAAAATTTTCCAAGTATGCTAAAAAAATTGGGATTTTCTAGATAAATATTTTTTGTAAAATAACCACTAAAGATAAATAATATTTGGATGCAAATTGTTATTTGAAACAGTTTAAAGTACATGAAAAAAAATGGGTTAAAATATTTGTATTTAAAAATGCTCTAATATTTAAAAAAATAATTTTCTTTATTAAATAACTTAACATTAAAATGTTTAATTTTTTTTCGATGTTTTTAAATGTAGGTTGAACTAATAAAACAGCAATTTTATAGTAAAAATGTCACAAGTATCAATTTTTTCTAAAATGTCACTTAGCATGTTCTTCCACTAAGTTCTTTGTTTGAGGAATACTTTTGTCCCATAGATGTTCTGGTTTTAAGTTAATAAATTAATATTTTCGCCAAAACTAAGTTAAAACAAAACTATCTTTTCTATGTAGAACTTTTGCTATTGAAGAGAGTCAAAATAATGTAGTTGAATATCGAGAGATTTAGGTTTAGTGAAAATAGTATTGCTTCTATTTTTGTGTATGCAGATTGATTTTTCTGCTCAACAAAGAGGTTTATCGACTAGAAAATACCCAAAATAAAGTTTCCATCTGACATTTGCAATTAATAGATTTTTAGAGAAAGGGGTTTTCTTATTTACCTTTAAAAGAGGAAGAGTTTTATCAGAGGGCCTAGTTTTATCGGAAAGAAGGGTTTCAATTACGGTAACAAATTACATTCCTGAAAAAGAAATGTAGAGTTATGGTTCATAAATAACAGAGGGAAATGAAATCTGATTCTAGTCCATGGTATTTCTTATTTTCTCCTTTTCCTTTAAAGCCAGCGCTTTTTCTCCAGAAAATACGTTTGTTAGAATTTTTTGTGAAATTTTTGTTTAAAGTTTAAATATTTATTAATTGAATTTTTAGGGTTCATTTATGCATGCTGCAGTTTATTTAAATTAACTTATTTAGAATAATTAGTTATATGTAAGTTTCAAAAGTTTTTGATTTGGTACGGCACGTTACGTTTAGTATTACAAAATGATTGTAACTCATGAACGACCCATTTGTGAATACAATTAACAATTTCATTTCCGAATGCAAACATTAACTTGAAGTTTTAAAAATTCTTTTCCCTGTAACTTTATCCTACAATTTTTTTTGTATAATGGCTTTCGTTTGATTTATATTTCGTTTATTTATATAAACTTAAGCAGTAAGTACTTTTTTGCTTGAAAAATTTTCTTTAAAAGTGCCATTATGGTCGCTGTATGTACATTTTATTTTGACACTTTTTTTTTAAAAAAAATATAGAACGCTTAAACTTTTTATGAAATAAAACATTTATGCTGAATTATAATTAACAAGTATCGATCAATATAATTAAATAGTTTTTTCATATTTGATCGTATCGTTATTTATAACCCAATTAAGTTTAAGTACAGATATAAAAACGCATAGAATTCTATATGCTTAAAACTAATATTAAGGAAAAACAAACTATATTGTGATTGAATTTTATAGTAGTTTATCGATGGTAAATGTATTTATTTATTTTTGTAGGTTGCATTAACTTTCTGCCGGTGGTATGTTGTTTACTTACCCATAAAACATTAAAACTGTTGTAACTCTGAACTGAAAGAAGTAATATCTTCGAATTCAATAATCATATAATTCCTTATGTTATTTGAGAAGTATTTACCCTGAATCTTTATTTGATGGATAGCTTCGGATATACAGAATAAACGTTTCTGTTAAGTGAAATAAGTGAAACGCAATTTCGTTTCTGGAAAGCAATTTCAGAAACCTGAGGGTACGGAAAACGTTATGGATCATACATCATCTAAAGTTATTTCCCTTATAGTCAGATATGCGAAAGTAAACAAGAATTGAAGTATTCTTACAAATACTTTAAGGCATATAAAGTTTTTGTATAGGAAATATTTAATATTGAAATATTAGTTTAAATCAGATGATACAGTATTTATGTATCTGCAGCATATCCATTTTAAATTAAAATCCTTTGGGTGTTTTTTTTTATGTCAAACATTTAGATGTCTGAAAACATGACACTGAAAGCATGCACATGCATACATGACACTAAGACAATGAAACCTTGTTTATAATATTAGTAACTAGAAAACGTGTTTTAAATATTTTTTGCCATTTAATAGTTTTTTAAATTTATTAGTGTATTTTTATAAGTTAAAAAACTATATTTTACATTCTTCAAAATTTTCTTTTTTTCCAAAATAAATATTGCTGGGCGGTTTTGTTTAGTTTCGATTTATGTGTAATAATATTTTAAAATAAAATTTTCCAAACTTTGATTTCAAAAACTATATTCTATGGGCAAATCCTTAAAAGCTAGTATTTTCTATACTGACATTTAATGAGGGCAAAATTGTTAGGAGAAAAATTTGATCCTAAACTATTACAACTCGGGTCTTAGTTCAGTTTTTATTTCCAGAAATAATATTTATTTGGTATAGTAAAGATTTTTTTCAGCATATCTAGCTAAGTTTCTTGTTTTTTTTTTTTACGCTCGAGACGGATTTTAAGTGAACTTCCATCAATGATAGGACAGGTGAAATACTGAGATAAAAATACTTTGACCTTTCGAATATATTTTCGTTCGTCAGACTAAATAAAGTTTCGAAACTTGAAAAAATTTGGTTTGTATTTCTTCTACCTTTAGGCAGAGTGTTTACTATGGTGAAAATTTAAAGTGTGATAAACGAAATTGACATTAAAGGATAGAGTTAATAAATACTAAAATAAGAAGTTTATATATATTTCCTATCTTTCGCGTCTTAAAACCATCCCACTATTGTCTTTCATGTTTCTAAATCCAATGCTTAATATACATATTTAAATGAATATTAAACTAGGGTTTGTAAATATTAACTATTATGCTACATGATACCATTTTAATCTTGATTTTCTTATGGTTGATATCTATACCATGGAAAACTAATTCAAAGAATTTTGTTCGTCAATTTGGTTTTGAAAACTATCTTCAATTATAGTATACGCGGGATAGAACACAAATCATAAATGTTTTGTAAATATTTAATTTCTTTGTTTGCGCTTCCTTATGATTTATTACCTGACATTTTATCGTCTTATTTCGAAGTTGGATGAAAATTTTGTTTGTAATAAAACTGATGCCGATTATCTTTAGTTATTGCGACATGAAATTCAGACAATTTCTATAAATTTTAATGTACTTGTATAGCACTCAAATCCTTAACTCTTTCATATCTGATATCATGTGTGCTTGAAGTGAGCAGTTTACCTAATTAAAAAGCACAATAAAATGTGGAAGTAAAACTTATTTGTACTCAATATCAAAAATAATTAAATATAACTCTTAATAAGTTTCAACTTGTAAAGGAACACTTGATTACATTAGCTTTGATTTAGAACTTTGTCATTGTTTTGGGAAGTGTAATCCAGGTCAAGTTCATTCGTTTTACCGCCATCAAATTTTTTGCCTTTGTTCCCTAAAAATATCATAAACCGTGTCTAAAAATCAAAAGTAGCTATATTTAAAAATAAAAATGTAATATATTAAAAACTTTTAAATTTATTTTGAGACAAAATTTTTGCTTTCCAACATCTCAAAACTAAGAAGTTGACTTGCATGAAAACAAAACACATACATTTTGACCTTCTTGCTTTAAAAAAATAAAACTTCCGGATAAAGATTTTGAAATTCCATCAAAGGTTTACACCTACTACTAGTTTTCTTATTGTTTATTTATAATATCAAAAATTCAATTGCATTACTTTTCCAAATATACTAAATGTGAACCACTATTCACTTTATATACAATACTAGCACATTTACTGACTATGACAACACTTACTGATATCAGTTTCATTTCAACTGCGCACATTCCCAACTGATTATCATACAAACTCTCCCATTTATCCTTCCTTACTTGACATTAAAGAGACACCCAGTGATAAAGATGCAAATACCCTAAATGTAAACACTCCACCCTCTTCTCTGGTGACATTACCTAAAAACTTTTGCTATATATAAATAAAAGTTCCTCTTGTCGAGTAGTCTACAATGAAAGCTTTCATTTTAAGTCTTATTTTCACTTGCACAATGGCAACACTGAACTCCAAACGATTTCTTTGTGTTATTTGTACAAGGAGACATGTCTTTGCAATCAAGCGGTCCAATTATCCTAAAAATATTCTGCTGACAATGGCATCTTCAATCTCTAACATGGGGGAGGGTTTTGTTGGAAGTTATACCCTTCGTTTATCGATAAGAGATTCTATATTTGTGCGAAAGGAAAGTTCAAACAATTATAAAATATTGCATTGTTTGTCACAAGATTTATAAATTAAAATAGCAAATGTTTTATGTTGAAATTAATACCTATGTATTTAACATGAAATATAGGCATATGGGTATCAAGCTACAATTAAGTTAAGGCTAAATTTCTGTAATTTTAATGACCACAATATAATTAAAAATAGCTGTAAAAAATAATTTTTCTTTATAAAAAACAACTTTTTAATTTTATGTGTAATGATTAATCAGGGTGTTATAATGCGTGAAGTATGCACTCTAGAAATGGTAAAATAAATGCTCCAAGTTCTATGTATGAAAAGAATGAATTTATGCAGTTAATGGTAATTATTTATATTTTCTTCAAACACCAAGAAACAAACTCGTAATATATATTTTTTTACGTAGTTCCTTAAGGTAGGCGAATACCCAAAATTCTAAAATTTTTGCTATTACTTTTATCCTTTCCAAATTTGACAAAGTGATTTCAAATATAATGAACATTACTATTTAGGCAGTTTTTTTATTTAAATATAATTTATTTATTTTAAACGGTGTTTTCTACTAAAAAAAGAGATTTACGCTAACGTGTCTTCCACATTGAATTTTCATCCTATAAACATTAATTATATGTTAAATTCTTCGTTTCGAGCTGATACATGCAATGACCTTCTAGAGCTGTATACAAGTTACAAGAAACGAAGTTATTAAGAAAAATGTTATAAATTAACCACAAAAAAAAGGATTTTTTTCGATTAACTTACACTTTGACATTCTTTAAAAAAAAACTTGTATATTTACACCAGATGTTAGACGTTCATGGCACTGATATATATTGAAATAACACCTGTAAAAAATTTCAGGTAACATCTGTAAAAAATTTCAAATTAATGTAACACTTTTTATGCTAGAAGCGTTAGCTTAACCCCCTTTTTTTAGTTGAAAAACACCGTTTCAAAAAGATCAATTATATTTAAATAAAAAAAAATTGCCCAAAAAACATTGTTCATTATATTTGAAATCACTATGCCAAATTTAGAAAAGATTTAAGTAATAGTAAAAATTTTAGAATTTTGGGTACTCGCCTGCCTTAACCTTAAATATTCTTTATTTGTTTATCACAAATGCTTCCGTATGAATCTTAAACGCTGCATTTTTTTTGTAACTAAAGTTAGTGTACAATGAATAGTCCGAAATTTTCTGTCTGCTAAGATTTTTTTAAATTTTTAACAAAAATTGTAATCATGCTAAGTTAAAAGACAATTTTGAATTATATTTTAAAAAGGCAGAAAATGCATTACTTACTACTAAAAGGGATTATGGAATCAATAAGCAAAAAAATTTGAAAGTTTTAGCATATGAACTTTTATTTAGGTATTGTAATCGTTTCCGGCTGCCTATTTCTAGCCTCCTTGTAGGAGCTTTAACACAGCCAATAAAAGCCTCGTAATTTAGAACCCTGGTCAAGCGACGAGACTTTTATTTAATAGTTGAGAGATGACAACTCTACAAAACAATGAAAGTACATTTCTAGGAAATAAAGTTTACATGAGCAATAAATTTTGGCATTGAGGATTTCGGAATACAGTTTTATGCTCGTGTTCCTTTTTGTGATTTGTATGCAGCTACTGCCCCGTCTTAAAATAGAAGTACCTAAACTTCGGTCAAAATGTCGACGTTTTTGAGGCTATTTTTGATATTGTAGTATTGAGTGCATCTATATTTAAAGTAAGGACCTAAACAAAATAAAACAGTGAAAGGCATTGATGCTCATTACATAGAAGTTTTTCTAATTTAATTTTCTTTTCCAATTTACTGTCCGATTTAATAGCTTTATAACCAATTGGTATTAGTTCTTAAAAACACGCGAGCGATTTTAACTCAGTCTGAGTTAATTTTCACTCCTTTCCAGTGTCGAAAATGCACTTCTCCTATAGGAGTGGATTACACTCTTTTGTTTTAAGAGTGTACTGCTATAAAAATATTATAGGCAATATTTTTAAGTTTATATTAACCTTCTGAGCGGCTTGGAAATCGGCAAAATGTATGGGTTTCTCCGGTAAAATTTTAAGTTTATATTTTTAAAAAAGGCATTAGTATAAAAATTCGGAATTAGGTTTATTTTTGAAGATTTTAAAATATTAACCACCTGTAAAAATTAAATATAAAAAAATGATATGTTAAATTTTACAATTTATGATTGCTGGATAAACTGGGGAATAGATTAAAAAATATTAAAATTTGGCTTTTTGTGTTACTATAGGGCAAGCACAACACGAATTCCCTACAAAAAGTTCCGTGAAAATATTAAGAACTAGCAGTATGGTCCCGCCTTACTGAGAACCCGTTAACTTCGCATTACTTCCTTTTAGAGGCAAGCTTACTTGTGAAAATACATTCAAAATCAAAACAAAATTAAATTCGTGTTGGCGCAACTTAAAAAAGCAAACACTAATAGAGGATGAAGCAGCCTTGGGGCGAGCGAATATCTCAATCAAACTAATAGAGGATGGCGTCAAGCCCCCGTTTCGGCCCGGTCCATGTATTTTCAAGCCCTGTTATGGTCCCGCAATCCCACGTGGATGACGTTTTTTTAAAACTAATTATATTAATTAAAAATCACAATCAAATATGAAAAAACTAAGCCTCAGGTGCACACGTAGGTATTAAAAGGAATCTATATTAAAAATTTCGAATTTTTTAGAGCAGTCTAAGTATGTCTTTTGCGATCCAAAGACATACACACAGACAGACCGACAGACACTCTTTCTTTTATTATTATAGATTCTATAAATACAAATGAATAGTTTTTCATTCATATTTCTGATTATATATGATTCAGAAGTAATATCTCTGAAAATTGCAACTGTTCCAAAACTTGCTTAAAATTCTGAAGCCCCCAAAAGTTTTCTTAAAACAAGTTTTAGAAAGGCAAACATGAAAAGCAATTTATCAACGTCCAAAAAAATTAATCTTTTTCGAAAGCAAAACTATTTTAAAAAGTTAAAATAACAATTATTTTTATAATTTTTCATTATTATGCCGCTGAGGTTGCCTTATGCAAATAAATGTAAGCATTTTAATGCGCTTTTTTCAGTATTTTCTCTATAAACACCAGTTACTTCAACCGGTTATCACCAACAAAAACTTTTCTTGCCAAAATAAATCTGCATATAAATCAATAGAAAAATAAAGCATATTTTCAAGCAGGATATCTCAACGTCTATGACACTTTTAGTGTGATTCGTTTAAAATTTGACTAAATATCTCAGCAACAATGACATTCGTTGACACTTGCCAGGGTAATACTCACTATTTTCCCCTTCAGAATACATAGAGAAATGGTAAAGGGTGAGGTTATATTCAGTATTCTATAGAGTACAGCTATTTTTCGTTTTAGTGTTTTGTTAATGTAATTTTTGTAAACTTTTTATTTTAAAGCTTATTAGAGTTTTTAGACATTGTTTTGTCGATTTTATTTAAATTTTCAATTGGAATACTTTTCACTGAATGAATATTTGAAACTTTGCTATGGATATGTAACTTGTAAAACAAACCTAGATACGTATACTTCAAAAAATTTAAGTTATAAATCTAAAGTATCTCACGTTTTGACGTGATGACACAGAAATGAAGGACTAGTGGCTCAGTCGTGGTGCTTCGCATTACCTTACCACAAGTCCGGGGTTCAAGGAGTACCGGGCCCGGGGATTGGGCGATGTCGACTCGCCCTTTCATCCCTTAAGTGGGTCGAAAAATGAGGTCCAAGCTTGATTGGGAACTAAATACTGGGGGTTCCGCGTGTGGTTGACTATACTTAGCACCCCAGAGCCCTTGGTCACGTGAGCTGAAATGGGCACGACATGCCTTGGGCCACTAATGGGCTGTTGTGCCCAAAAGTTTAGTTAGACTCGGAAATAAAAATACGAAGTGCGCGATGTAGTCCAGCCATTATGGATTAAAAATATTTACTATAGGAGTATTGTAGATTCCTCTCAGGGTACTTCCACTATACACATTTATACAATTTATGTAACCTTCACTCTTAAAACAAACGAGCGATTTAAACTGAGTTAATTATCACTCCTCCAGTGTCGAAAACTCACTTCCCCTTTAGGAGTGGATCCTTTGTATGTTAAACCTACGACAGGTTCACTCGAAACGAGTGGTTTTAACTCAGTCTAAGTTAATATTCACTCATTTCCAGTGTCGAAAATGCACTTCTCCTACACGAGTGGATTTCACTCTTTTGTTTTAAGAGTGTACTGGCTCTTGCGTTTTTGTAAAAAAAAAAGGAAAATTAGCAAAACTTTTAATATTCACCAATTGTAGAAATTAAAAGCATGCTCAAAGTTTTTAAGTATTCATAAAAAAATCGTAATATTTTTGTGTGTTATTCTAAACTTTAAAAAGTATTTTTAGTGCCTTTATATATAAAGTACAATTTAACGTGGCTCACCATTTTTATGTGTATTAAGCAGCAGGTAAAATTAACAAGCAAAATTTTTATTTCCTATCTCTAAAGGTATTTCTGAATATAAGAATTTCTAGCCTTTTCTTTTTTTCCAGAATTCTTTGGAGAAGGTTTCGTCGGCAAACTTGGAGTCTTTCGTTATTTCACCCTTCTTGGCGAGATTAGAATTTATTCTTCGTTTAATCTTCTGTCTCTAGAATATACCGAAAGTTTTCGCTGTAATCTGTTGCATAAAAGATGCCTTGGTGAATGCGAATTCTTAAAAATATATAAAGTGTCACTTGTTCAGATTTGGGTAGGGGTATGGAGATAGACGACTCGGAAGTAAAAATATATTGTGTTTGATTATTTGAAGTATTTATAAATTATTTATTTATAATTCGATTGTTTTAAGTATTTAATTTTGAAGACGTTAACAATATGGATTTAACCCATTAAAAGCTTAATCGAAGGGGGAAGTTACATTATCGATAATTCTACATTTTTAATAACTTGATCAATTTTTTAAAACTTAATTTTATTTTTTAACTTTATTTACTATTCGCAAATTTTACGTCAGTTTAATAATTGTAGTAGCATTACTTTTATTTCATGGTGTGACTTTAGCATTAAAACCTAATAATGCTGAATATTGCAGTTCATATTTGGATAAATTTAAATTTAGCTTATTTCACGAATGAATGATTTACTGCTTTAGAGTAATCCAATTCCATAATTAATTTTGAGCCAATTTTAAACAATGTTTTTCTTAAACAAAGGTCTTAGGGGAATGGGCACGTTGGATTGTGGGTCCCCAAAGCAAAGTGCTTCAGTGTTACTCCAATAGAGAAAAAATTATCTCCTTTGCCACATTTCTCCGACTGTATTGAATATTTTTACAAACGGATTATTTTAGGGGATAAATATAGTTGCCTTAAAGGTCCCGATAATCTCGCTTTTTGAAATTGGTACGAATATTTTTTTAATATTAACTAATAATTTTACACAAAATATTAGAAGCAATTTCAAAAAGTGGGATTACAGAGACCTGCAAGTTATACGCATTTATCATTAAAAAAAAACCCGTTTGTAAAAATATTCAATATAGCCGGGGAAATGTGGCAAAGAAAATTATTTTTTTCCTATTGAATTAACACTGAGGAACTTCAGCGTGCACCCGTCCAGCGTGCCCATACCCCCTTAATTTGAATATTATTTACTCAATTAAAACTTAAAATTTTTATGTTGAAAATAAGTTGCCTAAATTTAGATAATTTGAGAGAATAAAGGTTAAATCCAAAATTTTCAATGATTTAAATACGATGATAGATTCTTAGAAAATAAATAACATGTATATTAATGCCTATTACCTTTGCGAAGTGTGATATTACACACTAACAAGCTTAATACTGGTGATTTAAAGAAAATAGACTCTGAAGCTACTAGCCATTCATTTGAAATAGTACAGCATTATGGGTTAGCTTAACTCACAATAGCATTAAAAAATGTGCATAGAACTAAAATATATGCGTAAGAATAGTTATTGGGATTCCTTACAAAAAAATCTAGTTTTAGAAAAAAAAATTGAAAACGTTCTCTTCCACATGAAATTTCAATACATTCTAACTCAAGTTTGAATGAAAAGCAAAACCTTTCATCAAGATTTTATATCAAAATTTAGGAAGTCGGTATCTATGGATATTGAAGAAACTCTATGAATTTAAATGTGAATATTTCGGCTTTTCAATTTTTTTCTTTAACTAGAAGAAGAAATTTATATTTTTATAAGTTCTTGCGTAGTATAATCAATTTAATATATTTTGGAAAAATCTCCAACTATTTTGTGTTTTCTTTGGTAAATGAAATTGGTTCTTTTGCTCTTGTATATTTTTCGATTCTACGAAAGAATGTTTACAAGAATACGAAATGAATTTTATAAATTTTAGGATTATGAAGAAACAATTTGCCTTTTATGGTGTTCCATTTTAGCATCTTCCTTGGTTTAAATGCAAGTGTAAGTTGTAGTTTATATACTTGTCAGTAATTTCATTTTCTGCACAAATATGGTTCTGAATTCGCTGTTTAGATGTAACTGAACAGAAGGTATATGGAGGTATGCTTTATTTTAAATATTTCAAGTTCCTCATACAATCAGCTATATTGTTCCTAGTATATATTCCAAATTTATTTTGTATTTTGAGACTTACTGATTTGTCGCCTTTTGAAAAAAGTCAATATCTAAAAAAACTTAACTCCTCTGCGCAACAGTCCATTAGTGGGCCAAGGCCTGCCGTGGCCATTTCTTTGTGGCCTAGGGCCATGGGGTGCTAGGCATATGTCATGCATGTCATATTTCCCAAGAATGCTTGTCAAAATATCTCAAATCTTAAATTATTTTTTATTTCGGATTACAGCAGTTACAATTTTGAAAAAAGATAATTTATTATTTGGATTGTTTATTTGGATTTTTCATATTTAATAGAACAATATTTTCTAATTATTAACTGGTATTCGCTTTTGCGAATGTAAATTAAAAGTACTTATATGAAACCTAAGTAGTGAAAATTCCATCTTGGGAAACTGTAAAAGTTACATTTTTTATTATTCCTTTTTAAACTATACATAAGGCCGTTAATTTCTTTTAAATTGTGATAAATATCAAAATGCAAGTTAGCTATTTTGTTGTGAGTAGATAGATATTTGTACTGGTTGTTTTATTAAATTATTAATTAAAAAAAAACTAGTTCTGTAATAATCAACTTTATATTTATCGTCTTATATTCCCTAACGCAACACGCTTCCTATTGTATTATGACTACTCGGAAGCCTTTTTCTATCCATATTAGTGTTGATTGCTGGTTGTTAGTTCAGCATGTTTTATTGGTTAATACATAACAAGATTATATAAGATATTGCAACTCTAAGCAATATGTAGTTATTTCGACTGACTTGTGTTTCTTTATGATTTAGGATAGTTATTTTCTGAAATCAGTATACATGTTTTGGTTTTCAAAGGTAAACGTTAGACTTCACTGTAAAAAATCTGGCTTGAATTTACTAACGATTACTTAGTAACTTTACAGATTTTCACCATTTACTAGAAAATCATCTGTAACCTAAAGAAACTACTGTAGTAATACTAAGCAATTCTAAGTAAATTGATGTAACGCTTACAGCGCCCCCTGGCTATCTTTTCTAGAGATTATGACGAATCGATATCGCAACAATAAAAAACCTAAAAACGTGGGTTTTTTATTTTAGTATACAAAAATTACGTTAAATTATTTCGAAAACTTCACATCTCCCCCCAAAAAAATGAATCTTAAAATTTCTTAATCAATAACATAAAACTCCTTTAACGATCAAGATTTTAATCTCTTTATTTACACGCAATCGAAATGAAAGTCCCCGATAGCAGCGAGGACTAACGCGCAGTTCTACGTTGCGGGACATGCGGATACCGAGGATCTTGGGTTCGGTCCTTACTCCTTCTCTGGAAATTCGATATAAAACCTGACTAACAGAAAAAATAGTGGTGCCCTCTGGTTTTAAACTTTTGTAACCAGTTTACTACCAGTCTCTTTGTAAACATACAAGAAAATCCCTTGCAAATCTACTACAGTTTTCTTAGCATAACTTACTAAGCTTTAATTAGTAATATATACACATATTTCTTATGTAACATTACTAAAAAAACTTATGGAAGCTGAGTTTCCTAGATAATTCTTAGTAACCTTACAGATATTTTTTTAGAGTGTTCGATCTAGTAAAAAATTTCGTTAACCTATTCACACCTTCCTTTCTCAATAAAAATGTTGACTTTAAGTTTCTTAAATTAGCTTTTCATTAAACTTTATTTGTCAAATATACATTGTTCAGGAAAATGTCTTCATCTGTCTTATGTTTACTTAGATAAACTTGTCACCCAGATAGCATAGTGGTTTCGACCCTCGTTTGCCAAGCGAGTGTGCCCGGATTCGAATCCCGGGTAAGGCATGGATATTTGTGTTGTCCTGAGTACATGCGGATAACGTGCTCGTTAAATCTATGGGGCCGAATGTCCTGTGGTCGGTCATTGCGCAGTTTACCATGGGTGCAGGTCGTCTGGAGAAAATTGCCCCTCCCTTCCAGCGACATGTATAAATTGAGGAGGTGGAGCCATCTCGGAGTAGAAGTCAGACATCCACCCTCTCACGGGAACTCAAAGCTTTGTGCCAACGGATGCTACTGCAACCCTCTTGCCTTCCAGGCTACGGCCTGGAGCCACACGACAACAACAACTTGGATAAACTTAAGCACAAAGCTCATTTTTGAGTTTCAAATTTTCTTGCCAACTGCCGTTATGAGTTAATGTAGTTTACTTCTTTTAAATTCCTTCTTTTATGTAAGAGGTAAAGATTTGAACTTTCTTTTAAAATAATTAAAGTTTGTAAATTGCATGAATTTAGACCGCCCTAATTCATTTGAGCACCTCTAAACAAAATACTCGATCACTTCCAAGAAAGGGAACAAAATAGGAACCATACACATTTCCTCTCTTGGTCTTTTCATTTTAAACAAAACTGCAAAACCCGGTATTTACTTTAATGCGTATTGTTTGATAAAATATTGCAAATACGAATTGTTTGGTCAGAATAAACTTTGTGTCCCCTCTCTCCATTGCCCACATAAAAAGTGGCAAAAAGAATGACATAGATTTAGGAAATGTTTTTCCCCACATCAATGTAGGAATAATAGAGTAATATTTTTTATTTACGAATAAAACCCGCTCTTATTAATATATTTGGTGTATAACTCGTAAATGGAGTATCTTCTCCAAGCTCTAAGTGAGTTGAGTTTCTGTTTTTTTTTTTTTTAAATTAACTTGAGTTATGCTTTGATTTTTGAGTGTAAAGAAAGTTAAATATGAATGATTCATATTTAACTTTCTTTCTTTCTCAAGTTTATTTTTAAAGCCTAAATGTACTTTTTGTTATTTAATATAAATGCTATAATTTTGTTACACATATCTTAGAAAAAATATGTAAGCAACATTTATTTTCTTATCGAACATGCATTTTATAATCGTCTCTTCTCGCGATCGGCAGTTGTGTTGGAACAACAAATCTTTATGTCAACACATTTCTTATATTGAAACAGCAATGTATCGAATGTTGCCTTTTTTGCACAATACTTAGGTTCTAATTATGCTGTTTGAATGCCATTTTCCCCATGAGTGTAAATTACGTGAGAAAAAGTATGTGATGATTTAAATAGGGCCTGGCCTTTTTTAAAAAAAATTGAACCCCTCTTGCGTGAGTTAAATGAATGAAAATGGGTCTTATCTAAACATCGAGTATTGACATCACCCATACGTTTAAAGAATTTTAACTTTAGAAACCTGCCCTTTAGGGCAGCCAATTAAAATCCATTTAAAACCTTATTAAATTAAACCCGATAAAGCTACAAACCTGTTCCATTAACGGAATTATTCTCAAACTCTTTCACTTTTAATTACATTACAAACTAACCCCTAAAAAATGATGTTTCCTGGTCTATCTCTACTAGGAAAGGCTCCAATTCCTGTTCTAAGCCCCCCCACTTGACTTGAATATTTTTTGCCAGGCACCTTCTCTTTTGAAAAGGCCAATAAAAAGCGGCGATGGGGGCATTTTCGGGCTTTGAAGGTGCCAGTTCCTGTTTGCGTCCGATAAGAAAGCAGTCAGCACTGCCCTCTTTCATTAGCTCTTGCTACACCTATTACCGCCCACTGCCCCCAAGATACAGGCGGGGAGTTTGGGTTACATTTTGGGTATATTTGACTGAATCTCTTGTTAATTTCAATTACTTAACCCGCCAATGCATGAATTTTTATTTTCATCCCAAACAATATATCTTAACTCATACATAAGGGAAAAATACTGAAAAAAAAATTAACTGCATTAGATTTAAATAATTTCAATTTTTAAAAAAAATTCCATAAAACAAAAAACCAACTACAAAATTCCAATTTTGATAATGACTAGAAAACTGCGAAATATATTTCAAAACAACCCTTTTTATCTATAATTAATTTTTCTAAACAATTTATTTGTATTTAATTCTAATGTTATGATACTTTGAATGCTGCCAAAAACGTGATTTCACAGCAGTTAAAAACCCCACTCTTTAATTTTGAATACACTTTTACTGTCATCCATGAGGATTATTAGTAACTAAAACTTCAAAATCAAATGTAATAGATGAAAAAAAACACAAATTTGTCGAGAGGGAGCTCTACTTTAATGGAATAAAGCGGATTATGTTACTTTTTTGCCAAACGGCAACAACACTAGAGTGTTAATGATATCTAATGTATGAAAGTCTTGCGAAGGGGTCGAAAATCCGAATTGGAGATTTTCGTGTTTTCTGCACGTTTTGGTCGATTCTTAAGTGATTTTGAACATTGGTACGTCTGTCCCCGTGTTTGTCTCGAAATCCTTCTCTAGTTTAAACTGAAAGCCCTATGAACTTCGTATTTGGTACACGCGTTTCCAGTACTTGCCTAATGTGATTAAAAGGCTTATGGTACATAACTACACTATAAGTAAAACAATTTAAAATTACTATGTTTTTTTTCGTTCAGTAACTAATGAATATGTTATTACAATCAGGAAGTTTCTGGTTTCCATGTAGTTTTACTTGACCGTTCACTACAGTCATTTGACCGTACGTCAAAATAAAGATGTCTTACTTTCGAAAGCTCTGGTATGGCACAAGTGCGACGCTTTCTACACTAAAAAAGGTTTTTTTTACTTATTAATAAAAACCATTATTTTAGAAATCCGCAAACGAAATTAATAGTATAGATATTGGTAATTTGTTTCATTGAAGTTGCTAAGAGCAAATTCAGCCACTAAAATAAACTGCTCGTTTCCTATGTTCTTAAATATTAATTACATCATACGAAATTTAAACAGACATGTATCCCATACTACAGTTGTGATGTGCTGCTATTTAATGTTATTTGTTAACTTTTTAAATTTAAATTTGTATTTCACGAAACAAAAAAAAATCACATCGAAAGATTCTCAAATATGGTATATTGTTATATTGGTACTTTGTATACCAATACAAAAATATTGGCAAAGCTTCAATGTTAAATTACTAAACGGATTAAAATATGTAAAATAAGTAACTGTGTGGGACGTACTTCCGCTAATTTATTAAGCAAATGTCTCTTAATCTCTTTACAATTACATTTCTATAGAATCTACTACATACTAATAAAAGTACTTTTCATTTTATTTGGAAAAACTGTTTCAATTAAATTCAGCTTCATATTCCCTTAAAGAAGCTAATGAAAACTTGTTAATACGTCAATGTTTTTTAATTTAATATATTTTTAGTTATAGGGGAATTACAGTTTTACGCTATTCTGCGCTTTCTATATTTTTAAAGTTTATGTTTAATTGAAATCACTTAAAAGTATATACAATATACAGATATAAAACAATATCTGAATTTAATATTTTTTCGGCTGTGAAACAGTAAAATATTTAATAATTAAGGCAGTATTGTATGGTTTAATCTTTTTCTTTAACTACAATACAACTTGTTATTTCAAAGGTTCAATTTATAAGAAAATTTAGAAAAAAAAATCTTGTATTAACTTCTAGCATTGAAACGTGTTACGATCAAATAATTCATGGTTAGTACAAAAACTGTGTTAAAGGTACATCAAATATGTATTAATCTAAAATATATTCTTTACGAATGTGTACTTTCAACGTATTTTACTGACGAGTTCCTTTTTATTCTCAAGAACATAGGCCAAATATCATCCGGTTATTTCGAATTTACCGTTTCCCGCAGTTAAATAAAGCTTTTCGCGCTTTTCCTTATTCACCTCCCTATAAAAGATAAGTTATTCCCGAAAACGCAAACACATTGTTTGGTGCACATTTCAATTGAACCTTTCTTTATCACTTTATTCCCAAATTGTAGCGCTTTTTAGTTGAGTTGAATGCAATTTGTCAAATGTTTGATGATGATTAGAGGTTTGAACAAATTGAGCGCAAACTAAACAAAGTTTTCCTTCCGCTTTTATTGTTTGCTCATAGAGATGTAGAATTTCTTTGACAGTAATTAGAGTCTACATACCCGGGCGAGAAATTAAAACAATTTAATTTGAGGCCCGTCATTGTGTTTCGTGCGTTAAAGATGTCAAATTGAGTTTCATTTTTCCCATTCATTAGCTTACACATAATACTCCGATTAGCAGTGGGTTTTGTTCAATTCTTATGTTTTTAAAAACGTATCTCATTATTTCTTTGAAATCGCAACAAAAAAATAAGCTTATCTCGTGTTTGTAAGATAATAGAATATCTTGAGTGGAGAGTTTGAAAGAAAGTAATGTAATATTTAAGGACTGTTAGTTTTTGAAGTACGAGGCGTGTTTTTTAAGTAAGTACCGTTTTGCCACACAGAGGGCGCGGCGCTGCGATCGGCGTTCTGCGCATGCGCACTGTGTACCTACATCTCTTTTCTACTCACTGACGATATTGCAATCCGATTTGTCATTGTTTTACGTTTTCTGCTGAGTGTTTAAAATGTCTCCGATAACCGTGAGTCCCGCCGACTGTGAAATACGGTCTGTTATAAGATTTCTTAGTGCTAAAGGCCTCAAATCAATCGATATTCATCGTGAGATCTGTGCAGTTTACGGACAAGACATTATGAGTGATGGAATGGTAAAGCGTCTGTTTTCTCTCACCTTATTGTCCACTTGCTGCACCAAAATTTCATTAACGACTGAAGGACGCCCACTCCGTTGTTCATCAACATCATGAACATTCGTGCGGCCTTCTTTAAATGATCTCACCCACTTTCTTACCATTCCATCACTCATAATGTCTTGTCCGTAAACTGCACAGATCTCACGATGAATATCGATTGATTTTAGGCCTTTAGCACTAAGAAATCTTAAAACAGACCGTACTTCACAGTCGGCGGGACTCACGGTTATCGGAGACATTTTAAACACTCAGCAGAAAACGTAAAACAATGACAAATCGGATTGCAATATCGTCAGTGAGTAGACAAGAGATGTAGGTACACAGTGCTCATGCGCAGAACGCCGATCGCAGCGCCGCGCCCTCTGTGTGGCAAAACGGTACTTACTTAAAAAACACGCCTCGTATTAATTTAGTTAAGTTATTTTAGTTAAGTTATTTTAATTGTGGTAATTCATTGTCAAAGTGCTTAATTTTTCGACCTCCTTTAAGTTGAAAAATAAATTATAATTTATTTTTATCAGAAATGTAGAAAATCCTTAAAAGTTTTCTTTTTGTTACTTTTTAATAGATAGCCATCAAACTTGGATGTCCTGATTTTTACTCGCAGATTAAAAGGTAGATGCGGACATTTTGAAATGCCTCTGAGATAATGTTTTGTCCGTGGGATTGTCGATTTGTTCATAAAATTTAATTAATTTGAAAATTCATCCGAAATTACGTCTTTCATTAGTATTCATTTAATAACTGTGACATAAAAAACCATACCGTAACTATATATGCCAATTAATAATATAACTGTTGAAAACAATCTGAAACTATATGCGGATAACTTAACTTAATTTAATTTGAATTACCCAGTAAAGGTTTTTAATTTTCTGTTAACTTAATATAGTTTTTCAAATTTGAATAATCCAAATAAAATTATCAGATTTCTTATTTTAAATTATTGACAACCTTATGACTGCAGAAATTCGTACAATAAAATCGATAATCAGAATGCATATTAAAATCAATGAATTATTTTCTGTTAGATGTTGTCTACTTTAAAATAGTCATTTCGAATAGTATATATTTTTGTTAAATAAGATATTTTGTATATATTCGGATTCTAGAGCTTTTGAAACAAATAAGACCGAAAATAAAACCCGAAAACTGAAATCTCTAACTTTCCTGTTAAACTTTCGCCGCCACAATGTCGACCTGACACTTGTTTCTTGTCAGTATATTGCTGTCTTGGAAGTCCTTATTGTAGAGCAGGCGTCGTCAGAGCTCCCATTGTTTGAAATTCCCGTTAGGATAAAAATAGTCTCAATGTTAAAATAGAGGGGATCCTTGTAGGATATATCCAGGACCATTTGGATAGAGATAGGGACTTAAGGGAAAGGGAAGGATGCTTGTGTAGGGAGTTGGGGATTTCTAGTTTAAGGAAACAATTGCCACCAGGAGAGTAATTTAAAATGTGTGTTTGTGGTATTGAATTATCTATTTAATCTAGCCCAACTCACGGCAGTCAATGAATTTTCAACCGTCATAAAGTTAATTTTAGATTCCTTTATAAGCCATAAATTAAAAGTAATAAAGAAATAAAGCATTTAATAAAGAGTTTTGTAGGGGACCAAAGTTTACCTATATAACGACAGTAAATAAGTGTGCAATTGGAACAAGTAAATTTATCTCTTTATAATTTTATGATACATGTAAAGTAAGTCAACTGGGAAACTTTAGAGAAGTTAAGTCTTTTTTATTTAACAGTTAAACATTGGGAGATGCTAGATTGGTCGTCTTAAGTCGACGAGAGAGTGTGACGGAATGATCCACAAAAATGGCGAGGAATGTTCAGCTCTCCTCCACTGACCAATCAAATTTAAGAATATTCGTTTGAAAAGGTGTAAGGTCAAGATGACTCTGCAAATTTTCTGTATTAACTATTGATCAAAGCGACTGTTTGTCTCTGACAAAGTGTGGTTGGAATTTTAAAACACTAAATGATATTAAGTAAATATGAAAAAGGTAATTTAATTAAGTTTAATAGGGGTTGAAAATTTAAGATTTGGAGGGGGGTTAAGTTATAATATGCCATACATATAATATGATGTATTATAATATTTAACTTAGTATAAAATTGTCTTAGATAGAGCTACATATTAACTAGTTGAAACAGTTCCTCCCATGAATTGTGGAATTTTAAAAACTCGTTACCAAACAACTGGCAACAACTATTACTGTCTCCTTAAAATTAGAAAATCCAAATGTAATATTCCATTGTTAAAAGAACTGTTTTGTGTTAATACTATTCCAATTTGTCTTAATCTGCATTGGTGAATTGTTGGAACATATTTGGTGCAATCTGTGATCTATCGTGATGAATAGAATGCTTCTGTCCATTGAGATTTGACGGTATGAGAATCGCAGGCTCGTGTCCCTTTCAAGCTCATCTCCCAAATATTCAATTAGATTGCGATCAGGTGACTAGGGAGGGCAGCCACCTGAGCAAAGCGAATTCTGCATGTTGTATCTCAAACTAATCCTGTGCAATCAAATACTGCATAATACATTGTTTTTGAACTATTCTAGTTGCACAATTCCTGTGCTTATGAACTTTGCCAGCTTTGTTATTTCGATTGATTTTGCATTTTAAAGCTTATGGATGAATTTCCCTAAACAGCATACTAATACTTTATTTCGGAGTATAAAGTTGTTTCCTCCAAGCTCTGATTTAGTCTTCCATACACTGAAATTAAGCATACTATTCTAAACCAATTTGTATTTATTATTCTAAACCGATTTTTATTTACTATTCTAAACCAATTTGTATTTACTATTCTAAACCAATTTGTATTTACTATTCTAAACCAATTTGTATTTACTATTCTAAAGCAATTTGTATTTACTATTCTAAACCAATTTGTATTCATCACTTTATCTTAAACTTTAATAATTTGTAGCATAAGGGTAGTATGTATACTTCTAAAATGAAACGCATTTTGTTTTGCACACGAAATTTAAGATTTTTCTGTAATGAAACAAGTTATTACCGACCACGTTTTTTTGTAGTTACTTTACGTAAATCTTACTTGTTTACATTTAAGTTACATCAAGATTTAGAGCAGAAAACTAGTTCTAACATTTAAACTTATACGTTGATAAGTGCACACATTTATTTTAAAGAGTAAACGGAAGTTTAAGCGGAAAGTAAAATTAACGAACCGATTTTTAAAGATATCTTTATTTTTAGAAAATAATTATATGTGAAGTTAATTTGAAAAATATTCGAGTTTTAAAAATGTTCCCAAATTATTCAAAGCCTATTTTAATTCTTCCATGAAAAAAAAACAATATATTTTTTCAAATTAAATATATCTATACTAAATATTTACCTAATTTATTTATATCGTCATTTTTAAAAACATCGCATTTTAAATTTTGACTTAAATGTTTCGCTCTTATAATAAAATATTTACACATCAACAAATATTTGCCTGCAACAGCTTTAAAAATAGTTTTATATAAATATGTTAAACTATGAGTAAAGAATGTTGAAACTATGGATTATTATAAGAAACGATAACCGAAACTCAAAGCATTCTATCAAAAGCTTTTGCCCAAGGGAATGTGACAATTTTGAAACTCGTTTAATGCAGCTTATATGGTGTTTCTGTAAAAAATAGAACTTTCTCACAGAGTTTGAGTTATTGTACCAATTTTTTTGTAATTCTAGGAATAGGATGTATTAAAAGGGAACTATAAACTTTAAAACTTCGTGTTCGGCGATGAATGCGAGTTATATTGTCGAATGTTATTTTTAGACTAAGACTAGTATAAAATGTGGTCGGTTGTTATGCATAAAACATTTATTAGAAATAATTCTTTTGTAATTATAGTGGAATTAAATTTGAAATTTTCTGGGTTACCACGTTCACGCCGCTGTAAATATCTACGCATTTCCGCGTGATACGTGATTGTCTTATATCGTTACGTTGGAAAACACTTTGCAAGTTCAAAAGCGCTTAATGCGAGATCACAAGTAGTCATGATGCACAACAAGTGAAAATACAAGGTAGATTATATGCCTCGAAAAAAGGTAAAAAAGGATCAGCTACCTATTGTAAACGTTGTGCATTATGTTTGGAATGTTTTGAAAAGTTGCATAGAGAAAAATGAATGCTATCAATTTAAAATATGGAATGTTTATGATATTCAATATTTTTATATATAATGTGGAGAAAAAATAAACTTATTCTTCAACGACTTCTTTCCTGAAAACAAGCAACTCGCCTGTGATGCACGGCGCCTTACGGGATAGTTAAGCGTGACCCATAAATGGGTCACGTCGCCCCACAGAACAGACAAGTGTGACCCACCAATAGGTCACACCGGCGTTAACGTGTTAAAAGAGAGCTGATGAGCTCAGTTGACGAGGCACTTGCCTTGTAAGAGAAAGGTTAAAGTTCGGGATGGGCATTGCCAAAATAACTGCCGACCTATAAACTGCTTATGTAACTAAAAATAGTCCGACGAATAAATACCACATGCACTCTTAAAACGAGTGAAATCCACTCCAGTAGGAGAAGTGCATTTTCGACACTGGAAAGGAGTGAATATTAACTCAGACTTAGTTAAAATCACTCGTTTGGAGTGATCCTGTCGGAGGTTTAACACATAATGGATCCACTCCTTTCGGGGAAGTGAATTTTCTAGACTGGAGGAGTGAAAATTTACTCAGACTGAGTTAAAACCGCTCGTTGGATTTAAGAGTGTGTAGAGACCACGTCAACTATGTTTCATTCCCAACATCGCAGCTTACGATTTCACCCTGTTTAAAGTTGCGTTGGGTTCCCACTAAGATTTTCGTTAATAAAAATATTTTGTGTGAAAACTTTATAAAATTCCGTTTTTATATGCACAAAATATTTGGAGTTTCACGCACCTTCAGTATATGATCCTAAAAATTCAATTGACAAATGAAATCTAATAAGAAATAAGTTACCCATGTTACATTTTGAGGATGTAATGTCTTATCTTTCTTAATTGCCAATAGGTTGAAAGTTTCTAATGCGGTTACTTAATACTTAGTGTTGGGCACAATCAACCTTTGCTATTAAAGCTTATCAAATTTGCCATTAAATTACTGAAAATGAGGTAGAAAAACTACTTAATCGATTAATGCTTAATTATAGTCAACAGTATAATTACTTTTCGTGGCAACTTAATTGCTTTATGCAAATTATCCAAGTAAACATACAGATTTAAATATAAAAGTAAAAAGTATACACGTTTATTGCAGATTTTGTTGTTTTTCAACGTAAAGAGCTATGCACTGTTAATCGAAAGGTCCGTTTTAGGAACTTAAGTAGTTGTTGGAGTGATAAGATGCACTTCAAAGCATAATAAGGTATTCTTAATTGGCGTCTTTTACAAATTTGTGCCTTTACTAAATAATAAAAATATTTCACAATAAATTGTTACGTTTTCAGTAGGCGATATTAATCAGGACCTGCTTTTTATTAAAATATATTATAACTAAATGCTAAATATTCGTGTGTTTTATTTGAAAATTGCATTAAAAATACAAATCTAATTTACTCGAATTAAAGGAAGGTCTTAAATGCGTAAAAGTTACCTGATACTTTTTGGCAATCTAAATAATTATATCAATGCAATTGTCGTAAATTTTGGTTGAACATTTGGTAGTTTGAATACTATTGCACTTCTATCGGTAAAATATCAATTTATATTTGTAAAACAAAAGGCTATTCAACTAATGATTTCTACGAATATAACCTATACAAATACCTTAAAATTTCTCTTCTCATTAGTAATAGAAAATTGTGAGGACATTTCGATGGAAATCGGATCTTCAACATTTTATCGTTGACTTAATGAGGTCATTAGTATATGAACACACACAGTTATTGAACATGCCTTTCTATTTGTAATTTCAATACACTTCACATGTTTATAATCTTTGATAGTAGAATGTAAAAATATCTATACTCAGATAAAAAGGAAATGTCCCGTAAATACTTTGAAGTTTATTGTAATGATGTGTTGGGAATTATACTGTATTTAAATCAGAATTATATTCTTAACTATTTATTTTTAATAAACTTCTTAAAACAATTATGGCTATACACAATCTAAACATTTGAAAAATATGTAAGCATACATTATTTCTCGATGCTTCAAATATTTCGGAGGAATAGGAATTCGGAAAGAATCGTGTCTTTAAGAATTAAATGTTTGTTGTAGTTAAATGAATATATGAAAAACATGATGACAATAAAACTAATTCTGAAATATTTTTTTTATAAATTGGCTCGAAATTCTTCATGCTTGCTCGAAATTCTTCATGCTTGCATTTTAAATGTTAAAATTTGTTAAACTATTTTTAACTACAAAGTTTTGAAAAATTATTGTTATAATTTATTTAAAAGAAATGATTTCAATTCTTTTCTAAATTTTACCTTAAAATCTTAAGATTTTTCCCCCAATGCTTTTCACCTTTTCATTCAGGATCCATGATGAGTCTATACCGCATCAATTTTTTGATTTCGAATAAAACAATAAAAAGTTAAGATTGTAAGGATTAAACTCTCCATAGCAGATTTTGGTACCATTTTAGGATTATCCCGTATCTTTTAAACTATTTAAAAATTCATATCGGAAAAGCAATTCGGTATTTAATGGGTAAATATTAAAGTTTAAAAAAAAACAGGTATTAATGATATACTTAAAACACTCAAAATTGTCAAGCACAATTTCCCTATTTAAATTAATGCAGCTCAAATGCTACTCATTTTTAAATATTTCTTAAATTATTTTTTTTTAAAAAGCAGAGCAAAGTTAATCAATAAATATAATTATCAGATTACCTGTAGCTAATAAAATGTCATTTGAATAAATAATCCAGTGAATTAGCTAAGTTGTAATTAGTGCACCATATTTTATTTTTCAAGCTCACTTATTTTAAAAGATCAAATGTAGAATATTTCTCCTTTTTTAAAAACTAATGTCGTAATGAATGTTATAATGAGCCCGTAAAGACATCAATCGCATTATTTATAAAACGCGCAAGGTGCTTCTCTAGTGGAACGAAACATTTCTTTTAAAAATATCAGTTGAAGCTAATTAAAATATTGACTAAGGAATTATCTAAAAGTGAATTCTTCTGAATTCTTCGGAGATTTATTCGGATATCTTTTCGAAAATTGTCAAAATATTTACTCGTGATGTTTCATTTCATGTTGCATAATTGTAGTCAGTTAAGGGGAAGCATTTGTAGAATTAGATGATTTTCCTTAATTTAATTAAAACTGATACATTAGTAGTTTCGTAGTACCGTAAATTCTTTCATTTATCGCATTTAAATTCTGTTTAGGATATGTTTGAAACTAAGAGGCTGTTGCAAGAATGTTATTTTAGTTAAGTTAATTTGTTTTTTAATAGAATTAGAGAAAATATATCTAATTTACTTACTGAAATATTTTCTTTATTGGGAAAACTAAAAGAATCAAATGTGTTATTATTTAAGGATTTTATCATTTATAATGGGTGCAGGTGCGCCTAGTTCGTTTTATTTTAGCATTTAGAAGACAATCGACGAAGAGCTATTCCATTGAATTATTTTAAGATTAACGTTTTATATCGCTAATTTTTAAAATTTTTTCTAACGTATCGTGTCGATGAAAATGAAACGGATATATTTTTTAAAGTTGTCAAGGTACACATAACATTACAAAATTGTATTAAATTGTATACTATTTGTATTTAAATTATATTAAATTAAATACTCGTGTGAAGTGTTTCATAACACGTCATATTTTTGTAAATTATCAAAACCAATTCGCGTTTTAATGAAAGGACATTTTTTACCATTTTTTAAAAACTTTTTTTTTAATTTTTTATTTGTGTGGAATAAATGGACTATCAAGGTTTGTTTTACCTGAAAACAGTTAATCACTTCACGTTATTTTGTTAGAAAAAGAAAATTAGCAAGAGATTATTTAGAAAGAGAAATCGCAAGCTTATCAATACCTTTTTTGTGGTAGATATACTTTCGTAAAAAATATTTTTATTTGAATGAATAACTACCTCCATCTACTTTAGCTAACTCTCCTAAATTAATCAGTAGAAATTGCTTAAAGTTTTTTGGCAAGATTCAACTCTGAAACCTCGTGCTATGCAAGAAGATGGTCTTTCCTAAAAAAAAATTCTCCAGTTATTTATATCTATATCCACAATTCTTACCACCGGACTTTTGCAACTCTAAATTTAATCTTTTGATATGCGATGAATGAATATCCAGAGCAAAAGACGAAGTATCATATCCTTAGCTTCTCCAAAAATATTAAAATATTTATTCCGCGATACATTTCAGATAAGAGTAATAAATTCTTTTCCTGTAAGGGGCGCACATTTCTGCTTGAAATATTATTCTGAATGATTGAAAGGGGTAACAAGAACTTCGGCGAGTCGATGAAAACTTGAAAGATTTTTTTTATTGAAATCTACCGTAAATATTTTTTATCATTCTCCCGTATCAAATTGCCTTGCGGTTTCTTTGTAGAAAATATTTTTGTATAAGAAGTCTTGAGTCACAAGTTACTTATCGTCTTTTTATGTAGTTAATAATACATTTCAAGAGGTTTTTTTTTGTTATCGTTCTAGGGAAAAAATGTTTTATTGAAAAATGTAGTTTGTCTTGAAGATGCGTTTGTTTCAATTAGTTTGAATTGATTATTTTGTCTGAAGCGTAATTTTTTTAAACTTCATTTCTTATTTTTTATTGTAAAAGTGTATATTTAGAAGAATTACTAAAATGATATCAATGTTAAAAACAATGTGTACAACACTTACATGCGTACAATGTTAATGATTTTTTTTGCACATGAATAAACATGCACGTAATAAAAATGTTTATTAAAGGAATTTATCATTTTATGCTTCAATAAGGTACTTTCAAATGCTAACTTGAAGATTAAAAGAGAATATAAATAGAATTAAATAATTGCGAAAGATTGTATTAATCACCCCAAGGACTGTTGTTTTGAACTCTAACATTTATTGTTAATAAAGCAATGTTATTTTCAGTTTTAAATGAGTCTATAAACTTCATATTTTTTTAATGTCGAAGAAAGGTAATTTTACTTTTGCTGTAAAGAACGATAGGATAAAGATACAAAATAATTTCGAAGTATAACTTAAAATGTATTTTTCGCAGTCAGAACTTCATAAATAACTTCATTTATTAATAAATAATTCTATGTCGTACTTGCGATATAAATCTGAAACATAATTACAGATATAACTTTAATAGATTCAACACTGCCGTTCTTTTGTTATTCTTTTCCTGAAAAACCTTTTGATATAAATGGGAAACAACATACGGCTCATAAATTAATAAGTATTATCTATTCTTTCGACATTTCCTAACGCGATATAAAAAGGCTTTTGTAATTTATAGATATCAAATTGAAATCTCTTGTGGTCTCGTCTCAACAAAAGAGAACAGTTAAAATAGACTGAGATTATTTTTGTGTTTGGGGCAACATAAAAAAAATAACTTCTTCGCCGGGCATCTATTGTTTGTGAACATATCTCAAACAAATTGAGTTTCCTCTTAATGCCATATGGAATGATTTTTCCTTTGTAGATCTTTTCTCGAATTCCTGTTCGGTTTCTCAAAGAAACTGATGAAAAGAGTATTGGGCATCTTTTAAAGGGATATAAGATATTTATCGATAAATAAATAATTTAATTTTTTTCCATAATAAACAAGTTTATTTTTTTATCAAAAAGAATTCTATATAGGAAATAAGTATGGTTTCAATAAACTATAGTATAGGGTGTTCAATAAAGAGGATTTGCTTGTTTCTCGTGACTTGTATCATTCCTGCTTTCATTCTTGGATTTCATTGGTGGTTTGACACGGTAAGATCCGTCTACTTGATTAAACAATCGAGATCTTAACTTTAGTGGCAACAGTATAGCAGGAATAAAGACTTGAAATATGTTAAATGGGAGGCCCAGGAAATTGTTTCGTAAGTTCAAAAAAGTACGCAAAATTACCACTAGGAGTTGCTGTATGCCTTTCACAATTATTATAAAGCACAAAAACACACTCGTTTTGCCAGGCAGTCATGGAAAAACCTTTAACATGGTGTATTTCCAATGTGTAGGTTACATTTTTATAAAATGCACAAGAAATATGTATTTTATTAAACACGTCCTACCTTGCTTCTTATGTCCATCCTTTCCCTAAATAATTTGCAAACCTATGTTTGCGTTAAGCTTTTAAAGAAGCCAGATACAGAAAATCGGAAATTTTTACAAAACCTATCAAAATCCTTAAATCTTACACAAAGGCAGAAGAAAATCCCAAATTAATCTACCTTCGGTTTTCAAAAACTATTTGTGAAAAAACTACATTTTGCCTGTTTAGAACTTCTCGGGTCTCTATTAAGGCAGGTCTCTATTCATTGTTATTCTATCGGTCCCTTTAAGGCAGGTCAGTCCCATGTTATTTTCAAAAAATCATTTTTTTTTTAAATTTTACTATTTGTGTAAAATAAGTTTCAAGAGCTTTAAAACGATTCCCTTTGTATGTTATTCAGACAAGTTTAACCTAGTAAAAATTTAGTTTGGATATAGATCAGCAGTATTTTCATAATGTAAGTTTTCGACTTTAAATATCATTTTTCTCAGAATGGTGTTTTTTCAGGTTTATATACCTTTTTTCATGAAAACTATTTTATGCATAAACCTGAAATTTTTACAGGATAATTGTTTCAGGGTGTTTTTCTTACTGAAATTAGCATTTTTCAAAATTTGAAGATAGAAAATATGTATTTTGTGATGTAAAAATGATATTTTAAAAAAAATAACACACATTACCTTAAACAATATATATATTTTAAAAAACTACTTTATATATTGATAAAATCTAATTTCACTCTATTGTTCAACGTGCATATAATGTACAAGTTTTTTGTGTTTTGTATGTTAGTTTGAAAGAAAAAGTAACATTTAAGAAAAGGAAGGTCCATTTAGCATTAGCCGTATACAAGGTACCGACCTTCCTTAATAAAAATAACTAAGACGTCACTTTTGAACCAAGAAACATTATTTTGAAAAGTGCTTCTTCACGGGCGGAAATATTTGCTTTGAAGAAGCTCTAAAACCATTTCTCCCCCGAATAGATACACGAAAAGGGTTTTAGTCTTCGCGTAGTTTGACCGGGAAAAGTGGTAAAATATTTTAGTCTACAAGCGTCGCAAAGGTAAACTGAAAGACTGAGTTATGGACTGTTTAGTTTTGGAATATTTCTCTGCTCGAACGAAAAAAAATTGACGTTTACTGGAGAGACTGGGTCACAAATTTTGAAACAAAGTCTGCGTGCAGAGCTTCGTCTGAGAAATGATTTATGGGAATGTAAAGAAAAGTGAATTTTGAAAGAATAGGGTGGTGGATGGTCATGTATTTACAGTGTTTTTTGGGACAAGTTTCATATTTTATAAATTGATAAAAATATACGACTTTTAACACGGTGCATATTTTTGTAATTGACTTCTTTTAAAGTTATTTTTCAGTGACTTGAAATATCAATGAAAAGTAAAGAAGGCTATTTAATAGCAGTTAGAGCAGGTACACGTGCTCATTATTTTATAACTTCTTTCGTATTTCTTCAATTGAATATAATAATTATTCTGCTTAAAGTTTCTTATACGTCTAATCGCATAGTAATGTTTGTAGCTAAAGTTGTAAAGTATCAATTTACGTAATGTACTCTGGTTAACGCCATCCATTACTAAAGAACATAAACTATTCAAAATAATGTTGGCATTATTATGAATAAACATTAATTGTTAAAAGCTTCATATTTTGCTATTTTAAACTCAGATTCAAGTACTGGAGTACCTTTTTAACTAGACTGATATTATAAAATTCAATAATGCTGGTTTCTTCATTTTGAACTGTATTTTGTGGTAGTAGGTCAAATTTGTAGTCTTGAATTTTTTTGTCTTAAATGTTAAATAAATTTAATTTCACATGTGATAAAGAAAAGTATTAATGACATTTGTTTAAAAGTGGGTGACATATCGTAATTAATTTACTCGTGTTATCATCTCTAAAACATTTTTTATAAATAACCGATAAGTTCTTTATCAATATATAACTTATTATCTAAACTCGCATGAACTATGCGAGACAAATCCATTCACGTTATTATCCAGTCAATAAATTAAATTCTGACATGCATCACTTAGTAAGAATTTTACAAGATTTTGACACTTCTCAACAATTTGCTGATTTCACAATCAACTTTCTTAATTGTATAACTTTTATACCATCGTCATCAATTTAGACAACTCTGTCACATATTCTAATAAATTGGATATTCTAAATTCCAGTGGATAAGTCGCTTATTTCTAGTCTCAACAGTATCAAACTTTCTAATAAGTTACACGGATGTAAAGTAGTTGTAAGCGTCTGTTGTGGATTAATTCGTTATGAAGCTTTTAATTTTCATAAACTACAATTTTCTTCGTCTTCGATGAAAAATATAAGTTTAATGCTTTTAGTAATTCTTACACAACTTTTAAATATCAAAATAGAAAATTTTTTGAAAGCGTGTTCGAAAAGATTTCTGAAAGACAAAATATCTTTAGTTAAATTATTTTAATGCCCTGTTTCAGTGATATAAAACGAAAAAGTTGCAGCTAAATTTGGAATTATCAATTTTATGACAGAAATATGCTATATTTGTTGGATTAAAAATCTAATAAGACGAGAGAAAAAAATTAATTTAGATTTCAAAATTACTCATTCTTACTACCTACTATTTAAATAATTTTAAAGTCAATAATATTTTAGTTATATTTAATGACTTAACTTGCTTGATATAAATTCTTCATGTCTACCAACAAAGTATACTTTGCACCTGTTAAATATTAACAGCTAACTATTCAGCTTGAAATATTTAAGCTCGTCCAAACTATCATTTTGATTGATAACTTTATGCTAATCTATCTCCATTAATGGTGATGAGAAAGTGTTACGCGAGGGCTTAAACTGGGATTTCCGGAAACAGGTATTATCCCAAATCTGTCGTCATCAGTAGGTTGCTAAATATGAAATGCTAATAAATCTCAATCCAAACTTCAACTACAGATATCTTTTAATCACTAATGACCCAGCATTTGTGATTCCAGGAAATTAACTCATTAACTTCGATTGGCAAGAAAATTTGCTATGCGAAAATAAGCTTTCTGCTTAAGTTTATCTAAATAAACAAATATAAGCCACAGTAATGAACGGTTTATGTAGGTTAAATTAAGGTGCACGTAAAATAAATTTTAAGAGCTAAGTTAACGTTTACTTTCGGAAATGAAGAGGCTAATGGTTTAAGTCCAGATATTCTTATATTTTGGTCTTGTTTACATAACCATATAAAACGGAGATTATTGATACTGCGCTGAGTTTCAGTAGATTATATTTGGGAATGGAATCTTGCATTTCTGTGGGAAATTTATAAGTTAACTATCTTCACATTTAAAAAAATAGTTTTCCTAACTTTGCAATTTTTCACATCTTTATTTATTGAACAATAATTTAATTTAATGCGCAAAATATAATATAGATAGTGAGTTTTTCTAGACAGGTTACAGGGGCTGGGGAGCCCAGTCGGTTAAGCACTCGCTTAGCATGCGGAAGGTCCCAGGTTCGGGACCGGGCATCGCCAAAATAGCTGCCGACCTATAAACGGCCCGTGCAGCCAAAAATGTCCGACGAACAATACCCCGTGTAAGGGAGTGCACGTTAAATATCCTTCAAAGTCCTGACGCTGCGTACGATGTCGCCCTTAACGGTTGCGTTGGGTGCCTATTCAGGTGTTGGCTCGTCACCTGACTGTGGTTCTAAAATACGACGCCCGTCGCCAATAGCCCTCGTGCAGCTCTAGTGCGACGATAATTCAAACCAAACCAAACCAGACAGGTTACAATGTCGAAACACATAAAAATTAAACCATCAATAAATATACTAAATACTTGACTTTAGTTGTATTTTTCAGATACATTACATTGCTGAATAACATGTTACACCTTTTTATCGACACTTAGTTTAAAATGTAGAATATACTTTTTAATAGAAAGCGTTTTAACACTCTTTAAAATTTTCTATATTTTTATCTTTGCATTATAATATATAAAATTATGCATAATAATATCGATAATTTTGAAGGATAGGCTTGTTTAAAAGTCATTTTTTGCAGATAATGATGGAAATGCTTCAATGAAAAACGTATCCAATTATATTTTTAATAAGCAAATTTGATTCTTCTCTTTTAAAAATTTATTTGAACGGCAAAGTTTTTTATGATTTACAATTTTCTTTTCAGTTGGGGAAGTATATTAATAAAAAGTTTAATTTTCCATGACAGGAAATCTGATCATGGAATATTTTTTATGACATTCAATAATGTCATTTTTTAATTAAAAAAGATTATAAAATAAAATGCCATCTAAGATAATATAAACCTATAAACTTTAGTTATTTTAAGTTTTGCAGTTAACAGTTAATTTTAAAAACAAAATGATATGAAAAAACAAATAACCAAACTTAATTTTTTTATTGTATAAAAGTGTTCATGCTTTTATTATCTTAATTTATCTTGTTTCTAGAATCCAAGAGAACTATTTTCAGGAGCTAATATAACTTTTTATAAAGATTTATTTTATTTAAAAAATATCTTAAGCTAGTTTTTGATAAAAGAATTTTCATGAATACATTCAGACTGTGAGACAGTCAGATAATTTAAATAATTGTCTATTTTTGCTAATTTAAATTAATTTTTTTGTATCAGATTTAAACTCTAAGCTAAAGCAATTAAATTTTATTGGTTAACAACAGTTTTAACTTAAGGTCTTACTTTTAGTTTTAACTGGAAACTAGTGATAGCCGATTACGTTTTTTAATGGTAGCAAAGATTCATCGTGTTTAACAAAAGTACGCAAATTAAATGCACCGAAAGATTTTCTCGTACACCATTTTTGCAAGGAACAAAAAAATGTCATTAAATATTTCGTTTTCTCAGATTTTGTATTTTTACTATTTTGATGCAATTCTGAATAGTTTTTTCTAATTTTCCCCCTCGCCAATCCAGAAAACACCCAATAGTTTGCAATTCATTTTTCATTCTTATTAATTGATTTAACCATGAAAAATAAATCTCGGATTACGATCAATGAATACGAAGTTATTACTTTTGGTCCAAAGAATAAAAACCTTCTTTATTACAGCACAAGATTTACGGTCTAATTTTAAAACAAATTTCTCATTCCAATGAAATCGGCTGCGATGTTATTGTATATCCTTCGATCAGTTTATTCCCTTGGACCGGAATTGGCCATGGTAATCAAAATATTTTACTTTCTTCGTTGCATTCTTTTTGGCGAAAATAAAACTTTGCCTTCTACGTTGATGAGATTTTATTTGAACCGGTAAATGCAAAAAGGGTTCGAGTCAGTGGAAACATTTTCGTTCAGGCTCCTCTTTAACTATAATATTCAAAGCAAGAAGAGTATGGGGAAATGGACCAATTTACCATGCCTTTTTTTTCACATTTTAGTAACTCATTCGAGTCTACATTTTGTAATCATGCTGAATAGGACTTAGAATAAAAAAAATACTTTAAGAGAAATCGATGCTCATACGATGACAGAAAAACATATGAATGAATTTCTTATCCATAAGATTAATTTCGAAGAACTGCCTTACCAAGATTAGTTATTTGTGTTTGTGTATTAGTTGTGGACATTTTTGAATTTCAAAACAATTTATTACTTGAACTCTGTGTAGTTGGACATAAATTATATTCTGGGTTCGTGACAATTCCAAAAAATATATTCAGAGTTTCCATAATTAAAATATATTGTGCTTAAAAAGGAGGCTGTTATAGACAGTTCTCAATTTTAAGAACTTGCATTATCATGGATTTCAAGTCACAATTTTGTGAGAAGTTATTTATAGGATGTTTATTTCACAAATTTGAGTACGATTTGGCATCAAGACGAAAATTAACTTTTTCACAGTTGATCGAACGTCCATAAAAATTTACTTACAAAGCTTAAATGCGGAGAAAACTTTTATAGGATGGTTTAATACTTTAGTAGGAATTATGATGTAGGGCTGCAATGAAATAGAGAAATTGTAACTTCTAATTTCTAAAAGAAATTGCAAATTCGCTGATACTTGCATTATTTTTGTGATGTTGTTCTTTTCCAAAATAGCTACATCATTCAAATAAAGTCTAATAAAAATTAATCATTATGCAGAATTTTATCTCGTTAATCATTATTACTAGATGTGTGATTGAGATTTTTGTTAAGTTTAATTTGTTTCGTCACCAACTCTTTTATATAGATCTTCTAGAGAATTTTTCAGAAATAAAAAATTATAAAGAGTTTTAAGATTTGATCTTATAAAGTAAAACTCAATTACAACAACAATGAAAATGCTCTGAATAAGTAAATATAATAAAAGCTGAACTCTACTGATAAACTAAGTTCTATATTTTCCAGAACAATTACTGCTTTTAAAAAATACCGTTGATTGATTGCATCCCTTCAGAACGAGCGATTTTTCTAGTGAAACATGTTAGCAGAAAAACAAAATGCCTTCATCACCAAATCGTTTTAAATCTTCCAGACAATTACATTTTACGTGATTTTTTTTAAGGCGAGACATATTGATTTAAGATGGTTAAAGGAGAATCTGTCTTTTGGAATCCAGAAGCACTAACACTCCATCTTCATCTAAGTGTTTCTTTTTGATTTTCATTTTAAGTGGTGAGACTTCTTAGTTGAGAAAAGTTTAGAGTGTGAATTTGTTACCTAAAATAAACTGTTATTTTATTTGTCTGTTTATTTTTAAACGATGTTTATAATTGCTATTTAGAGGGATTATTACCGCTTGAATAATTTTATTAAAATATTGGCAAATAAAAACTGCTTTTGATCAAGTATCGTGTGTATGCATCTCTTCTCAGGAATATTCCAATAGTTATTAGATATATTTTTCATAAATTGTAAATAGTCCCAATGACTCCGCAACTGACCCTAAAACTGAATATTTGCACAGTATATTTTTTGGTTATAAAAAGGACGATTGAAGGTTTTAAAAACTATTTAAATGTAAGACACTTGTATAAATTTCGTATTAATATCTATGTTTTCTAAGATTTGTTTAAAGAAGTTTATTTGTTAGCGTTAGATTTAGAATTGCGAACAAAGTAGTCTGAGTTACTTTCGGAGTTCTGACCTCGTCCTAGCCATTCTATAAACAGATAGTTCCGGTCAAAAATTTCTTGGTTGTGTATATGGGACTAGTGAACTTAAAATATGTTGTTGTTTAAAATGTTGTTAAACTTGTTGTCAAGTACGATATCATTATAAGGACGGGTTATGCTTTGGGGTGGATGCTTATTCAAGGATTGGTCTCTTTACTTGACATATTTTTCAAATCGAGGCCCCTTTGCCAGAAACCCTCGTGTTCTAGTGGTTCGTTACTTTAACCTAAAACTGACTAAGTTGATATAAGTGTTTTAGAACAACAGTTGTCCAACTGAATTTAAAAATTTCCGAATACTTGAGAAAGCCCGATCTGGTCACAAGTAGAATAAGACTTATTCACAAAATAAACATGAATCATCTAAAAGAGTAACAATTGCAATATGATTATTGCAATGTTTTACGAAATCCAAAAAGCACAATCCACTACGTATTTTGATTTTGATGTTTCTAGAATAAGGGGATCTGTATGGAACTAAACATGCTGTAACCAACAATGTTTAATCAAAATTTTATATTTACATTACATTTCATTCAGTTAGTTGAAAAATGATTCTTTTTCTAAAAAAATAAACTTTAATAATCACATAATCAGATATCAAATTTCATCAAATACTCCCTTTCCTTAGTAAGTAATATGCTTGCCAAACCTTTTCGAAACTGACATTACTTTTTCTTTTAAGGAACAAGCTCCAAAGAAATCCCAGTTACTTATTTTCACCCCTTTCAAGAAAAGCTACATGTTGGTGTCGTGATATATCTCCGGCGGTTGTTAACGGCAATTAGGCTGTGGCATAAGCCTACTCCAAATAGCCTGTGGCCACGTCCTTTATTTTTGCCCTATGCTCACGTATTCTCTGAGGTGTCGTAGACTTGCCATAATTATGGCCCTCTTTATGGCGTCCTTTGGCAGCCAGACGCTTAAGACTCGTATTTATTGACCTCTTTCGACACCTTTACACTTCGGAGAGACGCTTCTTTATTTTCAAATTGAAGAGATTGCTTTTCACTTAGGCGGGCCCATGGTAAATAATCGGGGTGTTTTGGGTTAGTATTGGGGACGGTTGGGCGGGAGTTGGAGAACACTTTATTGATGTAGCAGCAATGTGTTTCACTTTTGGTCAATAATTATTTTTCAAACGTCAGTATTTAAAGAAGTGTGATAGGGTATAATTAAACCTAACTTTTAAAAGCTTGCAAAGTTGTATTTAGATAATACTCATTTTTTCTCCTCAGCAGCTTCTATATTTAGAGTTCGTGAATTTTCTGGAGATTATTCTCTCTCACGACGCGTTGTTTCTGATTGGATGCTGCCGTAAAAACAAACTTGCATTGCATTCCAAAAAGCCTTTGGTTCTACACATTTTTAATTTTGACTTCTAAACCTCGAAAATTGGTTTGCCATGGAGCTGGTAGAATATGAAGAACTTAATGCTATCAAAACAATTGAGTCCATGTGCGTTGTGTAAACAAAATCATTCTTATTAAATATTTTTACAAATACATACGAAATGACGCTTGAAACACTTCACTAAATTCACTCTTGCCAAATCTTACCAAAAGAAAATGTATGGACAATCTTACCAATGTTATATTATCGTTTCTTAAACACAAAAGCTGCGTGTCTGCCTCATATAAAGAGAAGAACGATCATTTGTTTGCATGCAGGACGAACGACATGCACATTATTTTAAAGTACAAAATTAATTAGTAAAAAAGTTAATCAAGCGTTTGAAGCATGAAAATGAGAGAATATCTATATATAAAAAGTTATTATATTCCTTACATGCTTCACCCTCTTAACAAATCATAATCAATGTATTAGTAAACTAATAAAGAGGTTTTTTACGTAGAATAAAGAATGTGTTGGGCCAGACTGCAACATCATTGCAGCAGCTACCTGTAATATTCCCACAATACCTTTCTTAATCCATACTATTCCCTTAGCAATGATGATTATTCCATTAATCAATATAATACAGAATCGATAGTAGAAGTCAGGTAGCGGGTAATGAAGACACGGAAAACCTGTCAGAATATTTTCTCTTTTATTCCTGGACCCACGAAGAATTCCCTTTCGTAACCATTATCAATGAATTCCTAGTTAGGAGCCGGCAATTTCTGCCTTTGCCATGGAGCCATTAGCCGACTTTTCTTAGCTGAATGCTGGACCTTTCCTTTGCATGGGTTCTTATCTGGGAAAAATGGTATTATTTGCCACGAAGACATTTGTCTTAGTTTGAAATAACTGTACATTCATTTCAAATATTTCAAACTCGCCTCCCCCTATTTGTATGTGGGGCTAGGGAGCCCTGTCGGTTAGGCATTCGCCTAGCATGCGAAAGGTCCCAGGTTCGGGTCTGGGCATCGCCAAAACAGCTGCCGACCTATAAACGTCCCGTGTAGCCAAAAATGTCCGACGAATAATACCCCGTGCAAGGGAGTGCACGTTAAATATCCTTCAAAGTCCTAACGCTGCGTACGATGTCGCCCTTAACCCATTAAGACCCTTTCAGGTGGCGCTAATTTAAGGTTATGAGACTAAAATGTTACGAGTTTTACCGGAAAAGTTGCCTTAAACAGCATCAATGCCCTTGGGTCAGGTGAAATGTACACTATTGAATACAACGGAGCAATTTTTTAATTGAAAAGTTGATTCATTAAAAATTGCGAATTTTTTTTAAAGTGTCTCTAAAAAGGGACACCAGGCATTAATGGGTTAACGGTTGCGTTGTGTGCCTACTCGGGTGTCGGCTCGTCACTTGAAGGTGGTTCTAAAATACGACGCCCGTCGCCAATAGCCCTCGTGTAGCTCTAGTGCGACGATAATGCAAACTATTCAAATTTGTATGGCTTCTTTTTTGGATGAGGTTTTGGTTATTGTAACTTTTATAATTTTTTTTCAGCGTATTTCTCGAAATAACCTTTGGAGAATAAGGATGAAGACAGAAGTCAGCTCTCATCCTTGCGCCTTTTACACATAGTGTAATCTTGTCACAAATTTATAGTTGGGATTAGTTAACTTGCTAGCCTTAGACTTTTTCTATGATGGCAGTTGTAGGAAACTGTATTAAAGGCTATATTGTAGCTTTTCAAAAATTGATTGATAGTAATTAACAAAAGTTATGTGAACAATTGAAAAATCCACTTCTCACGAAACATGCTTAGTAGTTAAAAGCTGGTGTGATTGATTTAGTTTGGCTTATTGTGAGAAACTTAATGAATTGTACTTAAGGGGGTCCGGCACCTCCATAGAAGCCCATGTTAAATTGTAAAACTTTGGGGGCATCTCAAGAATTAACTAATAAGTATATCCATTTCAAATTTTTACAGTTTCATCTATATACATTTTTAAGTATTTTAACACAAGATTTTTTTAAAAAAACCAAAAAGTAGATGAAATATGAATTTTTTAAAATATCTTTGAAAAATGTCAATATTTTTAACCTAAAAGATTTTTTTTAAAAAAAAAGTATAAAATTTACAGACTATTCCCCGTGTTAAAATGCTTAAATATACTTGTGAATTACACATAAAAAAATTCAAGTTTTTAAATGAATAACATTTTCAGTTATGTGCCCCCAAACATTCACATGATTCAAAAATTTTAAAACCGAGAAAAGCCAATTTAAAGTTTTTATTGTTAACCCATTTCCTTACGAAGGATTTTTGCATTCCTCGTAATATTTGATAGGAATAACATTATCGAATCTTTAGTCGTTCGGCCGTTCTGGGCCGTTTCGGTAAGGAAAGGGTTAAATAAAATGGCTTTTAATGTCAAAAATATGTTTCAAATCATCATGATACTTTGTGATATTATTAATAAAGGTTGTAAAAGTATTTTTAGCCAATATTTTTATTTTTTATTTTTTCACCGATTTTGGGGTGCCAGACCCCTTTAAAGTATAATTAATAATTAACAATGCAATACAATTTGCGAAAGCCCGTTTGTTTGACAATTCAAAATAGGCTTTAAATTGTTTAGGCGTCACCTATGGAAAATGCTGTACTCTTTAATTATAATCAAATTGAATATGCTAAACAAACATCAAAGATTAATTTTAAATAATTGTATAATTCCTTCCATGTTGATGTTTTAAAATCGGGTGTTTATCGGTGTTTATCTCTGACACACTCACCATACCAACTTCAGTGTATAAAAAGCACGCTCAAAAAGTGTAGATACACACAAATAAAAATCCCATTTTTGACAAGTTCTCCTACAGCAATGTCAAAATACCAAAACTAAGTCCCGTATTCTTATCAGCATATGGAAAGGACTGACAGTAACAGGGTTACATTTGCCAAATGTCAATCTACTATGGCTGAACAAATTGAATTCTCTCTCCATTTACTCTTGCAGTGCTGTTCGCTAATATTCACTTTTATGAAATTTCTCGAAGCATATTGAAGGGGACTGCAGAAATAGATGCGATTCTTTTGTTGGAAGTTAAAAGTAATATTTTTCGATGCGTGAGAAATTTTGAATATTAAATCATAGAGATTAGGCTGGAAGTTCCTCGAGAAGACTTTTCTCACTTTTAATGTTCCCATTTAATATTTCAGATGATAAATTAGCCCTTTAAGAAGGGAACTGAAACTATTTTAAAGTATACTTTTTATTTTAAATATTTTCCCAAGACATAATTATACCATGAACCTTGTGCAGTACAATTACATGTTTTAACCCTTTCAGTCCCAGTGATTCCATTTGGCGTAATCCCTTTTCTGATTATTTTAAAATCAATAGAGCCGACATCTATTGGGATTAATAAAAAATATTTTCGAATAGAAAAAAGTTTGAAGAATCGAATGATGTGCTTTTTGATATCATAAATGGCTATAGACGATCTGAAAAATCTAAATTGAAGATGTCAATTTCTCGTTGGAACTGAAAGGGTTAAAATTAAAAGTTTAATGTTTATTTTAAAATTAATCCGATTCTTACAACTTCTAGGTTTAACACAATTTTAAGGAACTGTTTACCAATAAAACCATAAAGAATCGCAGTTTCATTCTTTATTACGCACATTAACTTTCAATGCATAATATTTTGCTTGTCATAATACATTGAGCGTATTCTTGCACCGCACCAACCCCCCAATATCAATATAAACGAACGTAAAGCCCCCAAACTTATTGGTATACCATAGGAATCCCGTGCATTTTGCTCCAGCCACTTGCAATAGCTTTTATACACCGTAGCGTTCGATTCCGCCCAACGGTTCCTCCTTGCACGTCTTTGCACTTGTCTCAGGGTCACACTCTACATGGAAAAATGGCTCATCTGCTATGCTAATCTAGTAGGAGATAGGCCGGTTTTCACCGAAGAGCGTGATATCGCCTGGCTGAATATCGAATAGCAGGAAGACGACGCCAGATATCGAATACTTCTCAAGCGGCCTCGAATATTGAATGTGGTAATGGAATTTCTGTTACTCCTTAAAAGCGTAAAAATCGAACGGCGTAGGACATACATTCTTTGCTTTGTTCAATAACGGCCAGATATAAATAGGGTTTGGGAATAAAGGTTGGTTATATGGTTTTCCGTTACGTCCTGAAAATCATTAGTTTGTAATTATTTTAGGACATCGCATATAAATAGGACATGGATATAGGTTTCTTGTATAGGTTTTCCTTTGTGTAACAAAACTCATTATTTTTGAATAGTAAGAGATTTGTATAGAGTAATAATTTGATCTATGTTTGGTATATTGAAACAAATTCGTAAAGACAGTCTAGAATGAAGCAACTGTTAATATCTTACTGGCAATATTATGAAAAACATTTGTACTGAGCATAGTCAAAGAAAGTTAGAGGGAGCAGCAATACTTAGGGTATCCACCTGTGTTCAAGTACGTATATTTAAAAAATTAGTTCTAAAGCTTGAATAGAGATTTTTTTGCCTATTCATAAATAAAACACAGAAAAAGTTAAGCAATATAGCATACAAATCTTCTGCGGAATTTTTGAGCCATTTTGTAGAAAAATTGGGATCATAAATTCCATTTAAAAAAACTCATTTCATTAAAAAAATATTTTCCTTTTAACTATAGAACAGTGCTAATCTTGTGGAGTCTTGCGAGCTAAAATCTAAAATTAAATCTTAAAAAGGGAAAAAATATTAATGTTTGAAACAAAACGCTCAATTTTTTTTTTGTAAAATGAATATTTTAAAAATTGTTACTATGGAAAAAAACTGAATAAACTTGTCTGTTTTAAACTTAGATCCTTGTGGTACAGTGGGTTATCAGTTTAATGAATATGCCGCAAAAGGGGTGTTTTAAAATTTAATTTTTTGAGAAATCATGTTTAAAAAGAATTTAGGAACAATGTAAAATCTTCAGAACTTTCTGTTAAACTAGTTCTTTTTTAGAATACCTTTGTATGTGTATAGTACATAAAACAATACAAACCTTCCAAGCCTTCCTTTACCAGCTATTTTCTTTCGGAGAGATTTTTGTGCAAAACGGGTGTTTTAACGTAGGCGGATGCCTGAAGAAAATTAAATCATGAAAATTTTCAAAAAATTACGAATTGTTCTGCTTTTATGGGAATATCTTAGCAAGCAGATTCAAAAACCACTTTAAATTTGAAACAGATATACGAAAAGTAATCATAAGAATGTCTCAACAACCGCATTTGTTAAAGACAAAAAAATAGGCAAATATAGAACTTAACTGTTTTATTTAAAAATAATAACGGCATATTGTTAAAAAAATTATAAAAAAGGCCTTTTCAAAAGAACACAAGTAAATAATAGTTACATTAGCAACACCAAAACTCCCTGAGTTGATTCAAAAACCCATTCTAAGAATTTTCGGGATAACCTTTTTATCTAAGAGCTCGCCAGAAAAAGGTTCAATTAGATGAGATATCTTTCGCGCCACTTCCTGTAAATCCAGTTTCCATTAAACCAGGGCACAGGACTTTTCCCGTTTCAAGTCTTGGTCCTAAAAGGCACTTTGAAAGATCCTCCCTTGAGGGGATACAGATTCAAGGTGCCGAAAACCTACTGAAGCAAGACAGGCCATATTTAAAAAGTTTAACTTGCTGGAAAGTTTTTCCTTTATCAATTTAAAAGGTTTTTATTAATTTTTGATGTTAAGTAAAACATGCTTTTGTTACATTTAAATAAAACAGCTTTTTTGGGTTAGGGAGCCCAGTCGGTTAAGGGGGAATGGGCGTGCAGGACCGGGGGTCTCCAAACTCAAGTGCCTCAATGTTAATCCAATGGGAAAAAAATTATTTTCGCTGCCACATTTCTCCGGCTGTATTGAATAATTTTACAAGCGAATTTTTTTATGTGATAAATGTAGCTGATTTACAGGTCTCTATCTTCCCACTTTTTGAAATTGCTTTAAATATTTTGTGTAAAATAATTTATTGAATATTAAAAAAAAAATATTCGTACTAATTTCAAAAAGTGGGAAGATAGAGACCGGTAAGTCAGCTACATTTATCACATAAAAAAATCCGCTTGCAAAAATATTCAATACAGCCGGAGAAATGTGGCAGCGAAAATAGTTTTTTTCCCATTGGATTAACATTGAGGCACTTGAGTTTGGAGACCCCCGGTCCTGCACGCCCATTCCCCCTTAAGCACTCGCTTAGCATTCGGATGGTCCCAGGTTCGGGTCCGGGCATCGCCAAAATAGCTGCCGACCTATAAACGGTCCGTGCAGCCAAAAATGTCCGACGAATAATACCCCGTGTAAGGGAGTGCGCGTTAAATATCCTTCAAGTCCTAACGCTGCGTACGATGTCGCCATTAACGGTTGCGTTGGGTGTCTATTCAGGTGTTGGCTCGTCACCTGACTGTGGTTCCAAAATACGCAGCCCTCCGCCAATAGCCCTCGTGTAGCTCTAGTGCGACGAAAATTCAAACCTAACCAAAACAACTTTTTTAAATATTTTTATGCCCAGTTTTTTACTATGCTCAGCAAGTATTACTACATTGGTGTTCGTGTTTACTGTATACTGCTTGAACAAATGTATAAATACATTCGAAGAGTTTGTTTTATAAACTTAAAAGTGTGTTTATAAGCTATAGTTTATTTTATATTTTTAACTACATAATATAAAAAATAAAATTTTTTAAACTTGCATGCATTATGAACGTATATAAATTATGTATGTATAACATTAATTGTAATGCAACAAAAAAAACTTGAACATGTATACGAGTTCCTAATTTTTGGTCCATTCTTATAAGTTTTTCCTATAAAAAGGCAGAATTTTTAAAAGAAAATCATTCGTAACATATTTTTCATATATTTAAAAAATATATGATTGCCTAGGTTAAAATAAATACCTTTATCATTAAGATATATAATAATAATTGAAAATAAGAATATCAAAAGAAATCTTGATATATTGAAGTACCCTTGAAAATAAATTTCACGTAAAAAAAAAGTTTTAGTAATGTTTATTTTTCATAAAAAATTTCTTATAAATAAATTAACCTTTCAAGTTATTTCCTATGCAATGTTGTCCAAAGATTTATTTTTTCGTCCCTTCCTGGTTTTCTTTCATATAATGCGCGTACCTTTGATTGCAGAAAATTATATGTCAGAAAAATATGTCTAACACTTGACTGCCTCGCAAAAACTGATTAAATATAACGAGGAATAAATAAATTTATCACTCACGCATATATTTACCAAGCTCAAGAACAAAACCCAAAGGATTCCGGCGAATGCCTAAAGAATAAATATTTTAGAGCTGCTCGCGCGCTTTTCATCTAAGAATTTTGAATTAGGTTAAAAGTTCTTTTATTACGTGTTCTTTCCATTAAATTCACCTTTCATCCTGAAGAAGGCTTATTACTCTAATTAACCTTGCAAAATGGAGCCCTACTTAGCGTGCTATCGAATCATTTCGGTAAATAGCAGCGGCTACGGGGTCTTTTTTTAATCAACGGTCTTTTTCATCTTCAGCTTTATTAGTGCGCAGAAACAGAAGGAGGTATTCTCATCCGATCTGTATACATTTAGGAGGGGGAAGGGGATGGAAAATAAAGTAGAAAAAACTTTAAAAGGGGTAGCAGAAAAAAAATAAATGCTAGATTTCGTCGACGAATCTCGAACACTTTTCGCTCATAAGCAAACACAGTTGCACTGCAAAGAAACCGTTCAAACACAAAAGCGGAGCTGATTAGGGGTAGACGAACAAATAAGGAATCCAATAAATGACGTAATGAAAATTTTAATTGTTGTCAAAGTCGTATATTGTTCTATGACATTCGTTTGGTACGTGGCTGCTTTAGGGGATGCAAAGGCCCCGACCTGCGGTAAAGTCAATATTTGAGATTGCTGCCCCGCCCCACCCCTTTTGGGTGTGTAATCATTGTTTTTCCAGATGTGATAAAAGTGTAACTGATATTTAAGAATTTTATTTAAATTTTAAACATAATTTCGTTAACCATGTTTTAGCCTTTTATTCAAATGTAGAGTTTTGAAGCATTACAAAATTGACATTGCAAAATGTTCCTTTACAAATACAGCTCGTGTTAATGTAATTTAGCTGCAACTCTACATCTTCTTCATTACATATACTTGTTTGTTTGTATGTATCAGTATTATTCAAGGGTTATTGAATCGCAAATATTAAAAAATCGGCGCATTTTGTATATTGGTGAAAATATACTATTCAATTCACGAGGCCTATAATAAAATGTGGGTGCAGGAATAAATGCCTGTAAAATGTGTATTTATACATAATCGTTTTACGCAATATACCCATACATTTGATATATTCAGGCAAAGTATGTCGTGTTCCAAAGACCTGATGCATTGTATGATGTTATTGAAAGGTTGCATTTGGCACAATTTAAGGTGTCAACCGCGTCACGATGACTGCAGTAAAAAAATGCCAGTCGCTTATAGCACCCATTTAGCTTTAGTATGACTTGATAACTAACAACGAAGCAGTTCCAGTCTTAGTTACATTTTTTACAAACTAGTGAAGTGTTTCCTACTGCGTACTTTTGCATTGCTGTGCCGCATTCTACAATAAACACTTTCACTCGTACACGAGATATTTTCATGAAAGCGCTCGGAGAAAATGTTTCGTAAGTCCACGATTACGACTCTTGTAGGTTTTGTTGACTGTATAAAACATAAAATGGGTAATTTTTGTCGGATGGGGAGTGCTTATTACACATTAGCTGAAAATTCAGCATTGTGTTGGTTCTATGTAATATATGAAATGGGTAGTTTCTACAAAATGTTTACTGATTATCACATGAAAACTGGAAAGTTTACTTTCGTTTTAATTTGTTTATTTTGAATTTTTAGAGTTGGTAAACCAATAAAATTTAAATGTTAAATTTAATTGAATAGCATTTTTTTTGCAATTGAATTCATATCCGGAAATACGGTTGTAAGATTTCAGTTGTAAAAAAAAATTACTACTGAAATTACCGTTCTTTTATTTTATTGTTTCTTTGTATTTCGAACTCGAATATTTTGAAAGTGTAATGTCTGCGATTAAGTTCTATTGGTATTTTTAATTCCTTAAGTATACAATAAAATGATTAGATTTTGCTCTGCATGTATTATTTATCGTATTAAATTGAACAATTTTATTTTACTATTTGTTTGTGTAAAGCATTTGTTTCATGACTAATTAAACTGCGTTGCAGAGTTAAAATTAGGAGAAATTTAAAATGTTATGATGTGTGCACTATTAGCAAACATGAAAGTAAACATTAGAGTAAGGAAAATAAATATTTGCACCTGAAGATGGTCTGTTTACTTTTTAAATGAAGCTATTCAGGTACTAAAGCTATTTATATCAAAGAGAATATTGGTAAAGATTTAATTTTAAACTTTTAAATATAAAAAATAATAATTTTTAGCAGAAAATTTTTATTTACATTAATTCGATATTTTTTAAAGTTAAACTAGCTTCCTATATTCACTAAATTTCTTGTTGGAGATCCTTTTCCACTGTTTTTAGCGAATCTAAATTTAGATGTCAATATTTCAACCAAGTGTTAAAAATTATTAAAATACTATCTAACTATATTTATTCAAGAAGTTTACCAACTTATGTAAAGGTATAGTATTTATGAGTGCGTCAGTGTAATCAGGGCCTGCTCTAGGAAATCTCAGACTATAGGCACAACCTATTTTGGGGGCCCCTTTACGGAAAATTTTATGTATGATTTCCAATAATGATGGTGCTATATGACCCATGTATAAAATTTTTGCTACAATTGTATAGGTTTCCTTACAAACATCGATCAAAACAATAACGTTAGGTCAATTATTCACTTAAAATTGAGCAAAAAACAAAGTGGAGTGTCCGAATTTTTTTTAGTTTACTGACATTTTGGGGATTTACAGCATTTAGCATAATAGAAACTGAAATTAAGGGGCCCCTGAAATATAGGGGCCCTAGGCCCGGGCCTAACAGGCCTTATGGAAGAGCAGGCCCTGAGTGTAATAACGAACCAAGTCCGTTTGCAGTTGAAACACACTTCGTTAAATTGCGGAAATGTGAATCGTTAATCATCGTAGAAAATAATAAAATAGCGTTATTTATATATTTTGTTATGAGAACAGAAATAACATAATCTAAAGATATGCTTGAAAATGAGCTTGAATAAGAGTTGTAATTTGGTGGGAATTAAACTGAGTGGTGAAAATGGTGAACATTTCAGAAATTATCCGTTAATTCTCAGGGATATTCCCTGTTTTCCCAGGTTCTGTAACCACCCTGTAAAAGTTAGCACTAAAGTCATATTTGGGTCACTACTGCTAGCTCGGGTCTATGTCACACCACAGTGTTACTGACTAACAATTCAGTGATACTATTTCTATAGCGAAACTTTTGGTTTTGGACATTTTAAACCATATTTTGTTTGCTAATAAATTTAAGTATCGACGTAATATTTGTTTAGATAATGTGACTAATATTTAAATTAAATATTAATTTGTTAGTCCAATAACTGTATCCTTAATTTGTCCAGTCCAACAACCATCCAAGATTTTGTATTAAAATGATTTTGGCAGACTACAAATAACAAAAGCAAAGAATACATATTTTGTAAAACTAACTCTATTGACATTTTTTATTTTTCTATTAAAATTTAACTCTGGTGTGTTTGAGACGGAAAAAAACCTTGAAACTGGATTTGGTTCCTTATTGTCCCATCCCACTCAACTAAGAAACAAGTATCCATTAAATAACGCCTTTAAACATTCTGCTAACATTTAAATATAATACAACTTGCGTTCAATTATTTCGATGAGTTCAATATTTATATTTTTTTGTTGGTAAGCATTTAAGTTTAATTTGACCGAAAGCTCCATAATTCAAATTCAATCGTACCAAAAGCCCCTTAGATTATACCAAGTTATACCAAATTCTAACATTGAAGAATTCAATTATTTTTCAAACTTATTGCATTGCTTTGCCATACTTAAAACTACTAACCCATTTTATGCAAATAGCTCAGGATAAGATCTCCTCTCCTTTGAATCTCGACATTCAATGGAAAGAAATCAGCATATCTCCCCTTAAAAGGAATATGATAAAAGCAGTCTTTCTTGGTCTTCCCATTTCGCAGGAGCGATTTCTAGAAAAGCCTTATCACTTTTTCCACCTTCACTTGTCACTTCCTGTATCACTCGTTGTGCGAGTGTCAAAATAGTCACTATTCACCCGAAAAGAGTGTCACTATGTAAATTGCTAGGTGAGAGCTCGTTCTAGCATAAATGGGGAGGATTCCTAGAATAGGGGGCGTATGCTGGCTTATTGGTTAAGGGCTCTTGTGTGTGTATATATGATTCTTATTTTGGTGAGGGTGATCGTGCATAAATAAATAGCCCTTTATGAAACAATGTCCGCGGGCAAGTGATTCTTGTTGCATTGGGTTGGCATGGCAAAATGTCAGTTTTCCACGGTGCTATGTGTTATAATGACAGAAAGATAGCCCGTGCGTATTTTTTACGTTGCATTACAAGGTTAACTATTTTAAAGAGTTTTTAATATGTATTTTGCTTTCTTCTAATTATGGTCTTTTTAGCATTACAAATACTTTATAAAGGCTTGAAACACTTTTAATTCTAAAATTTTCGAAGCTTTGAAAGTATATACTCATTTAATGAAATAAGTCAATTAGAAAAGAATATATATTAAATTATATAGCAGCTGTATAATAAAGGATTAAAGTGAATTTTATTCTGAGGTTTAGATTATTTTACCTTTTAAGTACTTTCACTTTTGAATTACATTTACACCCATACAAGCCTTTGATTTTAAAGTTCACTTTATATGTTGATTTAATATCATTTGTTAAATTGTTTTACGATAAGATTTGCATTTTCTCTCATTTCATTATTTAGCCATAATAATGAGAAATATAGTAATTTTATCAACCTAAACTGTAAAGGATTTGTTAAATAACAATCTAAAGCAACACTTACTAACCAGATAAAATATGCATTTACCTAACTCTGCATGCACTTCAAATGATTGAATCGTATAAAAATTATTGATTGCCAAAGTATTCACTTCTGTTATATTCATACTAAAATTACATCTATCTATTGAAAGGAGAAAAAATAATTCGGCATATTTTTATTGAAGTTAAATTCTGGCAAATCAGTGAAAATGGATCCTGTCTGTTTTATCAGTGTGTCGCTCTTCAATTATTTTCAATGACTTTAGCTCAAATAAGAATATGACTGGATTTTCAATTTTGACAAGAACCTTGTTAAAAATTTCACTTTCGTTATTTTTTTATTTAATTAAGTATTTATTTAATAGTAAAATAGATGAAATAAATTTGAAATTGGATTTTAAATGAGTTGTAACGGATTTATGTCCGTCTTCAGGTAATATGAGCTACATAATAAGATAAAAATCTTTTATATGCGAAAACTTAAATAAAATTTGATCCGACAAGTACACACAATTTGTTACAACTTTAATGCAATAAAAAAAATCGACTTTTAGCTTTGTTATTTATTTTCAGTCAAAAATGATAAAAAAGAAGTTTAATACATTTAATGTAAAAACAAAATTTCGTAAAATTCATAGTAAAATATATTTTTCTAATCAAACTTTAACAGGATAATTTTCATACAAGTTTGAAGCTTTAAAACAATTCCGATTATAAATAAATTTTTTATGTTCTCGGAATTCAACAAAATATTCTATACACTACAAAAAAAACTTATTTTCACGGAACTCAAAAAAATGTATGCCCATGGGAATATAAAAGAAAACAGTTGCTTGTTTTATGTAAAAGTTATAATTTATTAATTATATATTGGCGTTAGTTTTTATCATCACGAAAATAATTTTTTACTAGCATAAATATTTTTATAAAAACTTTTCTGATTTAACTAATAATAACGTTGGAAAACTAATACATTATAACAGTGTTTTGCTGAAAATTAAATTTTGGTACTAAATAAAAAAAATTACGTGAAAAGTAAAATATAACATTTCGTTGTTTCTTCTTTATTCGTTTTTATATTTTTTATTCATTTAAATAACTGCTATTTTTTAAAGTTTTAACCCTTTTAATGTTTGTTAGACACTTTACGACTTTGTATGTATTAATTAATCGACATGAGATAAGGAATTATGCCTGGAAAAACAGTGAATGTGTGTCCAGTAATTTCAGTATTTGTTACTTCATAAAAAAAAACTTATTTATTATATAATAGTAAGAAGAACCAAATTGTTTGTAACACAATTTGATAAAAATAAAATAATTACATAGAATTAAAGTGAATAACTTGTTTCATATAACCCTAAAATAATTGAAAATATTTATTACATTGGATGCATTATTTGGAATCGTTCCATCTTGTTCAGTCATGAGAAATAATTGATTTTCTTGCGTTTAATTAGCCGTTCTCAGACATTAAAGCAGCCAAGTCAATTTTATCTCTCCTCTTTCCTTTCAAAAGGAAACAATATCGTAGAACGTAACTAAGAACGATTAAGGGGTGGATGTGGTAGTTTTTACGACCACGAGGAACTTATGATCTTGCTGTTTAAAATCAAGAACTTGGTTAAAAAAAAATTTGGACCAATTTTCATCTGTGTATTTTGTACTAAGAAACTTAAATCGATGCAAGGTAATTTTTTAATGACAATCCCACCAATTAACCCTACTTATTATTTTTAACTTCACTGGAGAAAACTTGAAAACTAACAAAAGGTGTTATTGTTAATTTTGGCTACTTAACATTTTAACTACTTTCTGACTTATCTTAAAAGTATTAAATCAAAAATGATCCGATATGCAATACAGAAACTGCCTTTTTAAAAGATACACTGGTTTAAGGTGATTTCACAGAGATACTAATTTTTTTTTTGACGAAAATCAATCGACGTTTGAAACGGACTAGGTTTGTTGGTTAAAATTTACCTATCAACCAAATCGAAAAAGACTAAAGGTGAAATAGCCCATTATTTGTATAGTTTTCATTAATATAAGTTTTTTTTTAAAGCTAATTTACTTGAAGCACCGTTGACATTTTTTAATAGTATGAAATATTGCATGAAAAGTTAACCCACTGCTTTATAGATTTAAATATTGCTCTTATTACATGGTACATGCAGTAAAGGATTAACTTTCGAGCCAAAATGGTACAATTTTATATTTCCAAATACAGAGAAGCATTTGTAAAGATCTTATTTCTACAACTAAAACTTCATTTTTAATTTGCTTGTAGCTTTTGAGTATTTTGACAAATCTATCTTTTTCTGAGCTAAATGCAAAATTAAATTCTATAATTCTAAAAATGTTATTTTCCCATCTATCTCATCATTAGAATGTACTTAAATTTTTAAGCAGCTCCTTTACTTTACAAAATTCTTTTTTTTTCGGTTAAGCACTCGCTTAGCATGCGGAAGGTCCCAGGTTCGGGTCCGAGCATCGCTGAAATAGCTGCCGACCCATAAACGGCCCGTGCAGCCAAAAATGTCCGACGAATAATACCCCGTGTAAGGGAGTTCACGTTAAATATCCTTCAAAGTCCTAACGCTGCGTACGATGTCGCCCTTAGCGGTTGCGTTGGGTGCCTATTCAGGTGTGGCTCATCACCTGACTGTGGTTCTAAAAAACGACGCCCGTCACCAATAGCCCTCGTGTGTTGCTCTAGTGCGACGATAATTCAAACCAAACCATTTTCTTTCAATGAATTATTAAACTCAATTATTTAAAAAAAAATCTTGCTTGAAACCGTTCTAGTCAAATCCGTCCTAAAATCCAAAATTCGCATGGATGTTAGGCTTGAAATATCGTCGCACTAGAGCTACACGAGGGCCATTGGCGACGGGCGTCGTATTTTAGAGCCGCATTCAAGTGATGAGCCACACCTAAAATTCGCATGGAGCAAAAGTAGCACCCTTACAAGAAATCAGTCATCACAAACCTAATTACAGCAACCCCCTTCTCCAATCAAAACATTTTCACTGATATATCACTCTCCAATCAAAAATTAATTAATTTCATCCAATCTCAATAATTAATAATCAAAATACTCCATCCTACAACTTCGGTCCTCTACGAGTCTAGCGTTTACTCTGAAATTAAGCATTCGTTTATCCGTTAATAATCCATGGGCCGTACTCTACAACTATTCCAGGTACTTGATTTGTTTCAACCTCAATAGGTAAATAGGTACTGCCCTGAGCATCGGTCTGCCCCGTGTTGCGAACGTAGCACGCCTGATAGATTAGTTCCGTTAACCGTGTACAGGACGGCTTGTCCTAGGGGCAAAGACGCGAGCTACTCGTTTAAGGAGAAATCAGAATTGCTCTGGTTGGAATTTGATCCGTGTATAGTAATTAGAAGGTATAGGACTGTTAGATAACCATCAAAGCGGTATTGGAAGGTAAGGCGTAATAGATTTCAATTTGGGGGAATATTGGGGAAACAGGGCGTTTGGGGACTAATAGATGGACTAAAGGGGTATATTGATAGAATTAATTCTTATTTGGGGATAGGATTTTTTTTTCATGTCTCCTCATCGAAAATGTGTAGCTTTGAAGTACTTTAAGATTTCTATCAATGAAGGCAAGTATTGAATTAATGTCACGTTTTTTAGACAAGGTAAGTGTAGGATGTGGATGGTTTGTGAATGTTACTGACATTTATTTTCTTTATTTATCTAGTATGTTCTAATGATAAATGCTTGATAGCTGTAAAACAAATGTAATTATAGAATTATGGAGTTGTAGTATAAAAGTGTCTAAAAGAGAGTATTTTTATGAAATAGGCTACACAGACACTTTGCCGGATAAATCATGTTTATATATCATTTTTATGCCGGATATATCATCATATTTCTTCATATTAAACCCTATTTAATACTTTAACAAATCTAGTATGCATGTTTAGTACTGTAGTCAATAAATTAAAATATAAATATATAGAAATTATTCTTATTTAGTTTACCAATTCCAGAAATAAAAACGATTAAAATTTTATATAAATCTGGTATTATATTAACCATAAATATTCTTAGATAATTATATTTTATTGTGTCTAACTGCTATTAAATACAAAAACAGACATATGTTTTACATTGATTGCTCTTTTAAATTTAAGTAAAATATTTGAGTAAACGACCTGAATTAACAACTGTTACCAATAACAGTATATTCTGCAATTGTATTGCTTAACATTGTCCATAAAAGCATTGTGACCACATACTCTAGTTATTTCCAACACTTATCTCCCACAATATATCCTATTTCTATCTAAAAAAAGTTCTCTTCTCAACTCCCTTCAAAGATACCCGATCTCACCCAAAGTATTGTCTATCTGTGACTCCAACAACACAACAACAGTCGACTTCCTGGCTAACTGAAGCCCTCTCCGTATACATAAAGATGACCACCTCATCCATAAGAATGATTTGGCTGATGAGCTGAAGATGGCTTGTCATCGGATTAGATTGTTTTTCCCAGCTGCTGGGATGATTAGGTTAACTTAATGGAATGACCAAATATTGGACAGTTTATGAAACACGATGCTACTTTTCTGGGACCTCGATACATCATATTGGGGCTGCCAGTCGGGCGAGGGGGTGCATTGATTACAATATGTTAGGTTTTATCTTTGAGGTAGGTGAGAATGGCTAGATGAATGGGGAATTTCGAAATGGATGGGTTTTTGGGACATGAGTCGATATTGTGTTCGGGGTTTATTTAAAATGTATTGAATTGTGTTAGGGAAATGTTTTTTCATCAAACAGTTTCAGTACAATATTTCAGCTTGCACTCTCGGAAATAACACTTTCATTTTTGACGATTCATGAATCCTCAAGCCTCATTTCGTTAAATTTGAGGATTGTTTCGTCAAACTATCACGTGACTTTTGAGTTAACGCGAATCCCCACTTTTACGATCGTGATTTGACGATTCCATATCTTTATTTTTGAGAAAACTGAATCTCATTGTTGTACTCACATTCTCAAAAATGACGAAATATTTCTTTAGATTAGGCGACATTAAAATCCTCATAAAAATGACGATTCAAATGTCCTCACTTTGAGGAAACGAGAACTCGGAGCATTTGTCAGTTACGGAATCGTCAAAATTAAAGAAAATTTCGTCGTTTTTGAGCATTCATTTTTTAGAGTGTGTTAAGTTATTTTTTTAGCATAAATATGTTTTTGAAAATCACTTATATAAAATAAATATTGATATATACTAAATATATCTAGTTAATATTTGGTGTTATGGTTTAATGATAGTATTTAAAATTTTTATAGTAGTGTTTAATGGTTATGGCGTTGTCTTTGAAAAAATGAAAATATTTATTAAGTCTAGCAGCAAGTTGTATATTTAGTTATTAGAATATAAATATAAACTTGCATATCAAAATAATTTGTTCAAATTGTATTTATTATAAAAGGCCGATTTTCTGTAGAAGTCTAGCATTTATGTTTTACCATTTCATTACTTCAGATGTTTAAACCTCCATAAAAAAATATGTAGAAAAATGGTCAACACCGAAAATGGTAATGATATTTGTCAGAATATATCTTATGTTCAAAAGAGCAGTAATTTAATATTTTTCTTAAATCAAGTGTAAGAAATTTTAGAAGAACGAAATATTTTTTTTATAAAAAAAACACGTATTTTCTCCCTATTGTTTAGGCTATTTACGATTTCTTTGTCCTGTGGCTTTAAGAACGTGGTACTAATTTTTTTTATATCATCTGTTCCTCAAATTGTAAAATAAAAATAACAAACACTTTTAAAGGCCAAAAATTTCACGTGAAACCCCGCGTAGATAATTACTTTCGACAAACCTTATTTCCCGAAGAGCTCAAAAACCCGCTCTAGTGTGCCAAAGTGTCACCTTTCCAACCCAAGCGAGGATCGCAGCAAGAAAATGATTTAATGAGATCTGAAGTGATCCCAGCAATTATTGCAGAACAACTGTTTTTATTGGAAATATAGTTTCACGTGCAGCCTAATTAAAGTTCCGATTCGTAATGCACCTTTCGTCGTTAATTAGAAAGACTGCCTTTGACTAATCGATGCGTGGCTGCTTTTCCACGGCGACTGTTTCGTTTCAATAAGGACGCTAGGAATGCTGCTGTTGCGAATAGTTTCGGATGCAATTGGTTGGGGGAGGGAATGCAAGAGATGTTGCCGTTTAGTGAGCAGTTAGTGTTTATCTTGTTATTTTGTTTTAAAAGTAAACGTTTTCTTACAAAATGTGTTGGTTTTGTGGCAGTCAACATGATTATTTAATACTGGCCTTTCAGTTCGGATATCCTCTTCCTAAAGTAGTTATATCAGTGTAGTAGTTTCGTAGCAGGCAGTAATGAGTTGAGCCTAGTGTCACCTAAGTGTGGTTCAAAAATGTGACATTGTTCTTTCCTCAGATATAAGCGCTTCAAATCGTATTATGCAGTACTATATTATTAATTTTTTTATTATTTTTAGTGGCAGGTGATCGAGAAAGCTGAGGTCGTTCAATAGCGTACAATACTGTACCAAAAAAACCCTACCATAACACAATACCGTACCATAATATGAAATACTGTATCGTAACATACAATGTCGTATTTTGTTGCGCAATGTCGTTCTGTATTGCACAATATTGGATAATAACATACTCTAACGTATCACAGCATGCAAAACTGTACCCTACCATGACATACTCCTTAATAATTCCATTCCATAACATACAAAACCGTACCAACACATAACATCCAAAATCGTACTGGCCCATTACGTACAAAACCATACTGGCCCATAACGTACAAAACCATACTGGCCCATAACGTACAAAACCATACTGGTCCATAACGTACAAAACCTACTAGCGCATAACATCAAAAACCTCACTGGCCCCTAATATGAAAAAAATTGATGGTCCATAACATACAAAACCATACTGACATAATATCCAAAATAGTACCGACCCATAACATCCAAAACAGTACCGACCCATAACATCCAAAACAGTACCGACCCACAACATACAAAACAGTACCGACCCACAACATACAAAACAGTACCGACCCACAACATACAAAACAGTACCGACCCATAACATACAAAAATGTATTGGCCCATAACATACAATACCATATACAGACAATATATATTTATTTTGAGCAGCAAGTGATAAATACCACTGTGGTCCACTCTGTACTATCTGGAATTGTTGGGAAGGATGAATGGTGCAAAGAAATCAGCGATTGATGGCGAGAGTGGCCGTGGCAGTTGCTACAAGTTCTCGTGGTGAAGTTCGCGTGCAGAAATGTTTGCTACAATAAATAACGGGAATTCATTTCTTGCCATTATCACATGACGCGCAGTTGGAAGAATTTGTTCAAAAGCGCTGCTTGTTTATTGCTTCAAATCATTAGCTCCTCATTTTCCATTACAGGGCGCACGAATAATTTCGCTTGAAATATTTTAATCTCTTTTATTTGAAGAGAGCTCACTTAATTGTAACAGAAGAATTATTGTCATTTTCTCCGATTGTTTTGGGGCAATCTAACTAGATAGTTTGTTTTTTAAAATCGTTACGGGTGACAGCTTTAAATTCTAGTTTAAAAACAGATTTTCGTGCGTGGGGCCGTTTGACACGACACTTTTGCGTGAGTTTATTGGTATTTGATGTATCTGAATTCATTACTGAATCTTAAGCTTGAATTTTATTGCCAAAAGTTTCCTGCTGTCATTTGTTACTCGTAAGATAATACTCCTTCTCTAAAATATTAAACTCTTAGCAAAAACAAATGGAAGAACTTTTTTTGCTAAGTACTTTCTTTTCCATTGACATCGAAAAGGAACTTCTTTTTTCTGATTATCCTTACAAAATAAATGACTTCTTTTTAAAATATCAAATTCCTCTCCGAACTGCAGCTGAAACCATTTTTCAAGAATAGAGAATAATCTTTTTCCAACTTTGTTTTTGCAGGTGACATTGTACCGCCTCAAAAATTAGTTAAATGTTATTAGTTGTGCGAAAATTGTAATAAATGTTTATGCACACTATTTTATGTGTTTTAACACCTAACATACGTCATTAAATAAATTTTTTAATGTAAAAATGTTGATTTTACTTGGAACAAGCTCGTTTATGATAATTCTTATAGATTTTTTTTTAATTCTAAAAAATATCATTATAATTGAAAAATCTTTTATAAATGAAGGTTGTTCTTCTTTCCAATTTGTAATAAAACAGCTATTTTATTCTGTGAATATACTAGTATATCTGGCTAGAAACAATATCTTATTAGTGTTAATGAGTATTTTTTGAGGGCAAATGTTTATTTTTTTAAAAGTGAAGTTTTTTTAGTAGGGTTCATGCTAATTTTATTGTTCGAAAATGTGTTGTACTTTATTTGCATTATTGGAGTATTTACATTTTTAATAATTACATAATACATTCAAAGACGTTTGTTTGCTAAATTCTCTTTGATTATTACCTGTTCCAAGAACATCTGCCATGCTTAATGTACTAAAGAAAATAAATAAAAAAAGTTTGAGACATTCCATCTAAGTTCATCTTAGTTTTCCGACCCAATATCCAAATGACATTTTCTCCCTCTAAAATAAATCACCCCTTAAAAAATTCAAATCTTCCCCCAGCTGAAACCATTCTTCAGGAGTGACGAATAACTCTTTTTCCTCCCCCGCAAAATCCCAAAACTTTTCATTTTCCAGTGACACATTTTATGACAGCTTTACGGCATTTTTAAAACAAACAGGAGCTCTTAAAACGCGTGTCACATTACGAGGAGTTTCCCTCCCCGGCGCAAATCTACGAATGTCATTTGGAGGAGAACCTCGTTCTTTCATTCAGATTTCGGGGATGTCCTCGTAGAATATGGGTGCATGTCCCATGTTGTGGCATTGGCACTTGGGCCGTTTCAGAACAGGGTGCAGATTTAATGGCACTGAATGCTCCAAATAATCAGGATATTTTATTTAAGGATGTGGCGCATTTATATGCATTACTTTTGCATCTACCCCCTTTCCGGTACGCACCCTTTTTATTTTAACATTGAGAACTCATTTGATTCGGTCTTTGTTGCTAACGATGATTGTGTTTCTCGGCCGCAAATCGCTACTAAAACATCTCTGGAATTGTTTCCTTTCTGTCTCGTTTTCAAACAGTTTCTGACTTATTTATTTGCGTAAATGAAGGCTCGTTATTCGTATTGGAATGCATTTTGGGATACCAGTTCCCTTAAATTCTAACGGGTTTCTGATGTTTGGTGGCGCCTAATGTTTCCCGTTATGTATTATTGGCTGGGAACTGCCTTAAAGATTTCAAGTAACTATCCTATTTGATAGGAAGTGTCTTATATTTGGTAAAATTACTCTCGACTATCGTAAACCAAACACTAGAGTTGGGAATTTCCATCAAAGCAAAACAGATGCATTATGTTAAGTGAGATGTTATGAACGTTCGTAAATGTATTTTAGGAATTTTCCAGTAATAAATATTGAAGATGATTGTTTAAGGTTTTAAGAAGCCATTTCTTTTTCGTTGTGTAGAAACCAATATTTATTCATACCACCTCTAAGGTAATCAAAGGATTGGCGGAGAAAGTAAACATATTTGAGAAGCAAATTGTTTTGATGTAAATGCGTGATTTCAAATGACTAACAAAGCACTTTTGAATGAGTTGTGAGGTTTTATTATGATAACAAGCTTTAGCCATAAAAATTCTTTTGTTGTGAACTATTTCTTGGATTTAAGACTATTTTAAAGATAAAATAAAATTTATTTTTTTGTATAATTGTCATTTTTAAGAATTTCCAAACAACGCGACGAGTCAAATTTTTAAATTTAAAGTATATTAAGAGAAGTATTTATATTTTCTACTATATTGTCTACTGGGAAAGATTAATGTTAAAAAAATAAGACTATTCAGCTACATTTCTTTGTTATGGGTATTCATAAAATAAATTGTTTAAGCCGTTTTTTAAATCTATTATATCTCCTAGAAATATCGTGACCAACATTATTATCGATAAAATATGAAACTTAACCCAACCGCAAGTTTAAAAGTAAAACATTTTCTTTGTGCACAAATCCATGAACAAAAAATACTTATAAAATATTCAAGTAGAGGCCTTTGGGGGTTGTTGCACGCGACGTTTTTTATGTAAATAATGTTAAAATGTTGTTTTAAGGTTTATTAAAAAAACTTACTATTCTTTGTTATGTCTTTACGGAATTTTTTAGACTCATTCATGCATTAGGCAGATTTATAAAGTTTATTATTCAAAAATAAATTTTTAAGATAAAAATAATTGTTCTTTGCAAATTATACTTTATTGTGTTTTAAGTATTTTTGCCTCACAGAAAACCATTCGGAGATATTATCTGATTAAAGATGTTGGAATTAAGCAAGTAGGTTTTTGTTCAAGTAAATATTTCTTAGAATCCCTTCCACGAGCTTGGAAAGAAATCGGTACACAGCGGCATTTAGCTAGTTCTAAACTATTAATTCTCTAAGCTAACAACAGTTCTAAACTATTATCTTTTAATAAATAGTTTTTATTGCTTGTTAAATTTGTATGAAGTTCTAAGAATAATGATGCATTTTTTGCTCTAAAAATGGAAGGAAAACTATTTTACCTTGCACTTGTGATTACATTCGGTGTAGATACCAAAATAAATGGATTCAAATTTATTTTATTACATTTCTTTTGCAAAAAATTACAGAAAGTAACCGTTTGAACCAGCTTCTGTTCATTCAAATTAAAATTTAAATTGAAATCTAAATGTCTTGAAATTATTTTAAATTTCATTTCTGTAACAGATAATTAAAAATTAAGAACCATACTTTAAATTTCAAGATTATGTAATATTATCAAAACTGCATATCTTAAAGATTAAATGTGTCTCTGGGAAAATCTGAGGGTCAGGGGACTGGTTCATAGTCTGTATCCCTGAGAGAATTCAACACAACACATAATAAACTAACCCAAACAATCCCAACACACATTTAATTGTCTTCTCCTCTCCACCAAGTGCTACAGTTCGATAACATTTCGTGGGTCTAGCGAATTCCTCTGGAGGAGGCGTCCTTTTATAAATGCTTTTGCTCCAGGAGTGCGGGTCACTGTTAACTCTCTGCAATCTGATGGGGAAATGCCAGAGATTCAGTCCACTGAGGAATCGTAGGCCATCCATCTCGCCAAAAGACTCTTCTTCAGCACTTTTGGCTGCGGAATGCCGCCATATATCATTGGGAGAGAGAGTGATTGGCGACAGGAAACATTTACATCAGGAACAAGGTCAATCACGTCTGCCCACCCCTTTGCATGTGATCCATCATGGGAGAATGGACAACATTAGATATGTGTAATAATGAATATTACATTTCAACTGAAACAAAAGGGAATGTATTAGGACAATGGAAAGTTTCATGCATGGGTTTAATCATGCGAAGTGGGTCGCATTAAAAGTTATGTTTAACAAACATTTAATATGAATTTGAAATTAAGTAACTTGTCTGATGGTAGGGACTTTAAACATATTTAAATTGCTCGTACACAACTGTAGATCAGTAATTGTATTAACATACCTGGAAACTTTAAACTGGCACAGCATATATTGTCTAGAAGTGACATCATTAATTTACCTTGTGTAATTTTTAATTTCATTGAAATCAAAGTTTTCTTGTTTTAAAAACTAAATTTTTAACTTTTAAAAATATATGTAGTCGTAATTCATACAGAATCTCAGAAATAACATAATGGGATAAAGCAAAACTTATTTTAATCTTGTAAATATTTAATTCCAGCAACGGTACTTTACAGTCTATAATCTTTCTTTCAATTGGATGATTTATGCTTTCGGGCCTAATCATTGAAGACATCGATATCCATCTACTTCTGTTCTAATCCACGGCGTCTCTTAGATGAAGTCTTCCAGAATTATTTCCCAAGCTGTCGCAAGGCCCGCTGCAACTACTTAGGCGGCCTAAATTGTAATTGAAGACGGGGCGCGTCAAAGATGCCTATTTATCAGCACGGGATAAAGGGCAACGCTGCTTAACAGCTTCTTGGTGCTTCTAATGAAACTTTGCTGCTTCTAATGCGCTCGGCGAACGACTCGTCAAATTTATCGCTGCAAATTTTGCTTTTGATTGATAAGAATGGAACTCGTTAACCTTGTATGGGATCTTCTCCATCAATTGATAGAGTTTATCTGTAATGCTCGAGGAGTTTTTATAGGGAAGAGCATGTGTTGCCTCGCAGATTTAAATGAGACAATGAATTAGGCTAGAAGTAGATAAGTCCTAGGATGGGTTTGGAGAATTTTATTTACTTTTTTTTACTGATGGCTTATAAAATAAGGTAATAAAAAAACATGAATATCTTAATATTACTAAGTCTCTATAAATGCACAAAACTTGAATCCTAAATGGTTCTCCAGAAATTTTACAAACCGTAGCATATTAGTTACAATTTTACTAAGGGGTCTGCACATAGTAACATTAAAACATTTTACTTTAAAAATCAAAAATAAAACATAACCAGAGAATGTTTATTTTATTTAACTTTACATATAATTGTTCGACCTCAAACTAGAAATATTTAAAGTATCATTAGCTAATTCCCAAAGACCCCAAAACCAAACACGGTATTTAAATTTCATTTTTTTAAATCAAGAAAACAAATATTGTATCAACAAAAATAATTTTATTCTACAAACTAACTCAAGATTGAAAATATTTTTCATTTAAAAACCGATCTTCAAATAAATGCAGAATACTTAATTGTAAAATTATTCTCAAAAAGAAAATGTCTAAATAATATATCTCCCAAAACAAATATGAAAAAAAATACTGTAATCCATTATTTATAAATAAATGCTCAAACACAGATGAAAGATGCATTCATTATTCAAATACTCAAGATAAATATTTTTTTTAAAATCTAAAAAAAAAGCAATGCCGCCACAAAAGATGACCTTTTAAAAACTTTTCAATTATGGAAAAAATGAATAAAGAGATATTTAAAAAAGAAACTCTCTTTCAAAATAACTTTTGTCACCAGGGCTTATTCTCCGAAATTCCTTAATTATTTAACATTTCACCTTTGTGACAAAAAATGCTTTAAAATATCATCTTCGGATCGATCAAAGACTCAGAGTCGACTCTGGTGGTTTTCTTTAAAATTCAATAGTTGAATGTTTACCCTAGATACGTGCATTTTAATGGCCGATTTTCTTCTTCGTTCATCGACATCTGCTGTAAATTTATTCGTCCATTGAAATTGTCTAGCTGGAGCCTTAATAGCTGACCTTAATACCTTTTAGAACAGGGGGGAGAGGGAGGTGATATTTTATTTAACCAATTATAACTATTTCGTCGATAAATAACAGATGCTAAGTTCAACGTACCAACTCTGTATTGATTTTTATTAATGTGTTTTGTAGTTTGTTGGAAATAAAGATGCTTTGATTTTGCGGAAATTATTTTATAGACAATCGATTTTTTTTACAATGACGGTAGCGATATGCTAATATTGATAGAATGTAAATGTAATTATTTTGATAAATATGAATTGATTGTTATTGAATATTTTTGCATGTTCAATTTTATCATTCATTAAAAAATATTTTACTCTTCTTTACTTTATTATCATTATTCAAAAGTTTTCTTCTATAAATTATGCTTAGTATGTTTTTGCTTCTTAAAAATAATATATAGTAGCAATTGTAAGCCTCAATTTGGATTCTGTATTCCTTTTAATTTTAGATGATTACATGTTTATGTTTAAACTTGACAAGTCATTTTTGTATTATTTATTTTTAGTAAAAATGTTAAATTTGTCTGTATAAAGAAAGGTTCTTGTATTTTAGTTTAATAAAGCAATAATCATGTTTACCTGCTGCACAGAAACAGAAAAATAATTTAAATGCATTTATATAATTTTATATTTAATTTCAATACTGAAACTATTATTTAAAAATATGTGGCAATAATCATTCATTGCATATTTGATAAATCCTTTTGCCCATTTCTGTAACTACTTCGCAACAAAGTTTAAATTATGTTGCATCCATCAATTATCCGCCTTTCAATAGCGAACCGCTCGTACCTTCATCTAAATTAATGAAACGATCATTCCCCCCTTTCTCAAAATACAATTCCCTCGTACTTCAATAACGCAGAGAGAATTCGTAATCACAAGAAAGTAATTGTGTTTCTGGAGCCCTATTTGAACAATTACGGGACCAAAACATCGGCTTAAGAATTCATCCGATTTCTTTGGACCTTACCGACCTCCAATGGATATCAAAGAAGGTCTTATAAGTTGGCTCAGCTTATATGCGTTAGTCGAAATGCTCTCCAGGCGCGCTAATACTCAACGTGGGGAAATGTTATGGCTGTATTTATCAAGAGCCTTATGACTTATTAATACCTCGGAGGTAGTAACTAAGTGCTTTTGGTGTCATAAAGTTTTAATTTGGATTCTAGGAGCTATCGGCAAGGCTTCGATGCTATAATTATATTCCTGCAAATATATGACAACCCATGTTTATTAACGTTCTTTGACGTAATAATTTCTAGATGTCCGGGACGAAGGCGTGCACTTAGTTTTAGTTAATTTAATGCCCCGCTCCGATTGAATACGTATCTTCTAGTCCAGCTTCAAGAAGCCCCGATTTTCCCTGAATGGAGGGAACTGCCATTTCAAAGGATTGGGTACCGCCCCCCTTTACCACTGAATTCTTAACGACCCATTTGCTGTAGTTTTAATGGCAGCGGCTGCTCTCTGATCAGTTAACTCGCGTGCGAAAACAAATTTGTTTAACGCGAGGAAAATTGAGAATCCAAAGATTTATCATTATGTCTTCAATGTTTGATTGCATCCCTGTTTATACAAGACGCCTTTGGCTTTCAGAGGCGGGAAATGGGAAAGATCATGGGTAAATGAGTGCATCCTGGAAAAGTTAGTTTCGAGGTATTTCAAGTTTAATGGCTGAAAGCCACTACTTCAGAGATATGTGGAGTTTTTGCTTTGCGTGATGTTCGGGGCGATTGTTTCGGGGGGAATTTTAAAAGGAACGGTTTGTGCGATGTGAATTTTGTTTTGTTTTTAATTTTAACAAATTGCATCGGGAGATGCATTTTCTTTTCGCTTGGAATAGATTTGTGTTTGTTTTCATTAGTGGCCGTTCAAAAATTAAATGTTGGTAAACAGGACAATGTTGTTATTTAGTAAGAAGTTATTAATGCATAAAGTATTGTTCAAATGAAATAAAAAAACATGCATTGAACATTTGGAAATATATTTTTTTTAAAGTTGAGAATACAAAAAGTCTTGAAGCCTTTTTCACGATTGCTTTATTTTTCATTCTCTATAAAGTTAGAATAAAAGATATGAAACAACTAACGGTGTTTTAACTGCAGTGAGCACCGTATACTGGTGCATCTTATGATGGATATTATATATGTAATTAACCATTAAAGTTACACTAATTTAGTTAGAATGAAATATACACAATGATATATGTGGAGTTATTTAAGTAATAATGTTTAAATTACAGAATACGCAATGTTCAAATGTATATTTTTAACAATTGCAAAGTTATTAAAATATTCTTCGGTTTTAGTGAGACATAAAAGTAACAAATTTATGCTTCTGCAATATCTTTTTCAAAGGAATAATTTGAGTTACACTTTCTAATGAAACCTAATAGCAAATTTTATTATAAATTTCCAATTTTTCTAATTACAACCAGCGCCAAAGGTGTCTAAAATTCACAATTTTAGAAAACTGAGCCAAATTTTCCTAGCAACGTAATTAATAGTCACTTTTTGCCTGATCCAACCGGTCAGCGGGCTTCGCTTTGCTCTGATAAAATCGCGAATTCACTTCTCTTAAAAATTTTTCTAAAATACATCAATGGTGTCTAAATATTCCCAAATTTAGAAATCTTAACCAATTTTTCCAAGCAATGTAATAAATAGTCATTTCTTGCCTGATACAACCGGTCAGCAGTCGTCTGACGCTGATCCTGGCTGTGAACAAATTCGCGAGCCAGATTCTTTAAATTACCTATTCTTGTAATTACAATCAATGATAAAATATCTCGTCGCTGTCTAAAATTTCACGAATTCAGAAACCAATTTTTCCTAGCAACGCAATTAATAGTCATTTCTTGCCTGATCCAACCGGTCAGCAGCAATGCCCTGACGCTGATCCTGGCTGAGAACAAATTCGCGAATTGTTCAATCAAGCCGATGGCCAATGGGTTCGGGCAGCGGGTAACAAACGAGCGTTCGCCGGTCACGCGTGGGGATGCGGAGTGACAACGTGTCGGGAATTGGGTATCGCGAGGAAACAGATTAACGCTATCCCTCACGTTCACTTTCATTATTCGACCTGCCTTGCTTGGGTACAGGGGGGCTTCCCCAGATTCAGGAATAGTATCGGGAAATAGGGTTAAAACCTTTAAACTTCACTCAGGGCCCAACTTATAAACAGGGCACAAGCAAGTTTGGGTCCTGCACGGCATTCATTAATATATGTATGAACGTGATTTTATTTATTTAAAAAATGTGCAAATAAACAACATTTGACATTAATCTTAAATGCTCGTGTAAGCATTGCAATTCCAAAACCCTTATAAGAATTTTTACACACATTTAAAGTGTGACTTTGAAAAAATAAACTTCAAGTTTTTTTTTTATACCTGAAATTAAAAATCATGGTAGAACTACTCATATATAAGTTTGTACTAACTGTACCAGCTTTATGTTAGGTACTCATCTGCCATAAGAAAAGGCAATTGATGGAGTACACATTTCCTTCCAATTATCCTAATGTGGTTAGATTCCGATTACTTTGGATAATTAGAGTTCAACTATACATTGCAAATTTTAATCATATCACAAATATGGACCTTAAAGGGCTCAATCAAAATTATCCTGACTGGTTCTGTAACTTAACTCTAACTACTCACCCCTAACATCTATTTTCTTTCTGACAATTTTTTTTAAAGATTGTATGAGTAAAAATAGTTTGTAGCTATTTTTAATTAATTTCTAACAATAAGGAAGCAGTTTTTATGACTACAATTATAACATAAGATATTATAACAACTACATATTTTTTATTTGTATCACTGTAACAATTAATTAAGGGTAGGGTAGGTACATATATATTTCGGCTTGTGTGCTTCATCAGAGACGCGCTTATATTAATACCCGCAGATACGCTTATTAAGACAGACACATAAAGAATTTTTACTGTCACAGAGAAAGGAAGTACACCCAGGGTGAAATTGGAAATTGAACCCGCTCACATTACAGCTCGCAGACTGCTGTCTTAATAGTCCAAACCACTCGGCCATCCGGGCCACGTAATCAACTAAACAATAATTAAACAAATGATTTCCCAAAATGTAAGATGAAATAAATTTTCGAATATGATGCAAGAATGCGAGACATAAACATGCATGAGTAGTACAATTATAAGTAAATAATATCAATAATTCCTGTTGGAAACAAGTAACAAATTGCGTGTTTATTTATTTGAAATTATTATTGAAATAATTATAAAAATCCTTTTCCAATGAATTGTAAAAAAAGTATCTTTAATAAATCCTAATTGGCTATTTATTAAGTCGAAATTCCTTGCTAATTTAAAACCAGAGTTTTTGAATGATGCATAAGATTATTAAATTCACTGCACATTTTAATAACAATTATGGATTAAATGTCTTCATTTTCTAGCTACTAATTCATATTACTTTAACAAGCGAAATTTGTTTTGATTTAATGACTTATTGATTAGGCCAAAAAAATGTATTTAATATTAACAAAATCACTGATTTAATTTATATAAAGGAATAATTAGCTGAATATAAAGTAAAAAAATATTCGTTATTTATCCAATCATGAACAAATTAGTTTTTCATATATATTTTAATGGGACGATAAAGCTAAGTAAAGAAATTAAATTTTTTATTATATTTTGTCAGATTTTAAAGCAATAAAGATTTTTTTTATCATATGGTAATTATTTTATTTTTTGTTATAAGAAAAAGTTAATGTAATATTTTAAATTTCACCATAATTGCGATAAGTAGATTATTTGGCACAGTTATTAGCTGTTGTCAAATCGATGTACGAGGTAAAAATGTTGTTTAATTACTTTACTACCATTTTTGGTAGTGCTTTAATCAACTGTAATACATTGCATAGGTAGCTTAAAATTAAAATATTTTTGTTTTCTATCGTACATACAAAATTATTAATAAGAGTGATTGTTTTAAGATTATATTATTATTTAGCATTTATGTTGCAACACAATAAAAAAAAACGATAAAAATAAACTTTCTGTCTTATATTGGGAGCGTAAAATTTATGTATCGAATATTGTTAACAGTTTTAGTTCCATGAAAGAAAAATAAGCTATAGGCTAATTCCATTTAACTGTAGTGTAAGTCACGATTTAAGAGGGGATTAAAAGCTTTTTTAATTTAAAAATAAATCAAATTAAATGAAGTACACTACATTATTTAGTTATAATAAGTGTAGAACAACTATTCCGCATTTTTTTTCATTCAATGTTAAAAGTTGTAGTGATAATCACTTTTTACAAATATGACTTACGCGCTACAGACAGGATAATTTTGCATGGTATGTATAGCTGTAAATTATATTATGGATATCTAAACAATATTTATTTGAATACAAAGCTTATATCATGTTTCATTAGAAATTTTCGATATTACCATCAACCAGAAAGTGCATCATAACTTTATTTCTAAATAATACAAAATTCTGCTGTGGTACGAGTGCAACGATGGACCTCTGCAATGTTTACGAAGATACTTTTCAAAGTTGCTAAAAACAGAAAAAAAATGAGCTTATGATGATTTTGCGTACTGCGTCTCTAAAAAAAGCACCCTGAAATAACTGATAAAAGTTTTAATTTGGAATTAATATCTCCCATTTCCTATTGAAATACTCTCCCCCCCTCCCCCCCCCCCAACTAAGATGACATTTCGACTGCCCATTCAAACACCCCCAAAAAATCCCGAACTACGTGCTTAACCTAAAGTACGCGTGTAATTTTAATGACCTACCACGAACAATGAACGGATATCATTACGTACTGTGAACTAGTGCAGGAAAGGATAATAGAAGGGTCTCTTTTCATATGGTTCGGGACCCTTAGCAAATATAGATATGGAACCCGTCTGATTGGGGAGGGAAGCAATTATGAAAAAGTTATTCAGCTTTCTATAATGGGTGATATCGTGACGATTTCATATTCCTGTGAAAATTATTAGCGATTTTCTATTTTTGGTTCGTGTGATTCGGAGTCTATATCTCGATGGTAATTATTGTTATCGGAGTTAGTTTTGATTTAGCTCAGTTTGGTGATATATTTCAAGAGGAATTGTCAGTCCCATAGAGCTAATGCATTAGTTTTAGAATCACAACGTCCGTAAAAGTATTGTTTTCTTATGTTATTCCTTTTTTCGAGATATGGTAATCAACACAACAAATTTTGAACGAAACACAAATTTGCAACCAACACACCAACACAACCATCACAAATTCGAAACGAGAATTTTAGTTATATATTTTGAAGTTTTAAAATGCCTAAAACATACAGCAGGTGGCGACACTACTATAAAATTTTATCAATTAATAATGAACTAACCTGATGATATTTGCTTTACAATTTTGTTTTGAATTGATGTTATGATGATTACCATACCTAGTGAAAATGGGATAACATGGCAAATCAATTCTTTTACATAAGTTGTGATTTCAAAACTAATGCATTAGTTCTATAGGACTGAGAGTTTCTCTTAAGTCATAAAGTGGTGGCGTTAGTTTCCAAATGTATAGGGCTTTGGATACAATAAATTTTTTGGTTATATATGCCTATTAGTTGATTCCAGTCAGGTTTGCATTGCAATTGCTAACGTGTTGGCTGGGTTACATTTTTTTATGTTTCATTTAGTAAATGTGTCATTGGTACAATTATTGATAATATTGCTAATTAAAAGTATAATCATTTATGCTTATATTCAGCTATAAGTATACCTGATTCTAGTTTACATGGCAGTCAAATAAGTGCGTAATTTTCCAATTAATCCAATTTAATACCATTTAAGCATATTCCCCCTCACATATACCTTATAAGGCCCCCTCTCACATTTCATCTTCCGATACTCGATCACGCATTCTCTAAGATCTTTGTTGGCTGCACTTGAACGCAACTGTGTAGTAAGCACTTCTCGTCACCTCACTAAGCTTTTACTATTCATTAACAGCACAACTTTAGAACCCTCTTCACGAGCTGTACTTAAACATTTAGTTTTAGTAGAAGTTTAAGTTTTACAAATGCGGTGCGATAGTGTCTGTAAGGATTTAATTCTAAATCATATCTCTTATTAAAATTTTGCCTCTAACTTTGCTTAATACACTCTGGACTATTTTATACTAAAGTATTTTGTCATTAATTCATTAATGTAAAGCAAAACAAGATTTTCAGTTAGTAAATTCTGATAAGAAAACTTTTATGTATTACAAAAAAAAAAAAAAACGTTTTATAATTTGATATGCAAATTAAACTTATTGCATGATTTAATCCACTGTATATTAATAGTTGCATATATGCCATATTAACCCACTTGAAGAAGCGTCATTTTTCACACGTGTATTACAATATTGTTCCAATATTTTGTTAGAATATTATAATTTATTTCTCTTCATAATTAAGTTTAATCAAATTAGTTCTAATATATAGCCCTACAACGCGAAAAAGTAAACATTTACGAAATATTAAGTAAGCAGATAAAATTATTTACCAAGTTAATGCAAATATACTTTTGCCCTTTCCTCAAAAATAATGTTCTTCGCCGTCTTTTATAAAACTAAGCCTTCATTAGTTATTTTTAACAAAGTTCATCCCTGAGCTTCCCCAAAATCCTTCTCCTAATTTGGCAGAATTAAACCGGGCCTTATTATTAAACTCATTAGGGTTAATCAGAAATTACCATGATCAGACTGCAACTAATCGATATCTTATTCAATAAACAATGCATCTTCCCAAGAACAAAAAAAGGGCCCTTCCTTTAACCAGCCATTCCAATAAATGTCCTCGTAAGCTTGCCTAAAACGATTATTTCATTAGTTCTTTCGAGACTCGTCTTCTTCTTCGAGTGCAAATAACCTGCAGTCGCGGCTCCTTGGCTCCATGTTGTGGGCTCTGATTTAAAATGTTAATCTTGTTAACAAGCTTGACTTCCAATTTCCAGTGTCTTCGTTCAGCGGAGGACATTTTCTCGGAACGACACTATTAGACCGCCTACTCCGCACGTCGCTCATTTGCATAGTGACAATGGACTTTCAAATACTTTACATTGGGCTGATAAAGCTGTAAATAACCCTAGACTGGATTTTTAGCACATTGGGTTAACCCTTTCAGTCCCAATGACAATTGGGGCTGGGGAGCCCAGTCGGTTAAACGCTCGCTTACCATGCGGAAGGTCCCAGGTTCGGGTCCAGCATTGCTAAAGTAGCTGCTGACCTATAAACGGCCCGTGTAGTCAAAAATGTCCGACGAATAATACCCCGTGTAAGGGAGTGCACGTTAAATATCCTTCAAAGTCCTAACGCTGCGTACGATGACGCCCTTAACGGTTGCGTTGGATGCCTATTCAGGTGTTGGCTCGTCATCTGACTGTGTTTCTAAAATGCGATGCCCGTCGCCAATTGCCCTCGTGTAGCTCTAGTGCGACGATAATTCAAACCAAACCCAATGACAATTTAGAAAAAAAAATTATTGTTTATATCCATTTATGATATCAAAAATCACATCATTCGATTCTTCAAACTTTTATTCTATTCGAAAATATTTTTTAATAATCCTAATAGATGTTAGCACCAGACCTGTTATTTTTAAAAATTATGTCTAGAAACAAGATGATGCCAAGTGGCATCAGTGTGACTGAATGGGTTAAAAATAAGGTGTTAAGTGTTCTTTTACTAGTTTCAAATTAATAGTTTTAGTACAATGGGCTTGGAAATAAGGTTTTATATTATAATCGGTATATAAATAACTTTTAGTATAATGAATTTTTAGTATAATAGTTACAAAATAATAACTTAGGCTTTTCGTAAACTTATTCATGCACAAAGCATCATGCATCGTCAACTGGTTATCAGTATTTTTTTTATTTAAGAACTTATTTAAAAAAATTAAATCTTACTAAGTGATTGTTAAATGTTAAAGCTTATGAGGGTAAGGAAGCAAAGTTTTCGATTTTATCAGAAAGCATGTAACAATTTAATCGAATTTCATCTGATTTATTTCGAGAAATCGGCTGTCCTACGAACGAATCCTATAACGAATTTATTAAAATTGGCAATTTTAGGTATTTGGATAAAAACCAATCGATAAGTCAATTTAAAAGTGTAAAAGAGGAGACACAATACACGAGCAACGAAGGCTCTTGTATGACTTTAATTTAATCATACACAAACAATTTACCATGTTGTCTTCATATACTAGTTTTCAAAGTAAAAAAATGACAACAGTAGATTTTAATCTATGTTTGCCGATAGGTATAACTGAAACCCTGTAAATATGAATACTTATAAATATTTCTAGTTTTCATTTCTTTTAGAAAATACTCTGAGTCTTTATTAATATTTTATTGAGCACTTTTATATTATCTTTAATCTCTTAAGACCCGAGCAAAAACCTACAAGTATATTCTTAATCTAAACATACTTTTCATACGAATATATGCTAAAAAGTATATTTTTCAAGGAAATTTATTTTAAAAAAAATTATGTTTAATAGTTACTAGTTACACGCCTTAAACTCTAGAAATACACATTTTTGGTGCTATAAATGCAACAAAGAGGCCATATCACTTATTTGTTGTTAACATATTGTTTTAACATTGTTTTTAATGTAAAATGCTTTTAAAATTAACTACCAAGACAAATTTTTACAAAAATTTAAATTTTTATTAAAGAACTCTAATATCGTATTGGCCCTATTCAACTTTATTTTTTTATTTACATAAATTACTGATATCTGTAATCAAAGAATGAAAACTGATATTTGGATCTTCTTCTATCGGATCAGTTCAATTTCGGAACTAATTAATGTGTTAATTGTTTATGGGGAGGTTTTGAAAAATGTCTCCAAATTATACTCCAGGTCGCAAGAGGTTAAATATCCTTTACTCATTTTTAACGTCTACCCGTTTGAATGCTATCAAACCAACCTAAACGAGTGGGAGTTTCTAAGTAGCGGGAGAATGAACTTGTTTCTTAAGGAGCCGCGGATAGTGGCTGCACACTGCAATTTCAGCAGACGTAGCAGGAACCTTTCATACGTGGCAGAGATGTTAGTTGCCTACTCAGCGCTTAGAGGGGATGGAAAGCAATGAAGGGGTAGAGCTTAGCTGTGTCTGGAAGAGTTCTAGAAATGGCATTTGGGAGTGTTTGGTGGGTATAGTGGTTGGAATCGATGGGGTAGGTAGAGCAAATTTGGGGAATTGGAGATTGGAAGGGATTTTTAAGGGGTTATGGTACCCAAAAATTGGTCAAATTATTGATTTTTCAGTTTTTTCTATTTTTTCAGTTTTCTTATTAGTCACAATATCTTTCAATAATTTACTGAAAGCTTCATAATTATATCTTCTGTAGAAAAAAAGTTTTAGGAATGACTCCAGAAAATATTTAATAAGTTTGAATACGTATTTCGTCTGCTTTCTCTGTGTTTTTTTTTTCAATTCTTGTGTTTAATAAATCGCTAAGGCTTTTTTGCTAATTAAGTTCGAATTTTGAAATTCTTAACCTGTGTTTTTATATAAATGGTGTAAAAAATAGTGCATGGAATAAGGTCTATGTATACTTTTTTTTAAATGTTGAATTCAATAATATGTAATTTTTTTTTTTGTAATTTTCCGTGTAAATGCGTGTTACTTTTTAACTGTAGCTCACATTTTTAAATTATATTTTTCAATTTTAAAATCCATGCACAGTTCTTAATAAATATTAAAAACACTTAATGTAAAAGTTTGGTGTTATTTGGAGTTATTCTCAAAATTGGAAGAGGTGTAGCATTTTTAAAAAGTTCAAAATTTCGATTTTAAAAAATGAAAAATACTAGTAAATATTTGTTTTTATTGCTAGAAAATGTTTAATTCGAGTGAACATTATATAAAACTGCTATAATATACAAGTTTATGTAATTTCTAGAAATAATATTTTGTGTACCGTATTCCCTTAATATGTAGGTTTGTTCTAGCAATGCTGGGTGTGATAATCAAAATACTACTAATAAGTACATATATGTTATCGTTTAATACAAACGAATGAACGAAATGTTAAACTCAATGCAAAATGGAAAGACTGGCCTTGAAGAGTTTAGTCTAACGATTAATCCTGGTAGAAAATGTAGTTGGTCGCCTTCGAAATATGTCGCACTACATGGTACTTATTCTATGTGTGGGCCTTTTGTATCTTCTCCATATTATTGGTAGAGAGTGCTTGAGTCATTGATGGCAGGATTTTTGTTGAAGGTTTGGTTATAGAGCTTTTTTAAAACACTTTTTCAGATTATAAGTTATTTTCTCGTAAATACCTTCAAACAGTTGTTCGTGGTTAGAAATAATATTTATACGTTTAAAATATTTAATAATATTTTATACGTTTAAGTACATTAAATACTACTTTTTCTAAATGCCGAAGCATCTAAAAAGATAATTAATTTTCAGATGCGCCTAACTGCCACCTTAGTGTAAAACCATTTTTTTTTTGAAAATTTAAATATTTACCTTCGCGACAATTCTATAGTTCCAACGTCTTTCCCAAGCACATTACCCTTTCCTTTATCTCCAACTTAACAAATTCTATTACAATTTAAATGTAAACACTTCCCAAACAAGTCCCTCATTTGTAGTAAACAAACTCCAACACTTCGGGCAGGCTCTACTCAATTAATTCCAGAAAGTGTTAAGCGTATAATAGTTTTCCGACGCTCTTTCGCGCTCATACTTCTTTTTAGTCCGTTCGGTATGCTCATCTCATTCCAAATAGTGGCTCTATGGAATGTGAAAGAAGACAAGACTTTGATAGTTTATACCTGTTACTTGACTTTAAATCTATAAAACTTAACTTTTATTTTAGAAAACTTTTTCTATGAGTTGCTATTGTTTGTTTCATTCTAAATTTTTACTTCGAAACAGAAAGAAGCTTTACACTCTTAAAAAAAAAGAGGGAAATCCACTCCAGTAGGAGAAGTGCATTTTCGACACTGGTAAGGGAGTGAATATTAACTCAGACTGAGTTAAAATCACTCCTTTGGAGTGATCCTTCAGAGGTTTAACACACAAAGAATCCACTCCTTTCGGGGAAGTGCATTTTCTAGACTGGAGGAGTGAAAATTAACTCAGACTGAGTTACAATCGTTCGTTCGTTTTAAGAGTGTAGGAATTTACTTTCAGACTGTTTACAAACATAAAATTGGAGAATTTCTTTTATAGAATCCTTGGTAAACTAATTCATTTTCTTATGAACGTGTAAAATTATTAAAAATCATGTGAAATGTGAGACTTTATAGATTCTATTTAAGAGTTAGTATGAATATTTCATATTTTGCTAGACATGTCGTCTAAACATTTCTTTGCTTTTTTGATGAATCATTAAAACAAAAACATACCTTTCCGTAAAAACACATCACTAAAAATTACAGGTAAAATTTTTTTTTAATTGATTCAGTCGCCGGATTTTCTTATCGATTTTTCAGTAATGATATCCATTAAGTATAGTAAACTTATTTCGTATACTGCTATTTGTATGAAAAACACATACTGACTGTATCTGTATATATTATTCATTAATATTTAGTAAACACTGTGTAATACCAACATTTTCTTGACACCGTTTTTTTCATGGTATTGTAGGGAATTCAATCATTCTTTATAATTTATGAACTACGAGATTTAATTAATTTTTAACATATTATAACTAAAGTACAAATGACGATATTGCAATACAAGTCGAAATATGAGTTCCTTGTATAATATTCGGTTCAAATTATGAGAAAAAAAACTTAAACCTAAAAAAAAAAAACTTATGTTCAATACAAAATACGAGCAATATAAAACTACGCCCTCTGTTTCTTAATAGCACAAACATTGACTAACTGTTCGATTGAAAAGACCGTTGTCAAACCTGTGTGTAGCGTACGTTTAGCATGCAAGGCCTGTTCCATTTGAGTGGCACAGGGCTCGAACTCGGTACCCACTTGAAAAGACAGGTCCCGATGCAATTAGTCTTAAGACAATAAAGGAAAAGAAATATTTGTTTGTATATTGAAAGAGAATTGCAGGTTTGTTTAAATGTAGGGAGTAAATATAATTACTAGATGCCGATTGTCGTAATGTACTTGCCCATCGGAATAAATTTTGTACAATTGGGGGAGGGGGGGGGGGGGTTGTTGAAGCATTTCGCTAAAATAAGTTCGTAATAATTTGAGTAAAATAAAATTTATTTTAGTTAAAAGAAATTATTTTTAGGGCTAAACGTCAGTTTGGCTTGCAAGTTAAGAAATATTATCGTATTTAAATGTTAATTGACAAAATTTAAATGGATTTAAGTTTTTAAGCTTAATTGATTTTACAAGAAAACATTATTTTAAATAACTTTTGTGGAAATACTTAATGAAAATTTATGTATTAAATGGTTTTTTATTGGCACTTTGATTAGTGAAATTCTGAAAATTAATTCTTCTTTTTCGGGAATTTTCTTATTTCGTGTGATGTTATTTTAATTAAAAAATCTTAAATAAAGCTAGATGAAATAAAAAAAATGCTAAAGTATATAAACTTAAAACAACTCTATTAAAATTTTTTGCACAGGCAGATTACAGTAAAGAGAAAATTTAGTGCAATTTATGTTATTTAGACTAATTACATTTTCCTTGTTAGTTAATTGAATACATATTTAATATTTGCTTTTTCCTTTTTATTAGTACTAGTTGATTTAATATGCAGTCCTCCAATATAATTTATTTACCCCTGAGTAGATTGTGTTAAAAAATTAATTTAACTTCGTATTCAGGGAAAAAAATGCATAGATTCTCAAAAGCCCATTTTATGTGCAGAAAAATAATTTTACTGACGATTAAAAAAATGAAAAGTTGATTGAAAAAAATAATTTAGCAGTGTTAGTAGATTTTATGACTAAAGTTTTAAAAAATGATTGCTGAGCAAATTGGCCCATAATCAATGGATTGCTATTTTTAGATTTTAAAATAATCGATTTTCTATATAAGAAGCTAATTCCATGCAGAATGATCAATTCTGTGGTGTAAGTCATGTGTGTTAAGAAGCGGTTATCAATTAATCTTCTAACATTTAAATGAAAACAATTTAGCGAAATAATTGATCTACACTTACTGAAACTAAAGAACATAACCCGTTTTATATATTTTTTTTTCCAAATTTGAAAAGGTTTTTTACCCTTCTGATTCGCACTATAAAAAATCTTCAATCAGACGGAATTAGCCTAAAAAAATTTCGCAACATACAAAATTAAAGATCTGTATGCAACTATCTTTTTCAAAAAGTTTTTTTTATAAGTTTTAATTATCAAGCAAGAACAGCAAACAAAAGTAATTTTTACATTTATTTTACTTTTCTTACGCATTACCATTTTAAAGCATTTACACTTCAGACAATTAACATTTACTCAAATGCCTCGTTAAATACTCCACAAAGCAATATTGGTGTCAATAATTAAAACAATTGCATACTTATAAAATAAATCCGATAGTCTTCTCCCCATACGGTATTATTAAATTATATTGAATGTAGCATGCATGCTCATTAGTCAATGCCTTAAGCCTCTTATAGAAACATATACTTCGATCATCTTAATTACGCTAATAGGATTCAATTCACATTTCTTCTTATAAAAACTTCATTTTTGAATCTCAAAGAATTTAACGGAAAAGTTGCGCACTAATTTGACGTCTGGTTTCATGCGAGTTTCTCCTGAAAAGTGAATATTATTGATTACAGGATTACTGAAAGATTAAATCTGATTCGTGTTAATGATTGGGAAGGATTTTTTTCTTTTAAAAGTTGTTCTAACTGCTGTTGGTCAAAATCTTCATTTAAAGTGTTTTTAAAATTCAAAGTATTTAAATGGCGTGAAATGTTTGCAGTTAAGGTTTTTTGTAATGGTTATTTCGTACTAGATACACCATGAAATGGCATTAAAAATAATTTTGTACACTCTTAAAACAAACACTCCCAATTTAACTCAGTCTGAGTGGATTTCACTCCTCCAGACTGGAAAATGCACTTCTCCTTTTGGAGTGGATCCTTTGTGTGTTAAACCTCTGACAGGATCCCTCCAAACGAGTGATTTTAACTCAACTCCAACTGGAGTGGATTTCACTCTTTTGTTTTAAGAGTGTAGTTCCGAAAGTTTGGCAATTGACAATCGAATTTTGTTAACAATATACTAGGTATGTGACATTTGCGACTATTAATTGTTGCTCGATAAATCAATGTACGTTTGCAGGTAGTTATATACCTCACAAGGAAATTACAACAACTTTAAAACCTAAAATGTTCTATGGTACCTACCTTTTGTACACGCGCTTTTTTCTCGAATAAATTAATATGACGTTTTACATGTACTGGGAACTCGTGTACCAAATTTGAAGTCAGCGGCTTTTTGTTCAAGATGTAGAGTGGTTTCAGGATGGTGGAACACTCACTGTTCAAAACCACTTTTTCAGATTCAGCACCATCCTGAACGTGTAGAACACAAAAAAAACCCTTTATTTCAGATTTTCGACCCTCCTCAGAATACTTTCATTTCTTTATACTTCATATCAGGTAATTGAAAGCAATAAAAACTAATCCTTTTTAGTAAAAAACACGTAAAATGAATATAGAAACTAAAGTCTCCATTTTTTTTATAAACATCAAGTTTTTTCATTCCATTCACATGTTCAAATACCATTTTCTATCGAGACATTTAAATGTCGTAATATATTTTTCAATTCGTTAATTGAAAACTTTTTGTCAAGAGTGCAGTCCAAATGTCACGTTTAAGTATTCCGAATAAACCAGCACCGAAATCTAAATCTCAAGTACTTGATTTGGATTTGCACACTTGACGAATTGCAATTCGATTTAAATGTTTACCTCATTTTAATTTCACTCCTACCCATTTAATTTAAGAGCCTGGACGAAAAGAAATAGTTCTTTTTCATTCGACGTATTTATCAATATCCTGAAATGCCATTTCATGCTAACGGCAGTTTCTTCAGCAATTCAATTAAATAACCACTGACGAATATCTAGACTCTGAATTTAAAAGAGAACGAAATGCAGTTTAAAGTAATTTATTTTTAGAGTGATTGCATTTAATGAAATTTAGATCCAACTAACGATTTATCGACGAAAATTAAAGATTTGTTCATCTTGAAGATAAATGCTGACGACATGCTAAACTTTTTAACTTTTGAATTGATTCCATATTTTTTTTAGTTTATGTATAAATTTTAATAGATAGATGTGCACCATTTGGTATAAATAGGTTGTTTTATATTTATAAGTTAAAAAATGTTTTAATCATGTTTTTATATAACTGCGCTAAATACTTTTTTTTCAGAAATAAAGATAACTTTTCTAAACCTTCGGTGTTTGATGCGACATATTATAACTTAACTCTTCAAAATCTTATATTTTTTAACCCCAATTAAACTTCATAACTTAAATTATCTTTATCACATATCCTTAATATCACGTCTTTAACATCCCAATCTTACCCTGTCGGCGACAAACAGTCGCCTAATAAATCGTTCCCACAGAACTTTTCTAAGTCATCCGCCTGCACATTGACCTTTTAAAACCTTTCTTATAATAAAATCTTAACTTCTGAATGGTCAGTTAGGGAGCGCTGGACATTCCTCGCCATTTTTTTTTGTCTCCGTGACACTCTCTCGTCGGCTTCAGACGATAACTTTATCATCTCTCGATGCTTAACTCTTTCAGTCCCAGTGATGCCATTTGGCATCATCACTTTCAATATATATTTTTTTTAAATGCTTATGTTCCGTTATGAGATCCAAACACACATCATTCGATTCTTCACACTTTGTTCTATTAGACAATATTTTACTTTAATATGGAATAGAAGTCAGAACTACTATTTTTTTTATTTAGAAAATAGTCAACCAGCGTTTCTCCTGATTTTTGATGAGTTCACTTCTGTTCCACATATTTAAAACACAATTTAAACTATTTCGGTTAAAATAATTACTAATTTTTTTTAATAATATGGTCAGATACCTTAAAAAATATTACTCGAAGTGTTTTTAGGTAATATATATTGTTTTATTTTGTTTTCCTCAATTAAAAAATTTTGGCATTATTTCAAAAACCATATAAAAAATTTAAATGATTTTTTTTCCTTATGGAACTCGTATATTTGACCTAAAATAAGCTTATTTTGTAAATATCAGAAGTTTCTGTAGTGTAGTAAATTTTTGGGACTGAAAGGGTTAACTAATTCAATAAAAGATTAATTTGATCTGTTTCCCTGTCGACTTATTTTATATGCATATTTTTATATTTATTAGTATAATATATTTTTCGATTAAAAAATAAACCAAAATAAATTTCAAGAACTTTTCTTAACACATTTCCATAAATTTGATGAAACTCTCACAGAACTTTTTCAAAAAATTTAAAATATAATTTTTATTATAAACGGTAAGCGTGTAAACGTATGAAAAATAAATTTGTAATTTACATATTTAATATGTCATAAATTTTAGTTTAAAAAAATTGATATCCCCCCAGACTATTTTTTACAATTTCATTCTGTATGCATAATGAATCTATTTGACAAATTTTAGAGCTTAAGAATAAAAAAATAAATAGTTGAAACTGAAAGGGTTAACAAAAGTACGCAAAGTGCCCCCCTAATTGTTTTGAGCAGTGTATTTAAACTCTTATTATGTGTTGAGAAAAACTTAAGCAACCTTAATATTATTAATGAAAAACAACGAAATATTTAAAAAAAAATATATAAAAAATAGAATGATCAAACTTGCGCATAATTTTTAAATAAGCTCAAAATAAAAGGAATTTAGTTGGGATGTATTATATGTGGTTTTTAATATAGCTGCCAATAAATTTGAATGGAAAGCCGACCTATTGGGTTTAAGTTTTGTTAAAAAAAATTCCTAAGGATTTTTAATAACCCTCATGTAGATCGACGATAATTCAAACTTACCCTAACCCTAAGTGTTCTTAAAAGTTTTTATTTTCCGAAGAATATTGAATAGAATCAATTCCTAATTTTCAATGCATTTTTATTAATAATTTAATTTGACTTTTATGCAACTTTCGTTTTTAAAAAATCTATAGTAATATTCCATTTCCTTAACTCGATAGACTAATTATTGGTGATAGAAACATAATAAAAGAATCGAATTTTCCGTTATAAACTATTAAAAATATATGATAAAATATTCGCAAACCTTTAACAATACACGTAGTTGTCTATTCTTTGCTTATTCTATTTGTCCATTCTAAATTATAAGCTGCATGTTCAGAGAAGTTTGGACTACTCAAATGGTACGACTCAAATTGTTGTGTGCTTTCGCTCTTACAATGCTATTTCACTAATGGGTTGAAGCATTGAGGATGCATCTAATTGCACTTAGTGATAAATTTGATCAAAGCCTTAGAGCAAGTTTAACTGCTCCTGAATAGGTAATAGTCGTGTGTACCTTCACAAGATATTAAATGGGAAATGTTATGTAGATAATACAAATTCAGTTAGGGAATTGTTTATTCAAAATACTTAGAGGATGATAAAATAAAATTTAAAAAAACACCCTACAAAAAATATAAAATTGCGCTTATTTGAAAATCTACTTTTTTCAATTCAAAAATATAAATAAGATAGTTTAATAATGTGGTTATTTTATAATTTAAATAAAATTATTTCCCATATTTATTTAGAAAATTTGCAGGATATTTATTTATAATTTTTTTTTATTTATTTGAAAATGTTATTGGGAAAGAAATTTGTTGAAAATTGCTTAGCATTTTTATGACGTTTTAATCAATGAAATATACCAGAATTTTGTATAAATGTAGGTATGATAATTTTACAAAATTCGTGTTCATTATTTTAATGTAGGAAATTAAAGAATGACACTCTTAAAATTTAATTTTTACTTCTAAAGAATAGTTTGGTACCAGACCTTGGTTATTTTTATTCTCATTCCCAAATCGACTTCTAGAGTTTAACAAAATGAAAATAAACAAAAAAATCCCCACTTTTTTTCCATCCCTCGTCGCGGTTTTTTCCGTCAACAAAAATAAAAATGACAAAAAGAATAAAATAGTCTAGGGACGTTTAATAATTGAATTTTCGTGGTCGCCGGGTTTTCGCTCAGACGTGACTTTACCTCTGTGCTTTAAAAACATTCCCTTTCCAGAGGAAAATAAAAGTCTACAATCAAATCAACACTCTCTTTTCGATTTTGATGAAATGAAAGCAGTGTGCGCTTATAAAACATAAAAAAAGAATAAAACATAAAGCAACCAATAAAGTAAAGTAGAATAAAAATCGAGGCACTGTGGTCTTTTGCAGTCAAAGCGACCTTTTGCTTCCTTTTCTGTCACTCTTTCGTGTGTGGAGGAGAAAAAAAAACATCTGCAAAACCAAGAGGAATAGTATCGCAATTGAAATTCTTTTTTGTCCCTCTTTATCTAGCGCATTATTGTGGAATAAGCTTTGATGTATTTGTTGTTGGGGGGGGGGGGTCGTTACTGATTTTCTAAAAGCAGGTGGTAGAGTGAAGTTATGAACGTTGAAAATATTTGTCGAATATATTTGAAGCGAATTGGGATTGGTTATTGTGTAAGGATATCGCAAAGAAATGTGATAATAATGTATATTTGTACTGGAAATATTGAAAAGTTTTTATTTATAAAAATGTTTTTGATTATGACAGTGAACTTAATTTTGCGGATGGGTAAATTTTAAACTGATTGTAGATAAATGAAATGGTAAGCAGATATGTAGCACATCTCATATTTTAAAACATTTTGACAAATTTAAAAAAGATGGTAGTTTATAAATTATTTAAAAATATATAATTAACAAATATTTTTCAATACGTTAACAAACTTAAACTACTATTTCAAAACAGTTTATCGCCGTGCAGCTTTATCTAACAAAAGTAGATTTGTTAAAAAATAGCTTCATATATATAAACACAAAGATAATATATTAAATAAACACATGCAAATTTATAGATTTGTCTATGTATTTTATAATCATAATATCTCAACAGATCGCTTCGTTTCAACTTGTTCTAAGATCGTTTTTTATATACATAAAATTTAAAGATAGTAAACATTTAAAAGGTCTAAGAAAATGTAAAATTTTAGTTGAATTAAATTTACTACTCAAATTTTCATAATTTTTTTAATTTATGAAAAGAAAATAAAGGGTTAAGCCATAAAAATAAATAACCTAAGGTATTTTTAAGTAAATGTATTGTATAAAAATATTTAGTGTTTGCATCAAAGATTAACAGAAAACGCTTTTATGATTTTGAAAATTTAACTATATTGTGAGTTAAACTTTGTAGTACATAAAAAAATCTTCATTATTGAAGGTAAAAACGGATAATATTGAGGAATGATATTTTTAGATATTTTTAACTTTTCTCCCTTTAAAAATGATTTTAACCTGAACATCATCAGTTATCATAACTTTAATTAATTGCACATTTTAAATTGAAACGCACATAATTAATATGAATTTAATAGGTTTATGATATTATTTACATTTTTGAAAACTGTAACGTTTGGTTGTTACTAGCTCCATTAGAAAAATCTTTGATATTTGATGCAACAAAGTGTTGCATCAAATAAGTAATTTATTATATTACAAATTTGACTTTTGCAAATTACCGTTAATACATTTATGTATTAAACTTAATTACTATAAAACCAGCCATGTACTTAGTATTTAGTTTGTTTTATGTTTGGTTTTCGGAAAGCGAGAAACTTTTGTGATAGGGAACAGAGGGTGGAGCCTCGAATTGAACATTTTTTTTATAAACCTGCATTTTGAATTTCACAATGATTATTTTTCATTAAAAAAACTTTATCTCTCTGTATTTTTTCTAATTTCACAGATCTTTTCTTTCAATTACTTTCCCACAAACTCGTTTATTGAATCCTCTGGCGCAACCATTTCCAAAAAGAACCTTTCAAAAGCTCCGGGCTTCCTCCGATTAATCACCCTCTGCCTCAAAATGAACGCAACAAATTGCTCAAAGAAAAGCACTTAAGCGTCCAGTGAAGAACGCAATTGAATTCTTCAAAATGCATGAATATAATTACTGTTCGTTGGATTTGACTGTCACTGCGCTGGCTGCAATTGACAGTCCGGTGCTGGAATTCCAATGGCTGGAGCTAAAAGATGCAGCGACGAGCGGTGGTGATAAATAGATACCTACTTGGTAGTTTTCACGTGTTGAAAGATTTTGCCTTGTTTATTTTATACTATTTCATAGCCTTCGTGGAGATCTAGTGCTACAATTACTCAACTCAATATCTACTATTTCATGTAAGCACATTTATATATTATCTGATTTCCGATATCAACATTTTTAAATTTAGTTGGCAGCGGAATTGAAAAATATTTTGTTGCGCTCCAACCTTTAGCTCAGACACTCAAGAATGCAGACGATCAAGAAATATAAAACTGAAAATCAGACACAATTAGTCTAATCGATTGTGGTTGCTCAATATCCGTGTAGTACAGCTGGGGAAAAAAAAAACGAATCACCCCTCGTTTCTCGGCTGCTATTGATCAAGGAATTTTGTGTAAGGTGTCAATTTTCAGGAAATAGTGTGAGGAATTGAGAACTGGCAACAAAAATTGCAATAGGGGTCGTCTACATATTGAAATGAGTACCAACTTTGAAAATTCCAATGGCAACACCCAATTTTTTATACATAAAAATGTTCAGCACCTTCAAAATACCCCATGTATAAAAAAGAATTATTTATTTTGCATTATTTGCTGAGATATTAAAGCCTTAATTTTGAACTCGTTTTGGGGCAAATCTCCTAAGTGAAAAAAGGTAATATTTTGGTTGTGTCTTTCAAAAACGACAAGCTGAAAAAGGGTTAGCATAATCTCGCCAACGTATGCTAGAATTTAACTTTCTTCAGTAATATTGGGATTTTTCGAACGTTTTTTTTTTAAATTTTGGATTTTAAAATTCAGAAATAAAATAAAGGTTAGAAAATGAAAATTTTTAATTTTAAATTAAGTTGCATAGACGGTTATTTATAACGAACAGATTTTCAAATGCTATTAGTTATAATCAGATTGGCAAACATGATAATTACATTTATGTTTTAAACTTTTTATGCAAATTTTTGTTTCATTCACATTGTTGCAAGAAGTTGTTTAAAGTTCATCGCACTCTATCTGTAATATAGGCCCAGTGTCCTAGTGATAGTGCTTATTTCGCATTGCCACGCCACAGGTCCAGGGACCGAATCCCGGATTGGGCGAGGTTGACCCATCCTTTCATCCCTTAAGTGGGTCGATATATTGGTGACCAAGCATGCGTGGGGAACTAAACGCTGGGGATTCCGCGTGAGGCTTTCCACAAAACCGAGACATATACCTTGCACTCCAGAGCCCTAGGTCACGAAAGCTGAAATTGGCACGGCAGGCCCTGGCCCACTAACGGGCTGTTGCGCCGAGGATTTTAGTTTTTTTTATCGGTAAACCACGTATTGCGAATTGTGGGTTACGACCTTAACACGACATTTAAGGAAAGCAAAATAAAATTACTCAGAATGATTTGGTAATGACTTTTAACCAACGCGCAGTAGGCACTAATCATTTTAAATAATTTATGTGGTAACAATCAAATGTATTAAAAACCGAATTCCAATAACATTTTGGGGAATTTTGGGGATTAAAATTGTATTGGAAATAACATACATTTAAAAACCGATATAATTTAATGTTAATTATACAAACAAAATACATTGTATGCACTTGAAATAAGAAAAGATTTTTAGACATTTGGCAGAAATCAATAATTTGAATAAACATTTACCAACAAACACTTTTTAATCACCAAACGATAATGCAATTAAGGATCAAATTTGCCGAGTAATTTTTTACACGGTCCCTAAAATTCGTCCTTTTCGGTTTTTTTACAATAACTCGGCAAATAATTGTTATTGAATTAAAAAATTCGGGATTTTGGTTCTACTTGATCTACTTTACCGATTTATGTAACAAAAATTTGGGGTTGCTATTCATGTTTTATTTTTTCTTATTTAAATTTAAATAAAAAATTATTTAAAATGAAAATTTGATGAAAAAACATGTGTGATTTGTTTTTGGAAAATTAAGAAGTATATAATGAAAAAAAAATCTTTGTTTAATTCATTTTATTTGTAGAGGTATGAATAAAAGTTTGTGAAACTCTTTTAACATTACGGACGTCCAACTTTGAATACTTATATCTCAGCAAATAATGCAAAATATATCATTCTTTTTTATACATGGGGTATTTTGAAGGTGCTGAACATTTTTATGTAAAAAAAATTGGGTGTTGCCATTGGAATTTTCAAAGTTGGTACTCATTTTAATATGTAGACGACCCCTATTACAATTTTTGTTGCCAGTTCTCAATTCCTCACGCTATTTCCTGAAAATTAACACTTTGCACAAAATTCCTTGATCAATAGCTGCCGAGAAACGAGGGGTGATTCGTTTTTTTTTTTCCCCAGCTGTACATATTAGGTAAATTATTCTCCTTGTGGTAGCTAATTCTCAATCTTAGTTTAAAATCCGCTCACTATATCAATTTTTTTTATACAAAACATGTGGTGAAAAACGCGTTGATTATCAAGTAACCGAAATAGCATTTAATCATCAATGTTAGGTTTTGTGCACATGTGAAATCTAAGATAGTATATTTGTAATTAATATTTGAATAATTTACAGGGTATAAAACTAAAAAAAATTCTGTAAAAAGCCGTAAAGCCAAGTAATGACATTTTTAATATCGAGGGTTGTTTTAATCAAAAGTTATGGACCCACTTTAATACCAATTACAGAACAATAATCTTCTTACGTATGCTAGTAATCCATTTAACTTGTATTTAAAAACACTATTTTGTAATCAAAAACACATTTAACCTCTCCATTACATCCTAGAAATATGTAAAACCAACATCACCTACTACCTACAAAGAACTTCAACCCACCATCCCTTTGATGAGCGTAGAATTTCTAAATGAATTCTCTTTATTGGACATCCTGCAAACTATTTCGACGAGAAAGCATCTGAAGATTAATACCAACGCGAAGGAAACTCGCTTTCAGTGGACCCTTATTAAGGCTTTCGCAAGGCGCGCGCTTTGAAGAGTTACACTTGTACTCGGGTCCGGAAATCGCTTGTCGAGGGCTCCGAAACAATGGCATATTATTACAAAGAAGAGAAATATCATTGCATGGGATTTATATTATGCGGAACCAATTGAGGCAATGATGGGGCTGGTTCGTTTCTGGACAGATATCATTATGTGGGTTGAATGCTGTGTAGAGATTTGTTGAAGTATTGTTTTGGGTAGTTGTAGCGATTTAAAAGATTTTAATAAAATTACATAGAACAAGAATGTGTGTGGATTTTATATGCTGTAAAATTAATATAGTTTGGAGATTTTATTTAAACTTAAATGTTTATTTTGAAATAAGTGCAAAAAGCACTTAATGTCGTTTATTAAACCACACTAATTGGTTTAATAAATAATTTATTTCCTATAAAAATCAATTGTAACGTAATTGAACGTCTAACGTCCTAGCATTAAAATGATTTTTTTTTAAATTTTGAATTCTAGTGAAGTTCAACACATTGTACAATACATACTTCACTAGTATAACTAGTAGTTGTTGGCGTCATTAAATTAAATATTATTGGTGCTTTCTTAATTTATCACTTATTGAATTGAATATTTTTTTTATTAAGCAAAGAATACTAACACTTTTGAAGAAATATTTATTTAAATATTTTGTTTTGAAAAATAACAAAGCAAATACCAAAACCTGATTTTTTTAAAAATAATTTTTTTGTATGCTAGTAATACTTATAGTTATAATTTATATGAGGAAAACATTATTTTTAGGCAAAGTCTATCAAATAGCCGAGTTTGTTTTTTATTTAACGATTAAAATTTATCATAAAACAAAAAGAATTTTTAAAAAATGTATATTCTTACCACTACAGAAATTTCTAATTCTTTTTCCAGGCATAAGTTTTTTAATTAAAGATAATAAAAAATAAAACTCGGTTGTATTATGAAGTATCGTGCCACCAATTGTTAAAAAAAATATAGTGAAAATATGTTAAAACTTAAACATTTCATTTGAAACATTCAACATTTCATAAAATATTTAAGATTTTTGTAAGAAAATACAAATGCGGTGGTTATGTAATCGTTAGTTCTCATTGAAAGCAGTTATGTTAGAATAAGTGTATTGTTTTAATAAATTTTTCAAGAACATTGTGCATTTCTTAACCCATTTGTGAATACCATTAACACTTTCATTACCGAATAAAACCGTTAACTTTAAGTTTTTAAAAATGTTTATCGTGTAACTTAATTTGTCACACATAAATTTGTAACACATAAATTTGTCAGTAAATAGTTTTTATTTCTCTGGTATTTTGTTTATTTTTTATAAGCTTACTATGAGAGAAATAAAGCCTATTTTGCATGGTAAACTTGTCAATTGTCGTTAATGAGTTTAAAAAAATTTAATGTTACTCTTAAAACTATATTATATAATATGTTACTGAGTTCATTTATTTCAAATATTGTTTAAAAAATTACGTTTGATTATGGAATTTTAACTAGTGCAACTTATTCGGGCTTTAATTATCAAGATTGTCTGAAAACTAATATGTTTATTTTTACTTCTTTTATTTAAATAAATAATATAGGTATTTTCATAAATAAAAACTGCACTTTAATTTAAACTTGAACACATCTTGCATCATCTCATCCTCTCGTGATACATTGCTTTTTTTAACAACGGAGCTGCATAGCATTTTAAATTTACACTAATTCAACACGCAACCTCCCAGCTATAACAAAAGCCCTCTTGGATAGCATAAGTGCGTTGCATTAGCATTAACTAATGAATCTTTGTGTTAACTACTATGCGGTAGTTCTCTTTACATAACTCTCACACTTTGTTTAAATAGGCTTGGAAAGTAGTTGTAAATAAATTGAAAGGGTGTTTTTTCTGTACAGGATTTAGAAGTGTTTATAAATGAGGAATGTGTTGTATTTATTTTATGGTTTGGGCTCGTTTGGAAAAAAAAGAAAATAATGAGAATATTTGTTATATAATTAATAAACTTGTGATGCAATTGATCAAAACTCTTTCTATTTAAAAGCATTTCAATCAATTAGGAAACAGTTAATAGGGTATTTTAATCACTAGTAAATAAATTCTTTAGGCAGTTGTATTAAGTCAAAAGGAAAAGTAATGTATTACCATTCCTACTCTGTTAGCCTTTTTTTTGCATTTATATTAGTTTTTTTAGCTTTATGTTCCTAAATATAAAGTTTATTTGTTAAAAATCAATATCTACGTGTATCCCACGCGTTTAAGACACGAAGACACACAGTTTTCATAAATTTGTTAAAGTTTTGCTCAATTCATTAATTTTTTATTTCTGTTTACCATGAGAAGTTACTAAGTTTGTTGGTTATAAAGTTTGAGCTAAATATTTTATTTTGTTAGAGCCAGACATACCTAGTTCAATATTCTAACGTTTCTGTTGACCATCCTGTCTATACAAAGAGATATTTTTATTATTTATCCTAGTACATACCTTTTTGGAACTTCATGAAATATTTAACTTTTGGAATCAATATTTGATTTTATACTTTCGGTGAAACTTTTTTGATACATTATAATTTATATATTTAATACGATCATTCTCAATTCTATGCAAACATGTATATACAAGGTGGTTGCATTATACAACTTATAAATTCTCGAAAGTAAATTATATTGCTAACTACCGTAGAGTTTATCTAGCTATGACTCATAAAGAAATATTACATTTAAGAAAACTTAAAAGTTGAAATGAACTCTAAAATATATTTTGTGATGCGTCCCACTTATTTAAAAGTAAGCATTTTGTTATTAACGTTTTCTATTAATTACTGCAAAATGCAAAAAAAAACAATTAATGTTTTCTTTAATTGAAGTGTCTTTGGTTTGAATTACAGATCAAGCACCATTGCGATCACGGTAAGGTTTTGCTCACCGTGGTTAAAACCAGTTCATTTCTCTGCAATTTGTAATTAGGAATATAATATTAATTTTCAGAATTTCTAAAAAAAGGGCAAAATGTCAAGAAAAATGCAATTATTATTTAAATTTTCAAAAGGGTGAATTCTTAAAAAAATTATAAATAGTTTAGTGTGTGCTTTGATGACAATGTACATAAACCTAAAGGTATTTCCGATTTCAATAAAAAATACTTTTTAAGGGGGACCAGACCTCCAAAAATTCACATTTCAATGTTTTTATTTTTCTTAAAATAAGAAATCAAACTTTTCAACGATATCTTACATTAGAAATTTTGAGTACTGGAAGTATTTTTAATATATATATATTTTTAAGCAAATGTTGTTTAGATAAATTCCAGTAATATTGTTTATACAGGGTGAAGCAAACAAAAGTGGCTCCAAAGTGGAGATAAGCACAACGACAGAATTGTTGCCAAGTCAAAAACCAATACAAAAGCAGTTTGCTAACTGAAGCTACTGATCGCTTCAATATTAAGCTCAAACAAACTCTTTTCGACTTATTTGCCGGCAACTACGCTATGGTTTGAGAAGCTTAGTTGAAATGAAATATAAACGAGGTTTGTAGAGGTGATCAAGAAAAGTTCCCACTAGTGATTATTTTGGTCGTTATTTATCCTAGAGAAACGGACTTTTTTGTGTATGTTAATAAAAAAACATTCTAAATTGATTGCAAAACATAAAATTTGCATTATGGGACGTCTTCATACAATAAGAACCAAGATCTGTACTCTCCACTAGTCTATGAGTAGCTCTAATGTGAAGCTAATCCAATCCAACGTATGCAAAAACAGGTTTCATTCGGCTTCAAGAGTTTTTCGCGCCAAGCATTTCAACGTATCCCTACCTCTAGAACGGGGCCACTTTTGTTTGCCTCACCCTGTACTATAAACGCTTATACCTCAAAACTTACTTTCAATGTTCATGTACCTAAGAATCGGCCTGAAATTTTTTATACGTATTTGAGAAGTAGGTTTCTAAAAACCGCTAGAAGTATTTTTTTCTTTTTAATATTATTGATATTTTTTAGGTAAAAAAATATGAAGTTTCACTTTAAAAAATTATGATTTAAAAACGAGACAAAGTTTTAAAAAATGCCTTCATTTAAGTATAGTTAAACATATATTTAACAACTGGTAAAAACTTCCTTAAAAGTATTAACATAGGCTTCAATGGAAGGCTCCGGCTCCCCTTAAACACCCAGAGTGTTGCCTACTAATAAGACTCTTTAACCAGGCCTAAAAATACGTTAAAAGTCTTCTTAGATTAGGTGGAAGTTCTTAAAATAAGAAAACCACCCGAAGAAAGACCATTCTTTCGAATTCCAGAATCGAACCCCAAATAACATTTCACTTTATGCTCTATCAATTCTTTACTTACAGTCTTCCTTCGCGGGGCTTGTTGTGTTTGCCTTTGGGTACAGGTTAGCACAGTCTCCGGGAGAATGTTTTATCAGGGTATCAAATGCTAGAAAGGAAAAAAAAAGATTCGGTATTTTCACTTTTAGTACTCTCGGGTTTTTTCCTACCTCAGAAACTGGTCCAAGAAGGGTATTTTTGACTCGTTTCTTGTAACTAATGCAGGAGAATTGCTAGAAAAAGATGTAGGAATTTTTCTTTGTCGATGTGTACAAATAAATTGTTTATTTGGATGCACAGAAAATAAGAACGCAGCAAATGTCTAAGAAGTAGAATGGAAATCGTACTTAATACAACAAACTATACTTTTTCGGAAAAATAGTCGCAAGTGTGTTGCATATAAAGATTTTTTTTAAGTATTATCTCTTTTTTTTTATTATGCTTCGAAAACACAAAAAATATTTAAGTATTTTTCTTATTTATCCATGATTCAAATATACAAAAATAACTATTTAAGGTTTTAATGCAAAATATCCAATGTCATTATACAAACCAAGTTTAAAAAATAAAAAAAAATGAATTTTTCTGGCAGATATTCGCAACAATAACTTTAAAATACATACTTTAAGTAAGAACATTCTTTACTTTTTACTAATGAACATGTCCTTATTATAATGTTTTAAATTTAAATAATAAGACAATTATTTAAAGAAAATTGAGTTAAGGAACAATCTGCACTTGAGATTTATTTTCCACATTATCTTTAAGTGAGTTGCGTCCAAAACCAAATTATCTTTGTCAGACAACAAAAGTAGTATCAAAGAAAATTTCGAAATTATAGAACTCATTAAAACTTCTTATTAAGTCCAGAAAACCTAATTTGGTTAACCAGAAAAACAGTTTTCCAACGTATTTCTCTCCCACCACTTTCTCATTTTTTGTTCTTTAGTTCCTAGGAACTAAAAGCAAAAGAAAGGAACTCTGTCAATTCCCTCCAAGATGTTCATTATTTTCCTCGTCCCTTTTAGTTTCTAAAGCCCTGACTAAGTAGGAAGCTGGGGTTTCGGACACCAATTAATGGTTCTCCGTAGAATGAATGTGTTTTCAATTAGGCGCAATCATGTGTGGGGAGAGTTGAGGAAGTTTTTATTGTTAGCCTTCGAAAAAGCGCATAGGAAGAGGGAAATGATTTTTTTTTGTGCACTTGTCTGCTTGAAGAGGTTTGTTCATTAAGGGGGATGACAACGTATAGACAACGTCAAAAATTAATGGAAGTATTTAATATACACCAATTTATAAAAAAACACACTTCTTAAGTAGTGATAAGACAAAAAACTGCAGCAAATAAAGTATTGATTTTTATATAATACTAACAAATACATAACCGCTTCATACATAAACAAAAAAATACAAATACATAACCGCCATTTCGCACTAAAAATATCTAATCGTTCGGAATAAATATAGGTTTAATCTGTTATTGGGAGAAAAAGCCTATGTTATTGTTCCCATTTAATATAAAGTTATTATATCGTATTAATTATATTAACTTTCAACAAATAATAAATAATAAATAACCAAACAACATATAATTCTACCAAAATACGATGTATAATGCCTACTCACGTAACATACGAAAACAACGGAAAAAATATCGGATTTGAGCTAAAGAGGCATAGTTTTTCAGATAATTTAAATTTTCTCCAAAAATAGAACATTTTGAATACAGAAAGTTCAAAAATCGTTACTTTATCATGAACTGCCCATTTCTGCCAAGTTAAGAGTCAATCAAAAGTCTAGTTTAAGATTTTATAAGACAACCATCTCCAGTCCCTCAACTTAATCTTATCAACAATCAAAAAGAAGTTCCTGCTCAAAAATCATCTTCTAAATCGAAACCAGTTCATTAAACAGATATGCTAAATTAAAATCCTCCTCCCTTACATACAAAAGTCCTTCAACAAAATCTTTACAACAAATAAATCCTATTACTAACTGATTTCATCGCACTGTACGTGACAAAACGGCGTTTAAGCCATGCAAACTCCATGGGACAACTGCCATTTTCCCCCTAACAAAGCGATATCTTGGAAAATCCTTACCGCTTGCTTACACCCCGCTACTAATACAAATCCAATTCATTTTAGTACGCTGAACATCCCTACGATTTCCCTCAATCATTTCACATAGCTTGTCTCCCATGCATCCCGTGGATATTAAATTTTAGATTGGAAATCCCATCATCAGATGTAGTCTGATTGCTTTATGGGGATAACAATAACCTTAAAAGCTAATGTAATATATATTTTTCCTCTTGTTTTAGTATCGTATGCCGTCTACAAGATGCTTTTACGGAATGGATTGAGTTCTATATACCTAGGAAATAAATTATGGTTAGATATAACAATATATATTTAAGTTATAATTGAATAAATGTCGTTAAATGAAAGATGATATAAATAAGATAAGGATAATAATTTATTGGAAATATATATTTGTTTGCTTGTTGGGTAACCATAGAAGGCTGTGTTTTGTTCGACAGAAGCAAAACCAAGGAAAATTATTAGTTTTCGAAGTTTAGTATTTATTTTATAAACTATTTTTACATGCTTTTGTATTTTAATGGTATGTTAAACAAATATTTATTCCTAAATAAATATTTTTAAACCATTTATTATTATTCGTGATTGGTCATGGAATGTTGTGCTAGAAAGGAAAATTTTACTTGATAAATCTAAATCTGCTTACTTATTACAAAATTTCTGATGAATAGTTTATTTTAGGATTATTATCATTAAACTATTCAACTAACTCAAAATAAATTTAATTTAAATTTTTCTTATCAATAACCAAAATAAATACTAAAAAAGCTTAAATAGGGGAGACCGGGTCTAGTTGATACACTTTTTACTTTCTGATTTTTGTAATTTTTTTCTGTCAATATTTTGGAACAAACTAAGTGTAGTTAGTAACTATAACTGTTTGGCTAAAGCCTGATACTTTTATAATCTAAATATAATTGAATTTTCACTGACAAAAAAATGTTGTTTAAAATGTTGCAATATGTATCAACTTAACCATATCTGGGTCAAGTTGATACGGCATTGGGTCAAGTTGATACGCATTTGAGTAAGCTGAGACGGTGCTAGGAAATATTTAAATATATCTAATAAAAAATACAGTAATTACGAAAAGTGTTTTATTTTACAATATAAATAGGTTTTTAACTTTATATGATACGAAGTTTTACATGATAGGGCCTACATTGATTGTAACTGATTACTCCGAGTCTGAGAAATTGGGATCTGATTGACAATTGAAACAAGTGTAAAATGGATTGTCTTCAGCACGTGCGATGTGTACCCACTTCTTACAGGATATGCATTGTATCCAGTCCTGGCCAGGCTTTGACGTTGAATATGTTTTGAAGCACACCACACAAAAAGAATCTTCGCCTTGATCAGAGTCCGATTCTTTTAAAAATTTTCTTCGTTTCTCTATTTTTTTATTTTTAACTTCTTTTGTCAGGTTTTCTGTTCTTTGCTTTCTGTTCTTCCATTCTTGGTAATATTACCCCCTAATGATTTAAACAATTTTAACTTTTATTTTCTTGTTAAAATATATCTGCTAAGCTCCTCCTCAAGTTCGTCAGTCAATATTTGTCGATATTTAGCATAACCCATTTTTACAACCTCGTCAGTAGCCTCTGTCATTTCAAGTTTTTTTTCTCCTTTTTTGTCTTGGACTTTTAAAGAACTATTGTGTCGATATTTAAGATTTTGGCCGCTTCCCTAATAGACATTCTGCCATTTCTAATCTCTTCATAAGCTCTTCCAAAAATATCAATTGGTATTTCGCCTCTTGTAGTTTCTTGGTATCTATAAATAAATGCAACATATAAAAATTCGTGTGGGTTAAGTTGATACACCGTATCAACTTGACCCCAAAGAAGCGTATCAACTTGACCCAACCGTCGCCATTACACTAAACCACAAAATACGGGAAACCAATAATAGCTAGAACAAAGTCTACTAGGTTACATTCATACCTTTATAGCATGTAACGATGTGATGCTATTGATAACACAATCCACTAAAAAGTAAACTTTCAATAACACTTCAAATACAGGGGTAAACATTTACTTTTAAAGCTCAAAACCAGTATTTAATTCACAACTCATAGAACAAAGTAACCTCCTCTAAGTGCTCACGTGTGTTTGCTGAGGACGGACCGGCCGTCCAGTCAAGTGAGTACCCACTTAATTGCCCCTGCGCATTACGGAGTTATTTCGACTGTATCAACTTAACCCTGTATCAACTTAACCCTGTATCAACTAGACCCGGTCTCCCCTATTATTTAAAAGAAAATGTATGCTGGATATTTTCCCTTTCTGTGTAGTTTATTTTTAACTGCATAGAAACTTTTTTATTATTTATTAATAACTAACGTTTAAAAATATATTGCGACCTAGAACGTAGGTGGATAATTCGAAGAAAATATGGCTATGTGGTTATTAATGTTAAAACATCCATAAGTTCGAAAGTAGTACAACATAATCGACAGATTTAACTCTAAGCTGATGTTTTATTTCGTCTATTAAAGTATTTTCTTCAAAAAATAAATATTTCCATTTGTTGTTGTCACAGAATAAGAAAAATATTATGTTTAGATATTCTAAATATTATTACTCTGAACTATTCTTATTGTTTTTAGTTTGATGTAAACTATGCCCTTTGTCATATTTAAATAATTATAAATATTCAAACACAAGAATAGTTTAGTTATAACTTTATACATTATACATCTTTTTATATGCTTCAGTATATAAGTTTTAAAATATTTTTATAATTTTCTTTAATCGTTATGTAAAACTTGCTTTTAAATACGAAATCAAGACTCTCGGCAATGTAAAATCTAATAAAAATCCATTGAAATTTCAACAATAAATCTCGACATATGCAAAACATATTCTTCAGTCTAAAAACAGAGATTAACAATTCAATTCTCGTCAAATCCCAAACAAAAACCACCCACTTCTAAGTAACCAATTATGCTAAACATAAAATAAAAAGCATTATTGAAACTTTTAATACCTGCCACCACAGCCCATTAATATTTCTAAATCGTACACACCATAAGCTTCATATCCTAATGCTTAGAAATACGCGGGCATTTCTCTCTCCTCTTAAATGCAAATAACTACTTTTTGTGTGACTGCAACACCTTTTTCTCTACTTAAATGCGCCTGCTGGTGGTAAAAAAAAGGAATATTAAAATGTTGGAGGGCTAGAGATACAAAAAACGCGGAATTAGAGGCATAAGAACGTTTTGGTGTTTTATACCTGATGTTTGACATGACTGTGTTGAATGAAACGGTATGTTTAGATGCTTTTGTTCTTGTCGGATGTTATTCAAAGTGTAATTCTCTGCATCACATTTACGGAAAATGGAGTAAAATCTTGGTATCGTAAATTTATTATCTCAAATTAGAGTGTCATTGTTCAAAAGACTTGACTGATTATTTATGCATTTTTTTAGTTGTCATACAAATGCATTTACATAATTTTGATGGCACTGAGATGCGCAAACTTTTAGTTTCCCTCAGTATCATTTTTAAGGTGCATTTTCTAAAACATTCAATTTATTACTAATAGCTCATAGTTAGATTTTTAAAAAAACATAAGATAACTTGAATTACCTTAAATCAAATTTTTCCTATAATGATTCATAAAGAAATTAAAACTAATAGTGTTGAATAATTGTACTTAATGATCTTTACATCAGTACTACACATGAGGCTGTCGGTTCTCCTTGTATTTTTTCAGTACTGCTTTCCTAGGCATTCATGCTCTCGTCTATATTATATGGTTCCTGTCTCTGCTTAAACTAAAGAAGCGTGGCTGGATTTAGCGTCTTTTCAAAAAATATCGCCAGATCGAATGACGTCAAACCTCGAGACGTGCCAGGATAACCTATGAATGACCGCAGTATGGAGAACGTGACATGGTAAGAATTTTCCCATTGCTAATTTCGTCAAAAGTTGAAATAATACCAAGTTTCCCAGATTTGGCTTAAAATATCCGGCCATGATTCTTTAGTTTAACCCTGTCTCTTTAATAACCCGTGTTTGATTCGTTTTTTATCTACTTTTCTTGATTTTATAAAAAAAAAGCAAGAACACTAAACAATCATGTTTGAAAAGGATCCTAAACCTTCTTCGGTCCCTTGGAATGAGATTTCCTCAAGAATCCCCCGAAGATCATTTTCCCCGCATCTTTTCTTCTTCCAGATAAGAAAAAGCAGTTCGTCCTCAATTAGAAGTTGGCGGAAAAGACTTTCATAATGACGGGCTCCCATGGGGAGAGCAGAAACGTATTTATTCGTATTGCATTATTACGGTTTAGCTGTTTTTTTCTACCTTCTTACATTTCTCCTTTACCACAAAAAATTCATTTCAGGCAAAGGAAACTTACCTTGAAAGATTGCATATGCCATTAGCATCGCCCGGGCCTTAAAAAAATATCATGCATAGATACGCATTACCCTATCGGATCGGGGGTATTTTTTTCAACGCTAAATGCAGTCATTTTTATACGAAGATTTTTATTATTCAACTTGGGGATCTGTTTTTAACTCGCCCATAAAAAAATGGTATTGTAGTCGTTTTAAAAACTTTTTCATCCAACAATTGTTTTCTCTCTTGCGTTTTATTACGGATTGAAATGGCGTTTTTTTTTAAGTTGAGAAGGGATTTTTTTGGAGCCTCGGGCTTCTTTGTGTTGTTAAAATAATACTAGAAAAGGGTCCGAAATAGTTGTTAAATTAATGATTCTAGCTCCTACATTAATTCACACCTCGAATAAAATTTTACAAGTCAAACTCTTATTACCATAAAGAGTTGAGTCGACTACTATTTTTTATTATTTTAATGTTTTCGAGTGTAAAGAAAATTCAGTCTTGCATATCACCATATGAACCTCGCATACATATTCAGACTGTAGCCTATTCATAATGGGTATTTGCGCGTTTCAGAAAGTAATGTAATTCATGTTGGTTTAACTTAAAGGAAACGTGTTTTTCGGAAGCTTGACAATAAAGTATTTGCAAATCACGGGGCGTATGTAAAGTTCTGAATTGTTGCGTAGGAAGTCAAAAACATGTTTCCTTTCAAGCTTTTATTAAATAACTATGTCATTTAAGAAACACAAACACAAATTTGAATAACATTGCACGTGCAAATCGGGAAAGGCACTTGCGGTTTTGTCGTTGTTAAAGGGAACCATTGTATACCATTGTGAGAAATCTCATGCATTTTTTTCATGTACTTTGTATGGTCTCATTTTTTGAATGGTTTTAAATCTACCTGACGGGTATTTTTATAAATTGAATTTATATTTAATTTAAGCAAGTATACGACAGTTTAAATTCATTGTGAGGATGTGAATAAAGGTTTAACAAACTAACTTTATTTTCTTGTCAAATGGTTCAGTTTATTAAAAAATAGTTCAGGAATGAAAATTAAAACAAGAATATGTTTTAGTTTCAAAAACAGAGGACTTATAATAAATCAAAATAAAATAGCTATGCAGAATTAGTCTACAATTCATAAAAAATCAGCATTGACCATTTATAATATCTTTAAGGATGATCTATTACTTTATTTAGTTAATAATTATCAGTTTTCATATTTCTAGCCATAAACTGAAATTCAAGTGATTATATTCCTCCAAACGTCATGCGTTAATTTTATGAAAATAAAAAAAATCCTCGATGGGGTTGTTTCATTGAGGATCTGGCAATAGCTCCGAGGTCTTGTTTTCCTTTCTCTCGATGGTTGGTAGAGATAATCAGGTTTGTATGGTGACCAATCCCACTAGCCTGAAGATAGGTCCAACCAACTTTTAACCAAAACAAAAGTAATTCGAGAGAAAGGAAAACAAGACAACGAAGCTATTGCCAGATCCTCCGTGAAACAACCCAATTATAGAAACGTGTTTTTAAACTATGTCGTAAAACATTTATTTTTTATTTTTTAAGTGATTAATGTAAGTTGAATTTACTGTATCAAACATAAAAGGCAAAAAACACTTTATACAAACTAAAAATAATTGTAATGAAAAGTAAATATTAAAGCAATTTTTATTCAAGCATTTCGAAGATTGCCATAAAAGTTATCATATTTTGAGTTTCTTGAAAATCACTGGAAAACAGCGAATGCATTTTTCTATGCATTTTCTTTGTTTTGAAACCGTTCAATCATCATCTGATATCAACTTACAAGTGATTCTTTAATGCAGAATCTCGCAAACGCATGGGAATTACCTGGGAACGAAAATTTACATTCAATGATTTAAAACTTCAACTCTTGTGACTTATTTACATAGCAATCAATGGAATGCATAGTAATTTAGAAGTTTCTGCCAGAGATAAAAGTTTTATATGCGATGGAAACTTTATCATGCTTTGATATTGTTTGTAGAAAACTTTTCATATTTTATCAATGTTTTAAGATGAATTTCATTTGTGTATTCTTGAGAGAAATATTTAAAAATAAGAATATCTAAAAAGATGTTTGATATTTGTTCTGATAATTTTGTTATGTTTTATGCCCGTTTATTGTAGTATTTTTTTAGCAAATGGCAGATCTAATATCATAGTTAAATATATATGTAACCATTTTTTTTTTCAAAAAATCTATTAAACGTATTAGAATAATTTTTTGCAGTTGATGTACTAAATATGTTTGCCATTTAAATATATATGTAACAAAAATATTTTATTTTGTAAAACAATTCTATTTCACTATCGATTTTTTTAAATTAAGTATTTTGTGCCTAACTGGACGCATATACTTTAAATGCGTATAATTTTAGAATACATAAAATAATAATTTTGACGTTTGCATGTTAATGAAGCAGAAATACTTATGACAATTAACCCTTACTCTACGGCTATGAGTTTATAACAATTTTAATTCTTTTCCGTTGTAAAAGAAACGCTTTTAAAAAATGTTTAATTCTAATAAGCAAAACTGACATTTTTTACTAGTTTTAAAATTGTTAAAATCTATGAAGATACAATTATTTCGTGTCTTAACTATTCACAAATAGGAAATGGAAAATTTCAGATTTCAAACTATTTCGATAGATTTAAAATAATACATGCATCGACTTTAAAATCTTCGGAAATGTTATACTATATTTCAAATAACAATGCATATTTTTCTTAATCAGGCGACACTGCATTTTCCAATATACTTTCGGATATTTGTAACTAAGCAAAAAGTAAAATTTCTTTAAAAATTCAGTAGGTCTCGTCGTTATTTAAATAATATTCTACCCTGTGTCTAGATTGCGTTTGTAAGCAAAAATAATAAGACTGCCGATTCAGATGCGGGAAAAAACTAAAAACATGCTGAAATACGAATATCTAGCATATAGAAAAGAAATTATTGAGTGAAGACAATTTATTCTGCTCCTGATTGAATTCCGAAGTATAGAATCTTAAATGTTTTCGACGATTTGTAATGTTGAGAAAAGAACTTCCATTTGCCCTCGGGATTAAAACAATTTCTCGGTCAATGCATAGACGGCGAGGCCATATTAACTCTCTTGAAATTGAAAAGTAAACTAAACAAAATGTTTTGTTCCCCAAATCATTCGAAGTATTGATTGAATGGCTGATAAGATCACAATGAATAGTGAAAAAATAATCTATTTTAGAATCTTTAAATCGATTAGTTAAATTAATGCTGTCTCTGATAAATGAGAATATTGATCGGGTTTAGTGAAGGATTCATATAAATTGGGATCAATACAGCACTCGGTGAAATGTAAGCAATAATTCACTCTGCTAATCGTTATAATTTTAAGTTAAATATATATTGAACTCCATAATTAAGTTTATTTTTTCAAAATATTCTAACAAAGCTAGCGCATAAAGTAAAATTAACCTTAATCAATCTTAGCTTTAGATTTCTATTAAATTCAATAGTACTGATTTTTTGTACTATAAATCAATTGTTAGGGAACTGAAAAATTCTCCAAAGCACTAATTTACGAGTAAAAACTACTTGAAAGAATCAAGATTCTCCAAAAAATTCTGGGATTGGAGTAATGAACTTATCGAATAACTAAATTTTAACGTTATATCCCGTTTTTAATACATAATCAAATGTAGGTATATCCCTATCTAAATATTTCATCTTAAAAGCTTTGTAATGTCTTGTGCATTATTAAAAGTTAGATTTATTTATAAAACATTAAATAGGACTTATTAATCAAGTATTTAGTTTCAAACATTAATTTACAGATATTGCAATGCTGAAATGTTTGGTTTGGTAATAACTCATTAAATATAATCAAAACTATTCCTTTAAATATAGTTATCGATACGTTTCAACTAATGCTCTCGTTCTGCCTAATAGCATTATTAAACGCAATTTCCGTTTTAATAGAAATGCATAAATGTCAACAATACAATTAGTGTACTGCATGTTCGTAATGGCTGTTATTTATTTTGTAATTAGGTAATTTATGTTTCAGATAACGGTTTAAATTAGAAAGGAATGTTATGTAACGAAATTAAAAGGGATTTAGTAATAAATCCCTCTGGGGTTTTGGACCTAGTCGTATTTTTCAAACTTCCGAATAATAGTAAAGCAAATTGAATGTTAAATAAATAATTTCATTATTGTTGAAAGGTTTTATAATTTTTTTGTGCTATTGTCTTTTATGTTTCATACTTGGTCCAGGAATTTATTTAATGCATTTCAAGTAAAGCTTAATGTTTCTAATGCTTGCCAATAATCTATTCTAATTATAATTTATTATGATTGTATGTGGAGAGTTTGATTTATTCGAAAATTTGTTTAAAACACGTGTTTTAAAATTCATTTGAGATTTGGTTTGCAGCATGTGATACAGTTTGTCATTTTCTGTCAGCTATCCAGATATTGTACAGCAAGTAAATAGTTTCAATTTACTAAATTTAATTTCTATTATATATTTTACTGTAAGAATATTTTTTATGTTTCTAATTATTTTATTCAAAATTATTTTGATGTGTTTGGCTACTTTGGAATCGTAATTTTCTTACCTATTTGGTATAATTCGAAAAATTACTCTCCGCATATACTAGTGACATTTTAAGATGTTTGCTAAAAACAGATTCCAAGCACATGTGTTTATCTACAATATAAAAACATATTTTAGAACACCTTGCCTACGCTCTTACTTTTTCTGTGAAATTTAAAAAAACGCTTAGATAGATAAACTTACAAACAAATGCTAAATTTTTGAGAGCTTTCTTTGTTTAATTTAATGTTGGTTAAACCCAGTTTCTTCAGCGTTTCTATTAAAAAAAGCTCTTGTAATGCAATAGTCTAAATAGTTAAACAGTTTTTTGATTAATTAATTTTTTTAATTACTCCAATATCACATTTTCGGGTTAATTAAATTTGGGTCGTGTATGAAGATCAAAAATTTAATTTAGTTTGCATGGGTTTACTTTATATATATTTTTTATAGTTTTTGTGAAAATGCTATAGTAATTAAATTTATGATGCAGGTGTTATTGAAATGTTTTTAAGGGTAAATAAAGTATTTTATCTGCAGTATATTGTGTTTGAATAGTGTTTTATATTTTCACAAACTTTAACGAAATTGCAAGTTTAAATATTTAAATTTTCTGAATAATTTTTACTTTTTATATTTTAAATAAACTTGCTTCTGGTTATGGATAAAATTAATTTGTTCATTATAAAATAATATCTTTAATTATGTATAAGATGTCTATTTAAATATTTGTCTACATTTACTCAAATTACTCCCCTTTTTTTCACGGTTTTTTGCTTTGTCACAACCAGACATCCTTTTTAATAAATTTCTGAAAGGTATAACACCATTTTATCTACAAAATATTTTTTATAAAGCTATATATAAAAAAATTACATGCAATAGCATCGTTTTAATTTTTTTCAAATAAATATAAACAATAAATGAATATAAACAATTATTATATAAACTGATGAAACACCGCTTACAATGACGTGGAAAATGATGAAAAATACGCGATACATTGAAATTCTTCAAAAATTAATGAAACACTAGATCACTGTTGAGATTGAAAATAGGATATTTTACTATTTCTGCATCATTTTGTAAAAAGTGAATATCACTACAGATTTTAACAATAAATAAGAAATTATCGGGATAGCTGATCTTAACTAATTGCATTTAATGTAACGGGCTTTGTTTAATTTGATTTATTTTTTTAATTCAAGTTTTTTTTGCATTGGTGGCTTACATTACAGTTACATAGCCGGTAACATCGACTCCAAGATTTGATTTAAACTAGTATGTTATTTGTTTTTAAAATAAATACTACAACGTTAGTGGCTTAACATTCCCAGCATATTATTATATATTTCCAATATGTACGGGATATGCTTTAAATGTTATTTCCAGATAAACAGTTTCATTCGTGGTCGAATTATTTTAAAGTTAATGCAGAAAAACAATACATAAAAGCCTTTTCAAAATATATAGTTCGCTGGAGACATTCTAGAATTGAATTCAATATACTTCAGGATTTCTGGAAAAATAAAGTATTATGATTATGGTAGAATAATATTTGATATCATCACTATCGCAATCGATTGTAGTTTCTTTACGTACACATTTAAGTTTTTCGAATTTTTGTTGCATTCAATATAGGCTATTTTTTTTTAATTTAAGGATACCTTGTTGTAAAATTATTTAAATTGAATGTTTCTATAAAAAAAATCAACGTGTTTAAGGTTATTGTTGTAAGAAATTTTCTTGTAATGCTTCTAAAAAGTTATTTTTGCGTTGTTTTGAAAGCCCACAACTACGTAATTTATTGAATAAGTAACTATTTTAATTACTACATATTTCTATTATACTGTTTTTCAATAAAATTTGTTAGATTTTCCCAATACTACTTAATAAATATACTGATAAAAAGTTATTTCTGATAAACTCTAAACTATTGATGAAAATGTCTAACGTAATAAATCAAAATATTGGAGCGATGGCAAGAAATCATTTGGTTTGATAAAAGTGACGGCGATTGTTAAACGAATACCATTTTTTTTAATTAAAATCAATACACTCAATAGAAATTCAAAGTTTTATAAAGCGAAAACTAATTAAATTTAAATGACAAATATTAAAAAAAAATCTTTAACCAATACAATGTTTTATCAAAAGCAATGAATCAAAGAACTGTGTGCTCAACAATAACTTAACAATTCAAAATGAGTACTAGACAGAATAATTCAGCTTTCCCGATGTCAATTTCAGGCGGCTAAAGATAAAAATTGAGCGGGATGAAAAACGGAAAAGGCTGACATTATGATCTGAAGCCAAACACCGTTCATATTTTGGCTGGAGGAAAAAAGAATTGCGAAGGGAAAATAGTGGTTATTATGCTCATTGTTCGCTCTCGAGAAAGAAGAAACAAAACTATCGAATCATCCGTATCTTTTACTGTTGCATGAATGATTGGCCTGAATCGAATGAGTGGGTCATTTTATCTTCATTTTGCGCAGCCATTTTGTCCGTGGCAGATTAGAGAGTGCTACGCGTACATTTGTTGCTTTGACAAAATTTTAACGTGCAAATTTGTTTTTAAAATCATTATACATCGATCCAGACATCTATTTTTAATAAGCAAAACTTGGTACTGTTTTTACGTTAAAGTAGTCCTCTATCAGACTAAAATAAGCAAAATTTTGCCCCAAAGACTAACTTATGTTTGTTTGCTACCATAATATATTTTTTACCCTAAAAGTAAACTTGTTTTGAAAATCCCACCCCAGTTATTAATAAAATTTAAAATCAGTAAAAAAATCGGAAAATACAATGTTCTGAATCTGCAATTTTAAAATTCAAAAAATGTCTGTAAAGACCCATCTTTAGTTGTTATAAACACCCACATAATAGTGTTCTTTAAGTGTGATTTTAAACATAGCGTATCAATAATTTTGTGATAATGAATTGCGTTGTTATAGCATACTAAATTTTTCGTTTTTGATACAAATTTGTGCAACTAGACTAGTTTCATGTATCTTAAAACTAAAGCAGTTTAGAGTTGTATGCATATGCTTCAGTTACAAATAAATTTGTGTTTCTTTCTCTTTTTATTTATAAACTTCTTATTTTTTAGATCTTAAAGTAAATGGTAGAATGGATGAAGCGTTGGCTCTTAGCACCAAAATTTGTGGCTTCGAGTAACGTTTCTTGCACGCCCAAAGACTTTTAGAAGAGACTTAGGATCAGCTGAGCTTCGACATCGGCTTTAGATTGTAGGTATCGACAAGACAAAAAAAAAACTAACTTAGATCTTTTAAAACTATTTACCCTTCCTATTCAAAACCAGTATTGTTGTTTAGAGTTTTGTCATACCAGCTCCACGAAGTGTCGCTTTTGGAATCCGATCTGGGTTTTGCACCTCGAGAAAAATGCTCGTGTTTCAATGTGTCGATTGCTGCGAGATAGGCCGTCATGATTTATGCGACATTGGCGGTCGTCCCTCGACCATATTTTATACACTTGCTTATGGGATCGCTTGCCTTCGCTTTGTTGGGGGATAAGCAATAAAAACAAGCAATCTTTGCCACGAAGGGCGATTTATGGCTCAGTAGATTAAGCTTGCGGAGGAGTTCGTGAAAATTTGTTGTCTGGAGCTGAAACTTACGCGCTGTTTACTTCTGGGATAAAATATGGCGATAATTAAAATTTTAAATATTTTGAGATCGCTTTCATTGCGCTTTGTTGTTGAGAAGGGAAATATAAATATTTTTGTGTCTGATAAACAACAATGAGCCGCTACATTTAAACAACGGAGTGCGAATATTTGAATTTAAAATTTGTAAAGACTCATAATTAGTTTTCTAAGGGTTATAATTCATCAATTTAAAAGTTATAGTTTCTTTCCTAACTTTCGGAATCAAGCGCTATCCATCTCTCTTCAAATTTATAACAAAATAATAGAATTTATTTTTAATAGAAAAAAATTCTTTGCATATAACCAATGCCATTCACTTACCATCTATTATTGCATGGAAATTTAAGTGTTTTAAAAAAAATAAGCGCACTAAGATAGTAAGTAGTATTATTCCAAAACAGGTTTTTAAGAAAATTAGATGAGAATAAATGTTAATGAATAAGCACACAAAAACTTTATCAGAACAGCGTAAACATACCTCTACAATAACCTCCTCATTATCCTTAAACTTCTGTGTTAAACTTGCTTAATAAAGTGTATCACAACACACAATTAAAATTAGAATTGTTGAAACTCGCATAACTTTAAAAACCATCAATACGTTTGTTGTCCGTATTTAAAACAAATATATCTTAAATAAACATGATGCAATCATAAGATAATCCTTTAAAATCTACACATTTTACACGGCTCGAACAAATTTTAAAATACTTTAAAGGATCATAACATAATTATATAATTCTACCCACTCATTGTGGTGCAGATTGTGGTATGTTTACCCATTGTTAATCCTGGAGGTACAATTTTCATTTATTAAGCAATCCAATGAAGTAGAACCTTTGCAAATTTCATAATGCTTTTACCAGGTACTTAATCACGATTTATCATTAACAAGACACTAGATGAAATAATTTTGCAAAAGTTGTTGGTATAGCTTGCTGCTTGTTTGGATTGGAAAAGTATGCTCAGATTTTAACTAACACATACTTAATATGACAAGTACTTGTTATTGATGAGTATTACGAAATTTAGTGTGAAATTGATCTTAAATTTAATATTTTTAACATTTTAATTTTAATTAAAACAATTAGATGAATTTTAAAAAGTGTGTTGGCTCTGTTCGTATAGATTTCGTATCTTTATATATTTGTAAAATGTGTATTCATGATATACAATTAGTTTAAAATTGGTTGTTTGATGGAAAATTAATGTGGAATTCAGAATTACATAAAGAATATGTCTTTATCTCTTAAACTGAGAAGGTGATCTAATAGGCGAATAATTTTAAAAGTCAAAAGTTGCTATTATTCTTAAGGAAATTACATTACCAGATACTATTTAGCTTAAAGCATATTGTTTGCCGACATGAATAGCCAAAGTCACGATATATAAAAAAAAAACAGTAGCGTGTTGCAGTTAAAATGTTTAATATTTGACAATTTAAAAAATATATATCTAATTAGTCATAAAAAACAATAAAGTGATGCACATTAGATAACATTTGTAATTATAATTTATTACATAATATTATAAAAATGTATTTTATGTCTTAATTATTTTAAAAGCTTCATTGTAATAAAAATTTATACAAACACATTGTTCGATTTCATAAGAATTTAGAAATAAATGGTTGCGCTTTCATTTAAAAACAATTATTTAAACATTCGCTTTATAAATCATTCTTCTAAACCAATAGCGAACTCATTATTTATTTATTGTTTCTGATTCATGGTTTAAATAACAAAGGTGCTGTCTTAAACAGATCCTGAAAAACTTTACAATTATCTTAATAAGACCTTGTTTGCGCATTGTTTAAACCCCTAACTTCATTTTTTATTTAGAATTTCATTTTAAAGTGAATTTATTTATTGCTTTAAAACAATTCAATTTTCGTTCAAAGTAGCTTTAATGTATATTATTAAAATTTTCTCACTAAAAATAAAAAGCAAACAATAGAATATTGCGTCTTAAGATGAAAATATGATTGAATGCTTTTATGTACCTAGTCACAACAAACATCTTTTTTATCCTATTTTCCTGTTATATCTCATAAAATTCAATCGTTTTATTTAATCCTCTAAATAAATTTGATTATAACCTATTTGTTTCGAATTTCTGTCGAAAGTAGTTTCGTTTATGGTTGAAATTTTTGGTTCTCTTTTCTGAAATATTATACCCAACTCAAAACTCACTATTTATTTTAATCGATAACATAAATAAAAGGATCAAATTTCTACCGTTCGATTTAGTAGCGTTAGTGTTTAGTTTCTTTACACGATTGGATTATTTTATTTTCTTATTTAATAAACTGTATAAGTAGTAAAACCTTACATGAAATACATTTACTAAACCACATTTATATTACAAAATTTCATAATGCCTGTACAACAGGAAAGTTATACAGAGGGTATCTAAAAGGAAAGTAACCTGTTCTTTTGTCAGTGTTATACGTCATAAATAGAGCATGCTATTAGCATCTGATAGTTGAATAGTTAACAAAAAGAATAAAAGTGTGGGTGTCTCCATACCAAATCTTACTCCTTCCGAATTGTATCCAACTTAAGTTTTTTTTTAAAGTATAGAATCTTTGAAATGTCTAAAACAGCTTTCGGGACAAAGCAGATATTCTTCAAACCTATTTAGGCACTTCCTATATAGAGGAAACAAAAGCTTAAACTTTGCAAATTTTAAGAGCCAAAATTATCCTACAAGATCTTCCTTCACGAAACTTATCTAGTAAGACACATAAGCAAACGAACCGACTTTAAGGTTTCCTATGTCCGCTGACGAAATCATTCCCCAATGCTATCCAACTTGAGAAAAATAACAAATTGGATATGAATGCGTAATCCAGAATCTTCATGGTTCCAAAGACTCTTTGTGACGATTCCAAAATTCAGGGTTCTCGTCTCGCCTGTTCCCATCGGAATAAGCAAGGCCCATGGCAAAAGAAGAAAATTGGATTTAGTTCTTCTGGGTTGGGCTAGGAGGACAAATGGGGGTGTGGAGGAAAGTTGGCAGCTTAGCCCCCTTCCCCAAGAAGGCAGCAGATACAAATTGAATTATCACTCGCGATAACTTGTCGCTACACGGTCACGAGAATTCCCCAATGAATTCTAAAACTTAACAACACACACACCGACTTTGCCGGGCCAGTTTACTGGTTTACCAAACGTGTAACTGACAATCTGCTGGGTTTGAGTGATATGGGTTTAAACAGCAAGGAATTGTAATGGAAGCCTATGGAGATATTAAAAAAAACTCTTCAAGCTTTCTGGGTTATGGTGTTCTTGCATGCGACCACTTAAATTTGTTAGCATGAAGCATCATGTGTGGTTGTTTGATAGTATCCATCCAGGATCTTTTTTAAAAATTCAGTTACAACTTTTTCTAAAGAATAAAGGGATCTTCTTCGGAATTTCCGTGTTGGTCGTTTATTTATGTAGCCGGGGGACATCGGCATGGAAAAGTGGGCAATAGAATCTCGGGGAATTGCCGAGCAAAGAATCGGTTCTCGGAATTAACATTTTTCCACCGGGCCGAAGATTGATGAAAGCTATGCCCGTAATGAATTAACTCGTTTTGTTGATAGGGAAATGGAAGGCTGCTTTTAATCGACTACTCTCCCCTTTGGTGTGACAATACCGTAAATACTTAATATTTTCATACTAAGTTTTAAGTTTGTATCAACATTAGTTACCATTAAATCTCTAATCAACTCATTCTATCTATCCGTGTTTTCATTGTTTAAATCTGCGGCATAATGTGCAGCTGCTAGAGCTAAAATAGTAAAGCGATTAGGGTAAAACTGTAATCCATCCGTAGTGCCCTACGTCCCAGATTTATTTTGAAGTGTCTCTAATCAGGAAAAATGTATGTGATATCAACAAAAGGACTAGCAAAGCAACTATTCGCTTCGGTGAAAGCCTGTTGTGCGTATGACATCACATATGAAGTATTTATGGTAATAATGAATTAACCGTATAATGAATAACCGTATGTGAATAACCCGTATATATGGTAAATAAATTAACCTACCGTTAATAATATTGAATTAACCAATCACTTGTTTCTTAACGCTCTAAAGCGAGTCGGTGCCATTTTACATTCTGCATATTAATCTAAATAAACTTGTGAACAGTACAAGCACTTAAACTTTTGAATTCATTAGATATCATCCTATTAACTATTTCAGTTTCAATGACAATTTGGCATCATCATTTTAGAATTTTTTTTCTGATCGTCTATAGCAATGTATGGTATCAAAAATCACATCATTCGATTCTTTAAACTTTTTACTATTCGAAAATATTTTTTATTAATCCCAATAGATATCAGAACTATTATTGATTTAATTATGATCAGAAACATGATGATGCCAAACGGCATCACTTTTACTGAAAGGGTTAAACCTATTTTAAATATAACAGTCTGTTAGTTACAATATATACAGTCCAACTTTATGTCACGCTGAGGTTTACCAGTCATTGATTGCAAGCGGGCCTGTTAAACAAAAGAAACACATTTACATTTGTTCCTGTTCTGAAGGGATTCGATATTCGGAAATCGAGTAATGAATCGTTTTTAGTATTAACGACTTTGGCCTAATTGAGTTTTTCCCTTTTTTTCATCTTCAAAAGTATTGATTTACTGTCTGATCTTTGATTTGCGTATGAGATGCCTTTTTGACTACTCATGGAAGATAAATGACTCAATGGTTAAGATAAATATGCATAATCAATTGTGAATTAATATTAAAACATTTTTTAAATGAAATAAATAGAAAATAAAATAAATTAAATAGAAAAAAGTTAAATTTCTAAAGTTTTCTGTTTTAATTCGATTACTCTGTTTTTCCATTTTATTGTGTCTGTAATATTTTTTGATGGTTCAATATATATTACAACATGTTTCTTAGGATAATATTCATTGAATGGAAAGTCGGGAATCATATTGCACAGTACTAAATCAATAAACGAAAAATATTTCGTATGTACTCTCAATTGTCTGGGTAGTTATGATACGTATTACGTTATACGTTATACGTATTATACGTTATACGTATTATACGTTATACGTATTATACGTTATACGAATTACGTTATACAGGGTGAGGCAAACAAAACCGGCCCCGAAATGGAGATTAGAATACGACAGAAATGTTGCCAAGTCTAAAACCAATACAAAAGCAGGCTTACTCACTGAAGCTATTGATCGCTTCAATATTAAGCCCAAGCAAACGCTTGGGGACTTATTTGCCGGCAACTACGCTACGCTTTTAAGGGGTCATAGGAGTCTTAAAAATGTGCAAAGAAGGTACTACAAAGCATAGTTTGATCTTTCATGTAATTTTTTAACTACTCAATTTATAAGTATATTTTTTATATGTAATTCTATAAGCTTTATTTAATATAAAGCAAATTTTAAAATTTATGAAACTTTAGCCAAAACTAAAATAAATGATATTAAACATAAAGCTATTTTAACATTTTTTTTAGGCTTTTGCGCGGCAAATTTTGAGGTCAAAAAAATGAAAAAAAATGACCTAGAAAATGACTTTATATTGTACAAATATGTACAAACAAAGACTTATACCTAAATTCTCAGCTCAATTTTAATTGGAAATTATTTTAAGAACTTTTTCTAAAAAAAAAATAATAAAAGTTTTAAAATTTTGATTTTAATTTTTTTAAAAATAATTTCTTATTAAAATTGAGCTGAGAATTTAGGTTTAAGTCTTTGTTCATACATATTTGTACAATATAAAGTCATTTTCTTGGTCATTTTTTCAATTTTGACCTCAAAATTTGCCGCACAAGCCTAATCACAATGTGTTCAAATAGCTTTATGTTTAATATCATTTATTTTAGTTTTAGCTAAAGTTTCATAAATTTTAAAATTTGTCTTATATTAAATAAATCTTATAGAATTACATATAAAAAATTATAGTACTTATATATTGAGTAGTTAAAAAATTACATGAAAGATCAAACTATACTTTGTAGTACCTTCTTTGCACATTTTTAAGACTCCTATGACCCCTTAAAAGCTAGTTGAAATGGAATATAAACAAGGTTAGTAGAGCTGATCAAGATTTAGTGATTATTTGATTGTTTCGATCGTTATTTATCCTAGAGGATCGGACCTTTTTGTATTTAATACAAAACATTCTAAATTGATTGCAAGACCCTAAATTTGCATTATGGGACGTCTTCATACAATACGAACTAAGATCTGAATTCGCCACTAGTCTATGAGTAGCTCTAATGTGAAGCTAATCCGATCCAACCAATGCAAAAACAGGTTTCAGACGGCTTCAAGAGTTTCTCTCGCCAAGCATTTCAACGTATTCCCATCTCTAGCTCGGGGCCGGTTTTGTTTGCCTCACCCTGTACGTATTACGTTATACGTATTACGTATTAGGTTATACGTATTACGTTATACGTATTACGTTATACGTATTACGTTATACGTATTACGTTATACGTATTACGTTATACGTATTACGTTATACGTATTACGTTATACGTATTACGTTGTACGTTATACGTATTACGTTGTACGTTATACGTATTACGTATTACGTTGTACGTATTACGATACGTTACGTATACGGAGACTAACACCAAATTTGTGAATACCCTTAACAATATCATTACGAATCAAAATATTTAAGTTTTTTTAAACACGTATTTGCCTTATATTTTGTTTATTTAGATGAAATTAAGCAGAAAACTCATTTTTGCATTCAAATTTTCTTATCAGCCGACGCGACGTGAATGGAGTACTTCTATAATTCACGCAGCGTTAATTGTATCAAACTTTTAATTAATTATACAATAATCATTAATTGCTTGCATTTTGCAACGTTCGATTGGGTTTGGGAGCCCATTCGGTTAGGCATTCGCCTAGCATGAGGAAGGTCCTAGGTTCGGGTCCGGGCATCGCTAAGATAACTGCCGACCTTTAAAACGGCAGCCAAAATGTCCGACAAATAATACCTCATGTAGAGTGTTAAATATCCTCCAAAGTCCCAACGCTGCGTACGATGTCACCCTTAGCGGTTGCGTTGGGCGCCTACTCGGGGGGTTTTGGCTCGTCACTTGACTGTGGTTCTAAAATACGACTCCCGTCGCCAATAGGGGGCTGGGGAGCCCAGTCGGTTAAGCACTCGCTTAGCATGCGGAAGGTCCCAGGTTCGGGTCCGGGCATCGCCAAAATAGCTGCCGACCTATAAACGGCCCGTGCAGCCAAAAAATGTCCGACGAATAATACCCCGTGTTAGGGAGTGCACGTTAAATATCCTTCAAAGTCCTAACGCTGCGTACGATGTCGCCCTTAACGGTTGCGTTGGGTGCCTATTCAGGTGTGGCTCGTCACCTGACTGTGGTTCTAAAATACGACGCCCGTCGCCAATAGCCCTCGTGTAGCTCTAGTGCGACGATAATTCAAACCAAACCAAACCCGTCGCCAATAGCCCTCGTGTAGCTCTAGTGTGATGATACTTCAAACTAAACGTTCGATTGTCTTGAAATTACCCCAGCCCAACGCTATAAAAAATGAAACTCAATTTATTAAATGAGTAGATAAATAATAAGTCGATGAAAAGAATTCCAAAAACTTATTTCTTTAGTACTTTTCTTCAAGAAATGCCTAATGGAGGTGATATATATGCTAATGCGAAATATTAAGGAGTTTTATTTTCATCTTTCTTTTTGTATACAAAGTAGTTGTTAATTCCGAATAGTTTTCATTCATTGGGACATTCTTTCCGTGCCATTATATCTTTAATTGACTCGAGATGTCTTCGGGTTCAGTAATTAATCCTTTGACATAAAGGGTTTGTAAGGAAAAATATATAAAATAGCACACGTATTAAAAATCTTAAGCTAGTTTGTTAGATTAGAAAACATTGTGATACTTTTATTTTAAATAATTTTGAACATTTTGGAACATTAATTTTTGGCACTTTAAAAATGGGCCGATTTTGATTAATAGAGCCCTTTTAGGAAATGTGATACGTTATACAATTTTGAGATGATAATAATTAAAAGAATTCTTGTTTTCGAAACCACTACATCCTCGTATCGCAAAACAATGTTGGTCGCTATTTCTTAGATTCTTTTAGGGCAAAGAGAGATAGAGGTTACCAACTTAAGCTTTGGCGAGTTCCGTTGGGTGCCTAACTCGGGTGTCGGCTCGTCACTTGAATGCGGATCTAAAATATGACGCACGGCGCCAATAGCTCTCGTGTAGTTCTATTGCAACGATAATTTAAACTAAACTATGCTTTAGCAACATTAATGGCAACTAATGGGTGATGTTCTCATCTGCAAGTAGTTTCAAATTCACACTGTTCCTATGTTTTCTTTCCAGGATTTGAGCAAATCCAGAAACTTTAAAAAAAAATCAAAAACCCTTTCAGTCCCAATGAGCAATTTAGCATCATTATTTTAGAATTTTTTTTCTGATCGTCTATAGCCATTTATTATATCAAAAAGCACATCATTTGATACTTCAAACTTTTTTCTATCAGAACACATTTTTTATTAATCCTAATAGATGCCAGCCCTATTATTTTTTTTTTAAAGTTATGATCAGAAACATGATGATGCCAAATGGCATCACTGGAACTGAAAGGGTTAATCATGTTTTAAAAGCATTTTAGTCTTGATTTTGATACATGAGTGCTAGTTATTATAACTGATGTTATTACATAAAGCCGATATCTTAATGCAACTAGCAGCTACAATCCAGCTAGCAAAACCCAACCAATGCAACTAACATCCATCTAATGAGCAGGGTTTGATATCAAATTTTATTACCGAGGGCTCTAACCAATCAGCTGTGACTCCTTTTATCATCAGTAAAAGTAACAAAAGTAGTTAATGGTTAATTCTGCTAATTAAAAAAGGTTCCATTATTCAGTCCATAATCATTTTTTAAATGCAGGTTAAAAAACCAATGTATTTAATTCCTTCACATCACCACCTAGGGAATTCCCCCTGTAGCTGTCCATCGCCCGTCCGTTCCGCCCCTAGAGTCCTCGCGTGACGATTGCGCTAGGGAGATGGCTACTGGAGACAAAGCTAATCATTCTTCAATCGCAGCCCCAAAACACGCTGCTCTAATAATGCACCATAATCAGAAAACGATGATGAAAAAGGCTGGAAAAATACTCACCGATTTCCAATCTCTGGCTGCTTTATCATTAGGTTATAATTTAGGCTTTGCGTGCTAGGCGTAGCTTTGTGGAATTTACTTTGTAGCTTTATTTTTTTTTATTACAGGAAGAGCCAAATTCCATGGCAAAAATGTGAAAGTTTAGCATATAAAAATCAGTTGTTTTGTAATATTAATAAGATTTTTATACAGATGGTGAGTTTCCGTTTTTTTAGCTGTTTTTAAATGTTTCTAGTTTATCCCATTAAGTATTTAAGTCTATTTTCTAATAAGCAGCATTACGCGTTTTCGAACTAATCTTTTTTTTCTTGTTTTTCAAAGAATATCATATAAACCAAAAGTTTTTTTTTGACAACATTGACGTTTTTTAATGAATTTGCTTACTTGAAATTTAATCTAATTAAAACCGATAGTTTAATTAATAGCAGACATAAAATTAAGTTGCACGTAAAGTGACTTTACTAAAATTAAATAATATGAATTTAGATAATACAGATTATAATCATGCATTTAATTTTAAGTGAATTCGGATTCTTTATACAATATTTGAATAAATAATTCATCCTTTTTAACAGCAATATATTTTTTTACATCTACAAATCGTTTTAGCTTAACTATTTATTACTATGTATCTTTTGTGGTTTTGAAAATTCCCTTTCTTTAGTTTATTGATAAATGTGAAAATTAGCTTCTTTTAGGATGTAAAATCATAAAAAAAACTTAAATCAAAAAAGAAATTTTTAATATACAAATCAATTGGTTTAAATGTGTTTTTAAAAATATTTAGCAGTACTAATAAGAAATTTGTTCATTTTTATAAATTTCATCATTTTATATGCTAATATTAACATATTTACGTCGACTTTGACTTTTACTTAAAATACTAAAATAATTTATTCAAATATTTCCTTTATTACATCAAATCAATTTACATGTAATTGTAAGTCAGACAATCAAATTTACAATCATTGTCTAGTTAACAGATTTGATTCGGAAATAAATTTTAATTTAGCCTTTTCAACACTAATATCCATTTATTAAATTTAAAAAATCTAACGTTACATCCACATAAACCAACTATATAATGTTTTCTGCATATGAATTATGACATGAAACTTTTATTTTAAAGGAATTCGTAATTAACTAATTCGTTTTTAGATGTCACAACTCTCCTAGAAGAATTATAATTCATTGTCAAGCAGAGCATGATTTTACACAGTAGACATATATCATACTAAACAAGGGGAATTCTTTTGAGTTGTATTCGCGACCATATATTTTGAAAGATAATAATTTTAGAGTGAAACCATAATAGTGAAAACTACATTATAATATAAAAATTAGCATTTTTTAATGTAGCTGTCATGTGTTTTTCACAAATTTTCTCTACCTATTTATCATTTTAAATGTGTTTTTATTATAGAAATGACATGATAAAATTTTTAGTAATAAATTATTCAGACATTTTAAGTTATTTTTTCTTAATAAAAAGTTAAATTTTACCCAATTTTAAAACGTAATTGCTAAAATATAAATTTCCACTCTAGTAAATTTTGGGTTTTCAGATATTTTTGAGTTTTTGTGCTATGCATTTTAGAATGGAAGGATCTGAACTAGCTTTTTATAGAAATATAAAATTGTATAATTTTATATAAAATTGTAAGTAAGAAAAATAGGACACATTAATCACTTAACAGTATTTCATAAAAAAAACAATTCATGAGACATTTTACCAAAACAAATCAATGTATTATATTGTCATGAATATTATATTTCAACAAAAACTATTTTAGAAAATTCTGTTTAAAACTTAAGACGCTTCTTTAATATTTAAATACGTCATGTACTATCGAAAATTATTTAAAAAAAAAAACTAACGACGTGCTAACGAGTGGGTAACACATGTTCATCTTTTTTAAGTGATAATGAGACATTTTTATAACACAAATTCCTGTTATTACCCATCAATACAAAATTATAACTTGCAGATATCAATAAACAATTCTGCAGATCGAGTATAGTCAGCACAGAATTCGGATTACCAACATGAAGTGGCAAAAAACTACGCATTACATTTACATTACTTTAATTACATTTATTAAATGTGTATAATAGCGTACTTGTTATCAGATTTACTACTTTTATAAGTCAATCTGATTAAAGTTAATAATTGGACTAAAAAGATTTTTTTTAAATGCTGTTTTTTTATTTATGAGAAATAAGAGGATGGAATGGTAATAGTTTTGATACCAGTGGTTATTTTAACGTTGCATAAAAAACACAACCCGCATTGTTTCCATAGCAACCCATATTGTTTCCTCTTGATTCAAAGTAGTGAAGTGCACGGCTAGTTTACCTTAACCAAATAGTGTCATTTTTGTCTAGCATTTATCTATGAGCTAATGAATTCTATATTGTGAAAGAATGGACAATTTGAACGTGGACGGTAGGGTTTGTTTGTGGGAAAGAAGACAATGCGTGCCGTCACTGGGGACTTGACCGTTCTAGTTTAGACGAACTAGCAGCCGCGTCGTTCGCATGTAAAGGACAACGGTTGATGTAACTGTAACTGTGACGTGAAAGTAGGCGTAGATATTCCAAGTGCCCATAGGTGAATTATCTGAGAATTTATGCAAAGCCGGATTGTTTTGAAAAGCATTTTTAAAGACCCTTCGCTTTAGAGTGGATGAAACATGAACAAAAAATCTTCCATTGGAGTTTACCTCTTTTTGCACTTTGTAATTCATTCTGCTTAACTATATTTTTCTATGCTTGTTTTTTATACAGTGAAATGCAAATGTTTGAATTTTCTTACAACTTTACTAATTTACAAAATATAACTTTTACCAAAACACCAGAAACATTCCCTTATATGACCCTGATGAACAGACACAAAGAATCGGCGTCTATTGATGAAAAAGATATTCCAACGAACAACGGACCTCCAAGGAATATTCTTTCTTCTCCCTATATATACCTAGTCCCAGAGAAAATTCCTCAATAAGAAGATGTACGTGTTGGAAATGGCCCCCCATTTCCCCTTTTCTTCGCCCATTGTGGGGTTTTTTTGTCTGCCCATAATCGACGTCCTTTATTCAGCAATAAGCTTGGAAACAATGGGGCTGCCGAATTCGCAATGGCTCCCCCGACCACAAGTGGGACGACTGTTCTTCTCTCGCGATTCCGCCCCCAGATTTCAGTCGATAAAATCTCCCGCGACATAAAAGAAACGCCATAACCGCGTAATGTAATTCTTTCTTCGAAAATGGAGGCTCGCACACAATATCAAGAGGAGTGAGGTGTTCTGTATGCAAGAAAGACCGTGCTTAAAACTCGCTTTATTTAGATTGGGAGAGGTGCTGGAGTTTGTCGCGGGATATTTGAGACAGTTGTGTATTGTAAGTTAAAAAAGATGATTATTAGAGTATTTTTTATTTATCTTGTTACCTTATATGTATATTCTTAAAAGAAGATGCATATTTTTTTTTCCATTCGCGTCTTTTCTTTTTGTTCACAAAATATATACATGGACTCCTTTCCAGATTACGTTTCTGCAAGGTTAAACATGAACACTGAATTTAAATGTTTTAAAATTATATTAAGCAAGGATAAATAGGTAATACATTTTAAATTTTGACATTTTAGTCAAGCGGAAAGGGAAAGGTGATCTTTGTTTGAGCTATCTCTTAAAATGTGCCTTTAATGGTATAATATTTTGCAACAAACTAAATTATCATCCATTTTCGCTCTTGAAAGTAACTAAAAATTTTATCAAATGTTATGTTACAAATAAGTGTTTGACACGCAGTTTCATTTAATTTTAAAGACATATTTGATTTACTTTCATATATTCATGCAATGTCCTTTTAAGGAATAAAGTAAAATAATTTAATGATTAATATTTGACTTTCTCGATATTTTAATTTAGATACTTATGTTCCTCCATCTAATATCATTTCAAAAATTTAATAATCTTTAAAAATTGGATTCTTATCTAAGGAAAGTTGTAAGCAATTAATTATACACCAATTAAGATATTGAGCACCATAATATTGATAAGTCAGTACTGTACTTTTTTTTCGAATTGCGTGGTACTTTTTCTTTCTAATCTGCATGGTGTGAAGGTATATGTATATTTCTCTAGGGACTACCTCTCCATTATAATTTTTTGTTAAAACTTTTATAAAAAAATATTGCAACGGATAAATTAAATAAAACACTTAACTATTACAAAAATTTATTCTAATTGTAAATTTAAAATTATATCCTTTTTAATGTAAAGCAAACTTGATTAAAATTCAAAACTCGCTTTTGTGCAACTTCTACTTGCAATTATTTATAAACTTTAATAACATTTTTATTTTATTTTTCTTACATTTCCAACACTTAAGTTGATGAGATTGAATTTTGCCCTCTCCCTCAATTTAAAAAGACTCGCTGATAGAAAACAAAATTGGGATGATTAAGATAGATGGTCCAATCATTTTCAACCCATCCATTACTGATGGAAAATGCCATAAGTGTGGTAAAAATTATCCCTAGAAATATCCGTATCAACCTCAGCTCGTAAGAATGAAGATGAAATTAAGGTTACTCAAAAAATCCTTCGATTGTGTGATCCAAGCTCTTTATAAGAAAAGGTATTTTTTATATTAACGAGAAAATAGTCCTAGTATTTTTTTTAATGTTACATTAAGGTTAGATAGGGAAACATAAACCTAGTACTTTTTTCATATAAAAGAGGATGTTTGATGAATTATGTATTTTATAGACAAGGCTTCAATTTTTATAAGTTTTGCTACCTACCTTTTCTTTCCAGCTACTAAATGTATTAAAGGTACATCATCACTTTGTCATTCTTGGGAGTAGTATTTGTGCTTGACTTTTATGTACAAAATATTTGTTTTCTCCTTTCTTATTCTATGATTTTATTGTAAATAAATGGTTAAACACACATAAATAGTTTTTATGAAGTAATGTATAAATAATTTATTAAGTAATGCATTTAAAATACAAAATAGCACCTCCATATATTATTATATTAAATTTTTGTGCATATTTTTATTTAAGTTATTAACGTTTGAAATTAGGACAGAATTAAATTAAAGTTCTAATAACTACTTTCGTATTGTTTTAATTTAAATAAAAATGGTACATTATTCGATTCCATAACTAACATGCTCAAATAATTTTATAATGATCTTATTAAAACATTAATAAATATGTTCTGAATGTATACAACTAATTATTGTTTAAAAATATTTGTATTCTAATTATTTAAAATTGACTACATCAATCTAAATTCGCATATAAATGAATAAACATGGTGACTGAATTTGGTGTGTTATTGAAATCGGAAGATTGATTATTTCCCTAATTTTATTCAAACCTCAAATTTATATCTCGAATTTACTAAAGAATTGTTTTAGGTACTTAAATTAAGTAAAATTATTTTATCCAAAGAGAAGTGTTATTAAATGAAAATTGTGAAGGTCGATATTATTTCATTTCTTTTAAAACAGATTTAAATATGTAATTTAAGTGCATTGAGTTAAAATAATTTAGTAGCAAGACAAAACAATTCCCTACAGAACTTTTTGGAACTGGAAAGCAAAGTTGATTTTGTTAAAAACTGTTTTTAATAAAAAAAGAAATCCCAAAAATACAACGAATGACTCTAAATTGAATATTGTGTAAAATTTGTATTCCATTGTATGTATGTAGTTTCAATGTTTTTTTGATCATATAAATGTGTAAATGCTAAATTTTTTAATAAATATAATAAAACAATGCAAATCATAAAAACGTTTTGTGAAATCATTTTGCATTTTTTTCTAAACAAAACAGTTCAGGTGTCGGCTCGTCACTTGTCTGTGGTTCTAAAATATGATGATCAATATTAACATTAAAACATCAAACAAATGCTGAATAATTTGATGCTTCATTTAAATTTTTTATTTCATTTTTATCCTCTTAAGACCCGAGCAAAATTTTACACATATATTCGTAATCTAAATATAGTTTTCATACAAATATGTGATAAAAAGTATGTTTTGCGAAGTAATTTTTAAAAAATTATTTATAATAGTTACTGAGAGACACGCCTTAAGCGCTAAAAGTACACATTTTGTTGCTATAAATGCAAAACAAAAGGTCGTATCACTTATTTGTAGTTAACAGTTTATTTTAACCCTGTTTTTGATGCAAAATGCTTTTAAAAAGTAACTGCTAAAACAACTTTTTTAAAAGTTTGAAAAAATTAATATTATTTTTTAAGAACTCTAATATCGCATTGATCCTCGTTCTACTTCATTTTTTATAGAAATAAATGACTGATACCTGTAATCAAAGGCTGAAAACTGATATTTGAATTTTTTTATATCGTACCAGGTCAATTTCGTTACTAATTAATATGTTAACTGTTTGTGAAGAGGTTTAAAAAAATTTCCCCAAATGGGGACGCCAGGTCGCAAGAGGTTAATCCCAAACACTTTCTTTGGCTACACCACTCCAAATCTCTAAATTAAAAGTTGAAGCGGGGTGACTAAGTCAGCTATCGTAAGTGAAATCTAAATGGTATTTTCCCCTTGTCGAAGCCCCATTTACGTCTATAGTCCCGAGAGACAGGACCAGTCTATTGGGGGGAAAAGTCAGAGTATCCATACGATGTGGTAGTCATCATCATTTTAGATTTGAAAAAAATCTAATAAAGATAAATAATATTAAGTTGTATTGTTATTTATATTTCTAGAATTATGATCATAAAAAAATGAAAATACAATAGTGGATTTGCGACTTTAAAATGAAATGCAAATATAATAGAGGATTTGTGACTATAAATAATTTAGTTTTAATTTTGTATTTTGAAACCATACACTCTAAAATGAATGCTCAAAACCGACGAAATTTTAATTAATTTTGACGATTCCTTTACTGGAAAATGCTCCGAGTTTTCGTTTCCTCAAAGTGATGAAATTTGAATAGTCATTTTTATGAGGATTTGAATGTCGTCTAATCTAAAGAAATATTTCGTCATTTTTGAGCATGTGAGTACAACAATGAGATTCAGTTTCCTCAAAATAAAGATACAGAATCGTCAAATCACGATCGTAAAAGTGAGGATTCGCGTTTACTCAAGTCACGTGACAGTTTGACGAAACAATCCTCAAAATTAACGAAATGAGGCTTGAGGATTCATGAATCGTCAAAAATGAAAGTGTTATTTCTGAGAGTGTAAAATGTAATATAATTGCAGTTCTGGATTTGTGTTCAGAAAACAAATACAACATTTATTATGGCATTAAAATAGTTTTATTAGGAATATATTCACCCAAAATAAACATTTCGCAATGTATAATTTGTCATTCAAACAAAAACATACTTAAACAATCTTACTCCACAAAACTTCAAAAAGTGAACTTGACTTGACTTCTTTGGTGGGGGGCAAGTTCGCCGAACACTGCGACCTTAGGTCTATTGTATTCAACCCCAAAAAATGATACAGTCACAAGAGACACACAAAGAAAGAGACGACACAAACACATAGACAAATAACAACATTTATTGACGGTCACAAATATCCATGCCTGACCGGGATTCGAACCCGACCTCAGCAGCTCCAAAGGCAAAAAGTGAACAGTACGACAGATGCTGAAGAAATCCAAAACCAAAAATACTTCATTAAAATGATTTCATTTATTTTTCTAAATTTCTAATCCCAGCCATTTTCCTCGGCTCCGTCCCTCAAAATCCCCGAATTAAAAATGAAATGGGGGTGACTAAATCAGCTATCGTGTGTAATTGAAATCTAGATGAGATCTGTCCCTTGTCATTGGAGTGTTTAAAGCACTCATTTGCGTCTGGAGTCCCAAGGGAAGAGCTGTTGTATTGGGAAGGTCTCGGATAATCCACATGATGACGGAGTTAATTAGGGCAGGAGAAAGGGGTAGAGATAGTCTTTGGGTATTAGGAAAGGACCTTCCTCGCAAAGTCGCCATTGTGGCTTGACAAAGTTGTGACACAGATTTTGTGGTTATATTACTTCAATATAGTTCTTTTAAACAAAAATACGTAAGTACCATAAATAGATAATTGCAGAATATGAGAAGTTTAAAAATACCCAGGATGTTAGGTCCGCAACATATTACAACTGTGATTGTTGTAGACTATTAACAATAGCTGTTTAGAATTTTAGATGCTAAGTCTTCATAAAAATAATATAAACAAAAGATAATTTTATTTATCCTAGAAACCTTTGATAAATAGTGTTCATCTGACGATATTTTTTGAGCAAAGAAGTGTCTGAGCAAAGACTATTTAAAATTCTTGCGTTATTTTTTTAACCCAATAATGAATATTGGCAAGAAAATAACAAGACAAAAATAAACTATTTGCTTAAGTTAATGAAAATAAACAAAATATTAAGCAAATGTAGACCCTATTCCTGAACAATCTATGTAGGACAAATAGATTTAAAAGAAAAACGAATTGAGTTAACGTTTTTATTCGGAAATAAATGAACTAATAGTTGGCCAGTTACGAAGAATGAATGCACTTATAATCTAACGACCATTTGAAAGCTTTAGGTTTTTTAAATGATACTTGCAATACATACTCTATAATAAATGCTTGATTGAAAATATGTTTACATGAAGAATATACGTGTAGGATTTTTGGGGGTCTCAGATTATTGTTGAAATGGCGAAATGAAAAGGTTACGCGATGATAGACAAAGACAAAAGACAACGACTAATTTTCTCCATAGGCTTCCTTTATATATAAATACTATTTTCAAACCTATTTAACCCTTTCACCTTAATTAAATCTCAGTATGTAAAAATATTTTCTTTTGTTGAAATTTTATAAATATATTTAAAAAAATACATTAAAAAATCTTTTCTTACCGTGAATAAATTTTATAAATACGAACAAAAGATAAATTAGTTAAACATTTTTAAGTCAACACATCAATGATCTATTTGTGAACACTATTAATACTTCATTTCCGAATAAAAATGTTAATTTTAAGCTTTTTAAATTCATTTCTCATACAACTTAATTTGCCTATGTAAATTGTTCTGTAATTTGACCTTATATTGCGTTTATTTCGATAAATTTATCCAAAATCTTATTTTCGTTGGCAAATTTCCTTTTCAATCTTTGTTAATTTTGAGTTACACATTCTTTTTCTATCGTTATAAAAATATTTATTTATAAGAAGACAGCATTTGAAAGCCTGCTATTTTTGTTAACGATCATAGAGTTTTCAAAATGTATAGGTTGTCATTTACAAGTGAATCAAACCAAAGTAGCGCAGTATTAAAGGGGGGCTAGGTGCGGGATAGGAGATGTATTACTCAGCGAGTGAGCACATTTCCAATGACTTGGGAAGAGCAAGCTTTTGTAGCAAGAGGAGGTAATTATTGAGCAGGTAATTCAGTTGTGGATTTGCTTAATCATTGCGATATGGATGGTATCCAGCAATGAGAATGTTATTAGAAATGACGTGGAGCGATTTGTTATACAGTTGTTTTTAATTACTGACAACATCCAGATTGAATATCGATTATTATAGTTTCCATCTCTAGGTTTACTAATTCAGAAAGCTCTCTTGTGAACAGTAGTTTATCAGAATATGTATTTGTGGCTGTAAATCTTTTTCAAAATAATGCTTTGATTATTAATGTTATAATACTAATTTAAAAGATTTTAGACTTTACTTTTCGAATATATATTCCCAACTTTTCTATTCAGTTTATATAAGTACATTAGAGTAAACTTTAGAGTTCTTTTAGGTAATGTAAAAATAACAAATAATTTAATTAAGGAATTAATTACAGTATTTTGTAATTTTAATTAAAAAACAATAATAACTCATATAAAGACGTATTACATTTTATTATTTCCTCGATTTAATGCATGCCTTTTGTAGTTATGACAAAATAAATTCGTTTATATGAAAGAAAAGAGTGTTAATTGGAATTTCTTCTCGATTGCCACTGTAAACTTAATTTTTAAAGACAAATGTTCTTTTATTCTTGAAGTCATATTTCCGAAATACCTATGCCCGTAATTTTAGCTCGATTATCTAAACAAAACGAGAACATGTAAGTAGTGACCACTCGGAATTTAATCGAGTCATTATCCAGTAAACCTGGTAGCAAACACATTATGCAAACAACACCAAAACAAGGTGAATTATCTCGATAATCCATCAAATTTACATAAATAACCGCAAAATTGAAAACAAAGAGCAATTTAAAACAAGAAAAAGAAATTAAACCCGTTTTTATACAATTCCGAATTACAAGTAATACATTACAAGTATATCACGTGACTTAATCCCACAAAGGCGATTTTGTTGTCAACGTCCCGTCAAAGATTGCGTGACCACTCTAGTCAGTGATTATCAAAACTGACGAAAATAGCCTAGACGATTATGATATGCTACAGAAAAATTGCAGTGCTATTTTCAAGCTTTAATAGGCTGATATATCCCCTCTCGAAAATTGTGACATACCAAATCCGTTGTAAGGTCGTTAAGATTATCATAGTTTTAATGAGAATCAGTCTCCTTTACATATTAAGTTTGCGCTTGGAGTTAATGAGCTTGAACTTTAACCTGAAAATTACACATTTGTTAAAGTTATTTTCTGGTTTTCTGGTAACAAAGTAATGGGTAATGGGAATAAAATTAGTTACTATTAGGTAATGCAAGTATAATGCAGTATAATAATACGTTTTAAGAATTGTGACATCTATATTTTATTTCATGTAATAAAAGTTCAGTTTAAATTTTTTTATTAAACATTTTAAATATTTTGTTACAGAAAAAAATGGTGTAAGTCCCAAAATTAGTTTTTTTTTGTAATAATAGTATAAGTATAGGAGATAATCGGATTATACACATATAATATACCCTAATAATAATTTTTTTAAATATAATTATTGAATATATTCTAAGCAAAGGAAGTTTAGAATTTTAAATTATTAAACTTTGTTTTAAATTTTTCTTGAAGGAATTTAAGTCTCATAAAAGCATTTATTAAAATTTTGTTAAAGATTACTTATAAACTGTCTGATAATAAATATGTAGTTAAAATAATTGTTCAAAGTTAATATTTTATCGAATGATTTTTAATTATACACCTCTGTTTTCAATTCTAGGAAGAGTAAAGAGTTACATCGTCATTAAAGTTCAACATTTGGAAGAAAACGGTCAATGCCATAAGGTACATTGAATATCAACTATTTCCTAATTTTTTTTCGGGCTTAAGTAAATTACCCTATTTGTTTCTGAGAAAAGATAGTCTTTTTAGAAGTTATTAGCATATTTTAACGAACAAAGGCTTCTAAATCTGAATGGTATAAAATATACTCGATTATAGATAAAATAAGTTGTGTACACAGCAAAATGAAATGTTAGTTTCAGACAAAAGATTGTCTTAAACTAAAGGAACCTGATTAAGACACGATTTCGCGTCTGAAAGTTACAGACATTTGTGACGTATGGTATTGCGTCTGAAAATGTGGTTCCTTTCAGACACTTTCGCTGTTTTAATCTAAAATATCTAAATGTAACAGCACTATAAAAATAATTAATAAAACGTCACTCCGTAAAGTTTGTGGAAACTATTTGCAGAACAACGTTCCATTTCTTTTACAGTGAGCAACTTCAGTTTTTTTTATTTAAATAATTATTACTTATACAAGTTAATTCAATATTATTTTATTGTTTACAAAAGTATGGAAACTTTGTAGAACATTTCAGATAAAAATAACTTATTTAAAAAAACCCATAAATTGAAACATAAATGAAACAATTATTTTGCAAAATAGGTTTAAGGAATATTTTATCATAAGTCTGATTCGAAAATTTATGTTTTAATGTACTACCACATTAAATATCGTGTATTGTCACAATTATACCTTCAAAACTTAGTTTTTTTATTTAAAACAATTCTGTTGAATATAAAATTTGAGAAAACTGACATTTTATTAACTATTAACAATTCGTATTAAAATGTCTTTGAAATAAAAACAGTAAGCTTTGGAAAAGTAATATATCATTGCACAAAAATAATGTTATCTTTCTATATCAAATATTTTTTTAAACCTATCTTATCCACGTTATACATATAATACCAAGTTATACATCTTTAAAACAATGCATTTAATTATAAAGAAATAATTTATGAAATGTTGCAACTGTGTTTTTCTTTTTTAATAAGTAATAACTAAAGATTTCTATATGTGTCTCAGTTGAATAAAGAAACGAAAAGATTTAGAACAAACTTTTATCTCAATGCAAAATTAAGTATTAAATGACTTACACTTTCCTGATTAAATCTTTTAGCAAAATAATTAAAACTTTTTCCAATAAAATATTTTGCACCATTTCTAACTCGCATATATTAAAACACACATCGTAATACATTACGCATACTTAAACATTGAGTTTGAATTCTTGAAATATATGGAATATAGATAAGACTTTTTCTAGAAATAATAAGAGAGCGAAAGTACTGTTTCTCGTGGAAGAATAGTGAAAATAATTAAGACGTTTGGAGAATTAAAATCAACCCGTTTTATTTTCACTGCATTATTAACACAACTTTTCGAATTTCATATTCATTTTCTTTTTAACTCTTTCGATAAATATCACCCTCGGTAAATTCAACCTGTATTGTAGTGCAAAATTTATCTATACCTTAATCAACGTCTTCCAGTGAAACAACTAACAAAGAGATGTGTTACAAATTATTTTTTTTAGTTGGCTCGAAGTATTAAAATAGCATATTTTATACACGTATTTCTTTCATTTCTTTAAAGGCCTTAGCACAAAAATATTCCTGGGGAGAAAATTTGTATTTTTTTAACAAGAACTTGAAAGAGTTAAAAATTAGTTCTCTTTTTATTATATTGATTATATTTTAACTATCTCTATGAATACCATATTTTATTATATCATGTGTTCTATTTATTTAAGTTAATTACATTCTTTTTTAGATACTGTTTGTATTTTCAATATGCAATTCTGATCAAGTTGCTTCAAGCTTGTTCTATCTTTATAAAATTTCACATTCTAATGAAGGTAAATATTTTAATTTTTTAAGCATGTAATTAACTATCCTGTAATGTAAAATTTTAATTTTCTAACTGCTGGAACACATTGTGGATTTGTATGTTAGGCCTAAATAAACTAGTAAGGACCCACCATTAATCAGACACTTGTCACGTCTTACGTTTCGCTTCTAAATTTGAAAACATCTTAAACAGACCGTTTTCTAGACTTTTCTACTATGAATCGTGTTTTAAATGATGTTACAGGATTTTTCAGACGCTTTTGATGTCCCAAATAGTGAAGATATTCAGAATTTAAGATTCTTAAAGTGACTGAAAATGCTTATAAGACGCTTTTGTGTGTCTTAATTTAAGGCAGAAAAGCTTGTGTACTTATGAATTTTGAGTTGTCTAACTAAATTACATTCCTTTTATTTCTGGATGAATCAATTTATTCACATTAAATTTAATTTACCTATCACTAAGAGTCTATTTTTGAAGCGATTCATAAATTATTCCCAACTCGCACACTTTCCGCTCTAATATAATCACTCCACTGCTATATATAAGCATAGTTTAAAAGTACCATGCAATCAGTGCGACTTAACTTAAAGTACATTTTCATCAAGCTAATTACATTCAAGCAACACGTTACCCTGCCTACTTGAATTAAACCTTATGAATGCAGTAGAATAAAGAAATAGCTCTGACGATGAACTTCCCTATTAGTCTTAAATATGTCATAATAAGGTGCAATCATTTCGCTGGCTTCATTTCAGTTGGAAAGCGCAAGTGAATCCTCATTAAAATATAATAGCGCGCCGTGTAATCAACGGCTAGATCATGCGCATTTAGAGATTCCCTGACTAAACTGCGACGGGGATTTTGTACTCTGAGGAATTAGAAATGATCATTAGAAAGTGTCTCTGAGATTCTTCGCGGGTATTATGAAATTGTTGGATACAAATTTTCAACAACTAATCAGAAGATAATGTGTTTCTGTATTAAGTGAATTATGTTCTAGTTTTGTAATGACTTTAATCATTTATATGTAAAGGAACTGATTTTTGAATCAAATCTTAACTAACAATTAGTTTTATTCAATTAAAAAAATGCTTTTATGGCTATTTTAATTGCACTTGAAATTAGACAAATTTTTAAATGATACTAAATTTAGTATAAATAAAAAAAACGGTAAGTTATTTTTAGAATAAAAGGTTTTATCTGTTGTAGGGGTTCATATTAACAAAATATTTTCTTAAATAAGAAACCTATTTTTCAAAAAAATTCCATACATTATTTTGCTGTGTTTAAGGAAGAAAGGGTATAATGCACACGGAAAATTTTACTAAATACGTAAAAACAGTGGTTAAAAGATGGGGAAATCATTTCTTTAAGATACTTCAGCAAATGCGGTATTTTTTTTTCAAGACTGAGTATATATTTATAAATGTTTTTAATCGTTTCAAATAAATGTTGTTATTTTTTTATTGTTTTTTATTTAAATCTAGTAATTATAAGATTTCGTTGCATTTTTATTGTAATAAATACTTACCAGTTTAGAATTCGATAAATTTCGAAGAGGAAAAAACTCATGGATTACAAATTCCAAAAATCTTTACAAACCTTTCCAAATTACACACCATGTCTACTCAATCTATCAACAGCCACCATACATCAACGTTTATATCCCTTCCAGTTAGACTTGACCCACTTTTCCCTCCATTTCTTTTTTTTAAAACGAAAATAAACAAGAACATCCTACACCAGATCTACCACGAAATTCCACTTCTAACTGGTAGCCAACACAGTTAAAGAGCAACAAACAAGAGATCCACTGCAATTCCCCTGAGTTTTAATAAACCCTTCAATTCCAGCTTGTCCCTCGCCTTCTTTTCAAACTTCAGATCACGTGGTTTCCATTCGGAAGATTACCGTTGGAATACCGGATGAATTGGGCTGTTGTTAGGGGGCGCCACTTAAGGTACCGCTCGATAGGTATTTTCTGCCCGTTTTCGGATGCGTTTTGGCTCTGTTCGTTCTTTATGCTGGTCGCACCGGGCAATTTTAACTACTTCTAACTAGTTGCGGAGGTAAGTGTGATTAAAAATTGTATTTTATAGATAGTTTTATTTTGAAAAAGTTTGTTTTCAAAATTTTGTGGGGGTGTTTTTGGTGAGGATAACTTAGTGACCCATTTGCGAATAAAGTTTTGGTTTGGGGTAGGGGGCGCTGTATTTTGAGGGACTTTTATCTTGCAGGTTTGTTAATTTCTAACTAAATCGCATTCTTTTAAAAGAAAGTTTTTGACGATGTGCACAATGTGATATGTATTTATGATAATCACAAGTTTGAAACAGTGGTAATATATTTAATTCAAATAATACTTTTTGAAATCACATTTATAATTTAAAGTGCTGGACATCGCATGATATGATATATATTTTATCTTATTCAGTATTTCTTTAGAATTTGTGATACTGTTATAGCTTTTTTAAAGGCTTTCTTTTCAAATTATATTTTAGAAATTCTCTTACCATGTACAATAATGCGTTCAGTTTTATTAAAGTAGGTTAAGTCCGTTTAAGTCTGTTTCACAAAAAAAGATACAGAAATATCTCAAGAAAAAACTACTTCGCTGGTAGATTCTCATAAAATAAAAATCTCTACACATTAGAAACATTAAAACAACAGAAATACATTTACATAAAAAAATGTCAAACTTCTGAAAACGAAAACGGTAAATATTGGCATTGTGCCTAGACAATACTATTTTTTACAGATACCATGCATTGCTTTTTGAATATATGACAGCTCCACAATCCACATGTGCCAGCATTATTAAATATTAATAAAGGAGTTTTCCCTATCTAAGTTAATATCATAGCAACAACCAATTCCAAACCAAGTCCAATTTGCTTCCCCTTAACTTTTGAAAGCTATCTTGTTAGTCTAGTTAGATATTGGTGGGAAAATCATCAGTAAGAGCATTGAAAAAATATTGATAAAGTAATTATTCATGATTTATAATCAGGATATCATTCTAATTTTCAGGTATGCGTAATAACAAGCTGCTCTAGCTAGGTAATTAAGCTTTTTAAACACGTTACGAATCTATTTGAAACATATGCGAATGGTCTGTTGGGATATAGTTATACAATGTATGATATAGTCTCATAAATAAAATTTGAATGTTAATATTTCTTTTATAAATCAACTACAATCAGATTAGGTGAAGAGTATTGTTACAAAACTCGTATTTTTAAAAGTATAAGTAAGATATAGGGTTTGGCCGCTTTACTTTTTTCCATCTGAATTCACCATAATCAAAAGTCGGCACTGACCTTTTTGTTGCACCCAATTTGTAAAAGTTATGCTTTATACACCAATATTCTTTGTGCGTTTTAACTCAATAAACTAAGCTTCATCTTCCGCATACTAAACGATACATAAATTGCATACTGAAATAAAATTTATTTCACATTACACATATTTGTTAAAACACTCAGAAGTTCAAAATTATTTTAGAGACATTGTAGAGCTCATCCAATAAAAAATTAAGTAAAACAAAAACTTTTTAATTAATTTTTACGAAATAATTTTCAAACCCTCACTATATCAATAAATCATATGACATTTAATAAAATATTATAGCTACAATTACATTATTTTTAATTGTACTCAGAGCAATATTCTTTACCTTTATATAAAAATTACATCCTTATTGCCTTATAGTCTTGGCAGGCATATGACAACCCCAACTCTCATTTTTTAAGCTTCTCCACCAATGCTCACGACACGGCATTCTTTTCTGACATAACATAACTCAACACAAGCATTCTCTCCGAAGCAATCGCCCCTTATTATTATCAAAATAAATAGCCCCCCCCCCCTCTCCTTTTATTCTCCAATACGGAAATAAAAGCCGAATCGATAACTTACCCGCGTAACTAGGTATTTCCATCCCTATCAGCTTCATTGAGTGCCACTCAAATTCCTAGATATTCCTGGATGTGATACAGCGATTAATTTATTATGCATCCAAACAACTGAAGTAGTTAGACACAAAAATCGAAAGCTTGTGACCAACTGGGCTAAAATTGGATACCGTGCGGGTTATGTATTATGCAAGGTGTATGAAACGGAGGTTTGAATCTGCTGTAGATGCCGCCGTTGGAAAGCTAATGTGAATACCGCTTTTCAAAATGAAGCTAGTATCGCTTCCATTGTACACCCAAACAACCACTTTCTCAATTTCTTGATGCTCTCATACACACAATAGGATTAACAAACAATAATTTTGAATGGAAATATAAGAAGATTGTATTAATTCAGAACCGCACGCTTCAATCTGCATTTGTATAAATAAAATTTGTCTTTTTTTAAATGATAATTTAAATCTTTAAATCTGTAATCTTTTTAATGCTAATTTTAAATGCGATTTTCAAAGAGCGAAAGTATATGTTTTGTATAGAAAGCTTGTTGATAGTGCGCATGGCTTTTTGTTTAAGTCTATTTATATTCAATAGACATTGGCTCGACTTAAGTTGACATTGTCGAATCAACTTAGGCGGTCTATGACAACTGAAGTTCACCAAGATCATTAGTTTCTAGTAAATGCACTACGGATTACTCTTACAATTGTCTAAGGGGCTTTTCATTGGCACTAGATTGCATTGGGCTCTGAAATAAGCATTTGCTAACTCGCCTAACTACTACTTGTCATGACTACGTACGAACTAGTTATGGTGACTGCATACGCTAGTTGTCGTGACTGCTTACGGCCTAGTTGTCACGACTACGTAGGACTAGTTGCGGTGACTACGTACGCACTAGTTGCGGTGACTACGTACGCACTAGTTGCGGTGACTACGTACGGACTAGTTGCGGTGACTACGTACGCACTAGTTGCGGTGACTACGTACGCACTAGTTGCGGTGACTACGTACGCACTAGTTGCGGTAACTAAGTACGCACTAGTTGCGGTAACTACGTACGCACTAGTTGCGGTGACTATGTATGTACTAGTACAAGTCGATATTGAATGACTCCAGGCCTATCACCCCAATTTGGCGACAATTAGATTTATTGGCTTCACTGTGTTCAGCTCCAAGCATCTCGATGTTGCAGCAACCTCCATTGCATATAATACTTGGGTAACGTAACACCAGGGGAGTATCGGCGATTTTGTGTATGGTTGTAAAATATTCATGATTCATAATCAGGATGTCACTCTCTTATCCAGGCATGCGCTATCACAAGCAGCTTTAGGTAGTTAAGCATTTAAACATTTTGTAGATCGATTTGGAGAATAATCTGTTGGAAATTGTATGTACTAATGGTTTAGTAAATTTGGTTTAGTTGGATAGTAGTACTAATGGTTCAGCAAATTTGGTTAATAGTTCAAACATAATTAATTATCTTACATAATATCGAATTATTTGCAGTAATAGGACGCTTCTACCTCTTCAGTCAAATTTTGTTTTTGGGTGCTGCTTCGCACATCGCAGTGCAAATTTGTAAATAACATATTAGATTATATGAAGCAATTACCTATATTATATTAGGTAATGTATGGGGTAATTTTATAGAATATTGAAACACTTTTTATTTACGAAGGAAATGTAGTGTATATCCAAATGTAGTGAATGTCTTACAATTGGTAATAATAAATGGCTACTGCACAAGTTTATAAACTGCTGCATATGAATCTCCACTAGTGAATAAACCACTAGAGCGTTTAATTATTATCTAGGAATAGCATTAGCGAATTGAACTTGAACTGGGTTTATCCAATTTTTACAATTAAAGATAGTACAGTTCCCATTTTCTAAATAACAAGTCTCAAGAAAACGCATGACATTTTGTTATTAGACTTGACCTTTTTCTACTATTTGTCAACTCACAGGCCCCTCCCCCCCAAAAAAAGAAAAGTAACAGGAAAACACTTAAAATAGCATATCTAACCATACAACACTTTTTTAAGTTTGTAACTAATTTATGGTACAAACGTGTCGATTAAACTTTATTAAACTAGGATCTAAAGTATTCAACTTGTTTGCTATTTTTTTTTTAAGAATTGATGATTGATACATTAAAACTCTGGTCCCAAAAATCGTTACTTTCTATTTTGATGGAATATTTCCTCAAAATCTTCCTTTTTTTTTCTTGATTATCGGTATGCAGACGAAATTTGCTGTCTTGCTCTTGGGTGTTATGAGAGGAACAGTGTTTTCTCAAATGGGGAAAACTTTAATGGCCATTTCATTGATATATGATGTGCATTTTTCTGTATGGCAGTAATCTTATTGCAGAGAAAAATGATACTATTTGTGTTCGCGCCTCTCCTTTGGTGTTCTACGTGTGCCGGCAGGTGTAGTGCGATGCAACAACTCAACCACTGTACCTGCTGGATTTCACCTGTTGCGGCAACAATAAGATATTGTAGTTTTTATATACAGATGTTGTGTTGATGAATAAAGTGTTAGTACATTCCACTTGTGTGTCGCTTGTGTTCTTTTGGTGCTTGTTCACGAGGCGTGTGCGTGTCCATTTTGGTCCTGTCTGAGCCGGCACGCTTCTTGCGACTTTGGATTATGCTGCGAGTTGTGATAAAGAACTGTGTTGGTTCGTCTTTGCAGGCTGTGAAAGGTCAATGGTTGAATTTACTTGGCGGGATGTTTTTGTTTGTTGTCAAACTGGAAGCTGATTTTTTTTACTCGGTGAGTTTTAAAGTTTAAATTAATTACTTTTAAACGTGAGGTTTTATTGTACGGTTTTAGATTAGCGTTTTGTACTGTGTTGTGATTAACTGGCTTGTGGTTGAAATGTGATTAATAAGTTTCCAGTTATTTTACGAGTATTTGTGGTTTTTGTGGCATTTTAGAATACGAGAGTATATGAGTGATTGGGTGTATTTGGGATCGATGCTGGAGCTTTGGTGTTTTAAAGTTGAGTGCGGAGTTTTATGAGTGGAGTGTGTATGATTGTTGTGTTTGCTTACGTTGAAATATTTTATTGTAAATAGTGTTTTATTTGTAGTCACAATGTCGTTGAGTACAAAATTGCGAAAGAATGAGTTGAGAATGGTGGCAGAGGAGTTGGGACTGACTGTTCCTGATAAAATTAAGGTCATAGAATTAAGAGATTTAATCGAGGAGAGCAGCGTTTTCAAAAAAAGTCCTGATGTGGTTCTGGGTTTGGTGGAACAAGTGGTTGCGGAGGAAAAGGAAAAGGCTGCTGAGGAAAAGGAAAAGGCTGCTGATGCTAGACTAAAATTAGAACTAGAGTTGGCTTGTGCAAAAAATAACTCCTTAAATCCCTCTCAAAATATAGAAAAATCGGATTTTAATAACTTAGAGAACCTAATAAGAAGTATTAAAACTTTAACCATACCGGTGCCGTCCAAATCGGAATCATTCAATCTGTTTTTCCATTCGTTGGAAAAAGCTTTCCAAAATAAAAACGTGCCCGATTATCTCAAAGCAGAAATTTTATTAAATCTTTTGGGGGAGAGAGTGAATAATTTACTAGTATATGTGAGCCAAGAGGATTTGGGTGATTATGATAAAATTAAAAGTTTAGTGTCAAAAGAATTCGAGCCTACCCCTCAGGAATGCCTAAATAACTTTAAAAAGGCCCAAAAACTCCCATCCGAATCTTATGTGCAATTCGCGTCTCGGTTAAGCGTAGCGTTTGACTACTATTGTCATTTACAAGGGGTTGATGATTTTAAATCATTGTGTGAACTTATTGTATCCAATAGGATTTTTGAAACACTCGACCGTGAATTAATGACACATATTGGGGTAAAACAGGGAGAAACCTTTTTTAAACCTCAGCAACTGGGTAGAGAGTGCGATATTTACCTATCGTCTAAGGGTAAATCTAAAAGTGACCCAGTAAATAGAAATTCTGTGGGGGAGACAAATCGATTTATGGGAAACAGAGCACATAGACAGTCTAACTGGAGTTCTGAGAAACCTATGTCTAAGGTATTTGCGGCCCAGACAAAAAAGGCGTACTGTATTTTGTGTAAAAATGTGAGTCATTCCCTATTTGTTTGCCCTCAATTTAGGGAATTTTCTGTTTGGGATCGATCAAATGTGGTAAAGCAAAATGGTTTGTGTTTCCGGTGTCTGCAACCACATAAATTGCGGGAATGCCGGTCTAAGAAAAACTGTTTTTGTGGCCAGCCACATAACCAAATGATCCATTATCCCCGGGAGAATAACAATAACCCTGGATTGCGTATGGACGCTGCTCCGTTCGTACCAAACCAGACTGAAAGGCGGGAAGGGATGGAGGCGTTGTCTCAGAGTCAGATAGTTGCTACTAGTTATGAGACAAATTGTGCGGGAAATGTATTGCTTAGTACTGTTCGTGCCAGGATAAAAAATAAATATTCTGAATGGATGGAAGTGCGTTGTCTTTTGGATGTTGGATCCCAATCCTGTCTGTGTACTAGAGCTTGTGCTGAGAGATTGCAACTTAAAATGGATAAAACTAATATTTTGGTTTCTTGTGTCAATGATGCGAAAATGACTATTAATAGTTGTGTTAAGTCAACGGTTGCCAACATGGATAACAGCTTTGTCAGAGACTTGTCGATGCTGGTGGTCAATAAAATTACGGATGTCATTCCGAATAGATTTATTGATGTGGGTGAGAATTTTGCGGGCTTCGTTTCGCTGGCAGATCCCGAGTTCAATGTTCCAGGTGGAATTGATTTGTTGTTGGGTGCGGAGGTGTTTTACGAGCTGTTGAGGCCTGGTCAATTCCAAATTGTGGGTTCTCAGGCGATGTTACAGAATACTGTCTTCGGTTATGTTGTGAGTGGCAGAGTTGTTCAAGAAGGTGAGAGTCACGTTCATATTGGACTAGTTCTGGAGGACAATCTCGACAAAACTTTGAGGCAGTTTTGGGAGGTAGAGAATCTCGAAACAGAATTGCCGAAGTGTAAAGAAGCCTTAATGTGTGAAGAACATTTCGTGCGTACTCACACGAGAAACGACGACGGAAGGTATGTTGTGACCATGCCCTTGAACAGGGATCCATCGTGCTTGGGACAGTCAAGAGATATTGCGGTGAAGCGTCTGGACTCCCTTTGGAAACGGTTGTCGAAGGATCCGGACTATTTATCGTTGTATTCTAATTTTATGGAAGAGTACGAGGCCTTAGGGCACATGGAGAAGGTGGAAGAGCCAGAGGAACCCTCAGCACACTACTACATTCCTCATCATGGCATACTTCGTCCTGAAAAGCTGACTACTAAATTGCGTGTAGTGTTTAATGCCTCTGCTCCCACGACGTCAGGCATTAGTTTAAATGACCTCCTGATGAAGGGCGAAGTGATTGAGGACGTTTTTGAGACCATCACAAGTTTCAGAAGACACAAATTTGCCTTTACTGCTGACATTCAAAAGATGTATCGTCAGATCCTCATCGATCCCCAGCAAAGAGATATGCAAAGAATTGTTTGGAAAGCAAGAGCGGAAGACAAACCTTCAACTTTCCGACTGAAGACGGTCACCTATGGTACAGCTAGTGCTCCTTTCCTGGCTATAAGAACTCTGCGGCAGCTGGCTGAGGATGAGAGGTCCAGATTCCCCTTGGCTTCGGAGGTCTTACTGCACGATACGTACATGGACGATATCGTAAGTGGAGCTCCCGATTTGGAAACAGCTCGTCAACTGCAGTCCCAACTTCGGGACGCCTTGAGGTTCGGTGGAATGGCTTTGCACAAATGGTCGTCTAACTCGCCCGAGTTGCTGAACGGCTCATTACCAGCAGACGTTGAACACTCGTTCTCCGAGGATGGTGAATTATCAGTGAAGACATTGGGCATTAGATGGCAGCCAGTTCCAGATCAATTTGTGTTTAAAGTGACCATTGACATCAAGCCGGTATACACTAAGAGAGAAGTCCTCAGCGTTATCGCCAGACTTTATGATCCCCTTGGGTTCTTGGTACCCGTGTTGACAAAAGCAAAGGTTCTTCTGCAAAGATTGTGGCAGCAAAAAGTGGAATGGAACGAGGTTTTGCCTACTTCAGTAGAGAAAGAGTGGCGAGACTTTGTGACTACTTTGAAGAGCATCGAAGAGGTGAAAATTCCCCGATTCGTTCTGACTGAAACCTGGCAGCGAATCGTGATTCAAGGGTTTGCGGATGCATCTGAGGCTGCTTACGGAGCGGTAGTGTACCTTCAGTGCTTCTCTCAAGAACGTGGTGCAAAAGTGACCATGCTGGCAAGCAAGTCTCGGGTAGCTCCTATTCGAGTGATTTCGATTCCACGTCTCGAGCTATGTGCATGCGTCCTTTTGGCTCAGCTAGTGCGTAAATTACGATCTGCGCTGAAATTGGACGTAAGTGATGTAGTTCTTCACACGGATTCCACCGTCGCTCTTTCGTGGTTGTCCACGCCTGCAAATTGTCTAAAGACATTTATAGCTAATCGTGTCTCTAAAGTGCAACGTCTTACAGAGGATTGTCAGTGGAAACATGTACCGTCAACCCTCAATCCCGCCGACATAGTATCACGTGGGTTGGGTCCTGAAGAGCTTACCATCCATAGATTATGGTGGAATGGTCCATCATTCCTTGAACGTGGAGAATTATTCAATGAACAGGTGACTTCATCTACAAATAGTGACTCTGAATATTCTTGCGAGCTCAAAGCTTCTGCCGATCTAGAGATACCAGTGTCAAATTTATGTTTAGTGAATAACAAAATGTCAATTTTAAGTGTTTTATTGTGCCATAATAATTATATGAAAGTTCTTCGTGTTTTTAGTTATGTTTTAAGATTTATAAATGTTTTAAAATCTCATTCCAGGAGAGGCGCTCTAGTTGCTTTGGAATTAGCCGAGGCTGAGAAGAAGCTGATCAGACTGGTTCAGGGAGAGGTCCTTTCGGCTGAGGTTAAAGGCTTACAGCGGCAAAATTGTATCCCGACCAGTAGCAAACTAAAAGGGTTGAATCCCTTTCTGGATAGTGAAGGGATTTTGAGAGTTGGTGGACGTTTGGAAAATTCAGATGATGCGTCTAAACATCCAGCAATTTTGCCCAAACATAGGCTAACCAACCTCATGATTTCCTACTTGCATGCTAAAAATCTGCATGTTGGAGCTACTTCCCTTTTATCCTTAGTAAGAGAAAAGTTTTGGCCTTTAAACGGTCGTTCTCTCTGTAGGAAAGTAGTGTATGAATGTGTTTTGTGTTTCAGAGCCCAGCCGAAAGCGACGTCTCAACTGATGGGTAGCCTACCTAGAGATAGGGTTATTCCTAACCTTCCCTTTAATTGTTCGGGGGTGGATTTCTGTGGGCCATTTATGATAAGATACAAAAACCAGCGAAAAGGTATCCTTCATAAAATTTATATTAGTGTTTTTATCTGCTTTGCCACTCGAGCGGTGCATTTAGAGATAGTTTCAGATCTGACGTCAGAGGCCTTCATCGCCACTTTGAAAAGGTTTTTTGGTCGGCGAGGAAGATGCGCGAAATTGTATTCGGATAACGGGACAAATTTTGTCGGTGCCAACCAGGAACTAAAGCGTCTGATGAAACTGGTTAAAGATCCAGATGCTGATCTTTCTGCTTTTCTGGCTGCTGAGGGGATTCACTGGAAGTTCATTCCTCCTAGGGCTCCTTCATTTGGGGGTTTGTGGGAGGCTGCAGTTAAGTCCCCTAAGTATCACCTTTGTCGAGCTGTCAGGGGGTCAAATTTAACTTACGAGGAGTTTCTCACTGTATGTGTCCAAATTGAGGGAGTTTTAAATTCTAGACCCTTGTGTCCTGTATCCAATAATGCGGATGATTTCGAAGCTCTAACCCCTGCCCACTTCCTGATAGGTAGATCGATGAATTCAATAGTTGAACCTAACCTTACTGAGTTAAAGGAAAATTCTTTAAAAAGATGGCAAAGGGTAACACGACTCGTACAACTTGTCTGGAAAAAATGGCATCGTAATTATTTGAGTAGCTTGCAACAGCGCAACAAGTGGCAGGTTAAAAAGGATAACGTTAAAGTTGGAGATGTGGCAGTTCTGATTGAAGATAACATGCCTGCTTTTAAATGACCCTTGGGAAGAATAGTAGAGGTATTTAGGGGAAATGATAACCTTGTTCGGGTTGTACAAATAAAAACTCAAAAAGGAGTGTACAAACGGGCAATATCCCGAGTTTGTTTGCTGCCAATGCCTGCATGATTTAGAATTTTTTTAATCTAATTGTGTTAATTTTAGGTTTTTTTAGTTGAAGGTTGAGCCTGTCAACGGGGGGAGAATGTTCGCGCCTCTCCTTTGGTGTTCTACGTGTGCCGGCAGGTGTAGTGCGATGCAACAACTCAACCACTGCACCTGCTGGAATTCACCTGTTGTGGCAACAATAAGATATTGTAGTTTTTATATACAGATGTTGTGTTGATGAATAAAGTGTTAGTACAGTCCACTTGTGTGTCGCTTGTGTTCTTTTGGTGCTTGTTCACGAGGCGTGTGCGTGTCCAATTTGGTAATAGTGCTACTTTCGGCATTAACTGATAAAAACTTTATTAACAGAGAATTGTGGTCATATTCGACGTTATTATTGTACTAATCAACAACAACGGCACAGCAATGCGACTAAACAAGAAATTTAAGCTCGTACTGAAACTTGTTAGGGTTCTGGAGCTGTGTACAAACCGGTATTAGTCCTGTACTTGACTTTTTTCCTTGAAATCTAGAGAGGAAACTTGATTTTTCTTCATAAAATGATCGGTTATGATTGGTACGTTTCGGTTATGATTACTACGGTTCGGTTATGATCGGTTATGATAACTACGGTTCGGTTGTGATCGGTTATCATTACTACGGTTCGGTTATGATTATTACGGTTCGGTTATGATCGGTTATGATTACTACACAACTCCACCAAAGCATGCAAATGAAAATGTCGATTGACCCCATTTAGATTTAGAAGGATTAAGTTCTAAATGTATAACAATTTACTTATTCCTTAAATAATATTTCTCCTTCGTTTAACTAAATGTTTGTGAACAATTACAGTACCTAAAAACACATTTAATTAAAATATATTACTTTTTTTCTGATAATTTAACATGATCTTTAACAATCATTCAATATCATATTTTGAAGTTAATCTATTTTAATACAAAGAATTTTAAAGTTTTTAATAATTTCAGTTACAAACTGTCTTATTAATAATGCTTTTAGATTGCTTCCAAAACTTACAAGACAATTACTATTTTTATCTTTTCCCGGAAATTTCGATATTTTTTTAACAGGGGCTCTTGAAAATATTTTATTAAATGTATTTACGTGGAAAGGGAATATAATTAAAAAGATAACTTTTTGCCCTTGGTTATCTTTTTAATGTAATTAAAAAGAAAAAATTAATTTTTACTCTTTCATCAAACAAATGATTTCTTGGAACTAGTTTTGTATTTTGTTAATTAGTTTTCCTCTTAAACTATGCAGACTTAAAAAAACGAAGCCAAGGCAACTTTTTAAAAACAAAGCAAATGTTTGATTTGTTCTTAATAACGTATGAGCAAATACGCTAGAAAATACTTCTTTTACTATTTTGCATTATCAAGGAAAATGTTATGTTTTAACTTCTTTTTTAAATGAAGCTGTGCTTTTTTTTCATGCTTAAAAGTTTCATCTGGTAAACAAGTATGTTTTTGAGGAACGATGGGAACTTGGGCTAAGCACCAGCGAGCCATTTGCAGCGAATATATGAGCATTTTTTTATATTTTTGAAGTTGCAGTAAATACAAATCGGCTGGAAACCTCAATTGGATTTGATAAAAAAAATACTTAAACAATAAAAATTACCAAATACAGAAGCGGGTACGAGCATTTTCTTTTATTACTTTCTTTTAATTTTGCCATCTCAAGCATATATTTTATTTTTGTTAAAAAAATAATACAAAACAAATTCAAAACACACCATAACTAAATCTTTTCATACAAATATGCAAGGACTTTTTCACAAACCCTTGCCTTTACCTAAACGTACTGCTCCAAATCCTTTCTTCCAAATACACGAAAACAAATCCTTCTTTCGTAAATACCCGGTAACAAATCTTTTTGTTCTTAAAACAGTGTTACAAGATCCGTTATTACTTTTTGGAAACAAACTAACAAACTCTTCCCAACTCATCGTCTCCCTTTTTTATCGATATTTCTTTAAATGCATTCACCCACCCGTACGCTTCTGCTAAAATTTCCGAGTAAAAGTTTATTTTATTACTTTTTTTGCAATCTTTTCTCTCAGGCACACAATTACCTTCGAAGCACGAAGCCCGCCGTCCAAAATGCCCTTTTGCGTGCGAAGTTAGATTGTTGATAGAAAGATGGCCGATTTCTTTGTTTGGCATTCAGCTAGCTGTAAGAGGGAACAAATATATTTACTGCCTTCCTTCAATTGCTTTTTGTTTCTTGTAAAAGAATGACTAATATCTGGATAAAAATAAGTTTCAATGTCTACAAATCCAACGTGTGTGAAAGCGTGGGTTTTGGTTTAAAAGCTTTTTGATTTGTATCGGTTCTGCACGCATTTTGTGAAAGAATTTCTGGAGAAGTTATGTTACCATAGTTTTTTTGGAGGATTTTTAAGAGGTTTTGCAACAGAGCTTTCAAAAATACTTATTTATTTTTGGTTTGTATTGCATTTTACTAAAAAAATACTAAAATGCACCTAAAATTTATAACAAAACATAACTTTTTAAACACGTATCTATCTATATACGATAGCTTATTTACAAGTGCTTGAACTATAATTTCTGGTTCAAAAGTTCGAGGGTGCTCTTTTTGGTGAAACGAAATTCAATAATTTTTCCTCAAATAACATTTCTCTCAACAATTAAATTAATTTTTAAAAATGCATTTTGAACGCATATTTTTTTTTACCTATTCCTCAAATACTTTAATAAAAATAATCCTTAAAATTAGATAATATGGTCGATAAGCTACATAAGTGTCAACGTCAAAATATTTCTCTTACACGTTAAATCTACACCAATTTTTTTATAAAAGAATTTCATTCATTATGAGAAAATTAAATATAGCTAGTATTTTCCTTCTGAAAAACATTCCCAGAAAAATTTTAAACAAGAATAATTTAGAAAAACACTTCATATTACACACAACCTTACGAGATTCTTAAATCAGTTAACAAATATACAGTGTATAGTTAAAATTAAATAATTTTGCTAATATAATAAAAAGTAAAATATTAATCCTGTCAAATAACAAACTGCCATACAAAATACATCTATAAATTCTCTCATTTATATCAACTTCCAATTATTTAAAAGCAAATTACGTAATCTAAATTAAAAAAAAAACCAATCTCTTATTTAAAAGATAACAAGAAAAAGAGTCAATAAATTGAAACTTAAACACTTGAAATATAATACATCATCTGCATTATTAAATATTTGATAAAATAAATTTTTAAAATGTCTTATGTAATACATATTTTTATACAATCAAAACAAGTCTTCGTAACATTGTTTTCATATATTTAAAGTTATTTTCTTCCGATCGTGAGCGGAAAAGTGGTGTATCTGTTTAAAGTGACTGTTTGAGTTAAGGTAAGCGAATACCCCAAATTCCACAAAATTCTAAAATTTTTACTATTACTTTAATCTTTTCCAAATTTGGTATGGTGATTTCAAATATAATGAATAACACTATTTAGGCATTTTTTTAAATTTAAATATTATTTATTTATTTTAAACGGTGTTTTTCTACTAAAAAAAGAGGTTTTACGCTAACAAGCCTACCACATTGAATTTTCATCCTATAAACATTAATTATGTGTTAAATTCTTCGTTTTGAACTGATGCATGCAATGACCCTCTAGAGTTACATACAAATTACAAGAAAAGAAGTTATTAAGAAAAATGTTATAAATTAACCCAAAAAAAAAGGATTTTTTTCGATTAACTTACACTTGAAAATTAAAAAAAACTACTATATTTACATGAGATGTTAGAGGTTCATGGCACAGATATATATTGGAGTAGCACCTGTAAAAAATTTCAGGTAAATTAATGTAAAACTTTTTATGCTAGAAGTGTTGGCGCAAACACCTTTTTTTAGTAGAAAAACACCGTTTAAAATAAATCAATTATACTTAAATAAAAAAAATTGCCCCAAAAGCATTGTTTATTATATTTGAAATCACTCTGCCAAATTTGGAAAAGATTAAGCCAATAGTAAAAATGTTAGAATTTTGGGTATTCGCCTACCTTAACATTATTGTAATATGCAAAATTTTGACATCTATCGATTGGTGCAATTAGCATAATGATCAAAGTACACGTTCGTTTGTAATTAACAGGTCCATCACTTTGCCTCATTCGTTTTTAGATTAAAATTAGGTTGAAAGAAAGACGAATCGGTCATCTGCAGATTTTTTCTATCTTAATCCCGGTGGTATTGAATTTTGTGAGATATGAAGATTTAAAATGATTTTGTTTATTTTTATTACAATATTTAACAAAACTCATTTCGAAAACTCTAATTTGTGTAGTATCTTGTATAATTACCATGTGTGGTAATATTACATAAGTATGGATTATATCATAGAAATATATATTTGTTTGAGTTTATACTTTATCATACAAACAAGTAGTTTTAAATAAGTTGCATAATTTTGGCGGCATAACGATTTTACAGTTCATTCGTTGAGATTGCAATACATTTAAAATGATTATTAGACACATGGAGTACAAATACAATTTTAAAAGATACGGCCTGGAAGTAAGCAATTTTAAATGTTAATTTTAATTTTTAATCGTTAGTTTGTTTTTAGTTTTGTTCAACAAAACATTTATTAAAAGTGTAAATATATATACAGGGTAGTTATAAAATAACGCTCCCTATTCGGAGTGGTCTGTAGCTTGAATGAATAATCCAAATGCAAAAAAACTTTGAGACACTTACTAATCAAGAAGGGGGGAAAAGAATGGAATCATAAAAATCAAACGCGTCTCTTGGCCATGATTCTAAATTACGAGGCGTAATTGGATGTGTTGGCCGTTATTATCCATAATTGGCTACTCATCGTAATTATAACCTTGGTCAAGAAACGAGTTCCTGTGTTATAATTCCATTCTTTTTCGTAATAAAGAAACTCGTCTCTTGACCAGGATTCTAAATTACGAGGCGTAATTATCCGTGTTGGCAGTAATTGGCCATAATTGACGACGCCTCGTAATTTAGATTCTGGTCAAAAGACGAGTTTGTTTTTTATGATTGTTCTTTTTATGATTATTCTTCAGGATTCTGTCTTTTTTATGATTCCATTCTTTTTCCCCTTTCTTTTTAGCAAGTGTCTCAATTTTTGATGCATTTGGATTATTCATTCAAGCTACAGACCACTCCGAATAGGGAGCGTTATTTTATAACCACCCTGTATTTACCTTTAACTTGTATTTGCCTTACCAGAAAATAAAAGATCGGCAAAGCGTTTTTGCTTTTACCACAGACCTCGATTTTACTATCGCTTTAATATAGCGGTTTTACAATTATAATTTAAAGTGCTTAGAATCCAAATTCTTTTTATCGAAAATCTCTGAACTCGCAAGTTATTTCCAAGGCCTATTTTTTTTAAAAAGAATTCTTTGAATGATTTATTTAGTTTTGCACACAGACAAATCAGAATGATTACAATTATTGAATATATTAAATTATTAAAATATACATAACTTATGACAATAATTATGATAAGAAATGCAAAGTATGTGTATATTCTTCATTTGTCAACCAAGAACTATAATTATAGTGTATGCTATTAGTGTATTATAGTGAATTATAATTATTATTTCTTTTTAATAAAATTGAGTACAAAACCCTTGGTCAAACTGCTTTCGAGGTATTTGTAAAGAGGTTTATATAGTAATACGTAATTATTATTTTATTTTTAATAGTTTGGATGGATTTAGGAGTAAATATTGGATACTTTCTGATCTGTCACTTTTCAGTGCTCAAATTGTAACGATTTTGTACATGAAAAAATTACTTATTTGAAATTTTCCTTACAAAAATTTAAATAAAAAAAATACCGCATTTCTTTTTTGTACTGATAAAATGGATACCCATGATAAATATTTTTGATCTACGTTCATTTTTAACGTTTTGTGATAATTTGATTTTTTAACTACACTTTAAACGACTCATCTGAAGAATAGTCTTTTTCGCGACTTCCGTCACCTATCTGCGCACGGTACGATATCAATTTAAGTTTTAAATTATGAATGGTTTACATAATAACAGTGCAATGTCAAACATAATTTTACTTGTTCAATGTTTGTCACAATCTATATGCGTTATGTAACTTATTTATTAAATTCTTTATATTATATAAGAAAAATTGAGTTGTACGATTTTAGTAGAATTGATATGTAATATTCCTCTAAAATTGTAAGCTTTCACGTAAAGAAGTGATAACTTTACTGATATTTTTGTGACGATTATATGTGTCGAAATTGGCCTATATCCAAACTATAGAACTGAGATATAAGAATAGAAGTGAGAAGTCCAAATAAGTAGTAAAAAAAAATCTTGCTTTCCTATTGCCTATAATACCTGCTTTTAGGGAGAAATAAGTATTTTTCCCTAAAATTTTAAAAGGATAAAACTAGGTAACACTTCACCGAATTCTAAGATATAAAAATAGTTAATAAAATACAATTCAAACGAGTCTCTATAAACAATATTTGACGTTTGGATCTGCCCTTCAGCATACGGAATTAGGTTCAGAATAAAGGTGTTCGCAAACCGGCTGCTATTGCTGTTTAAAAATAGATGGCTTATTACAACAGTGGTCTAACTCTGATCAAACATAAGAGACTGGACTGCTTACTGGCAGTTAGACATTTTAAAGTCTGCCACAGACGAAATTCAAAACAATCCAACTGGATGGTTTTTTAGTCGTTTCTCGATCTTTTTTTATTGCACTATAAGAATAATAAAGAGTTATTATAAAACTAATACGACTTCTATTACTACCTAAGACTAAAGATTTATACATACACATAAAAAAAATTAAATGTTTGTTTATTAAAAAAAGCAAGTAGGAACCTATCACTTAACCCTTTCAGTCCCCGTGGTGCCATTGGAATCATCGCTTTCAATATTTTCCCCTAAATGTTTATGTCTCGTAATGACATCCAAACACACATCATTCGATTCTTCACACTTTGATCCATTAGACAATATTTTACATTAATCTCAATAGAAGTTAGAACTACTCCTTTTTTTATTTAGAAAATAGATAACAAGCGTTTCATCTGATTTTTGAAAAGTCCACTTCAGTTCCACATATTTAAAACACAATCTAAACTATTTCGGTTAAAATAATTACTATTTTTTTTTTAATACGTGGTCAGATACCTTAAAATACATAACTCGAAGTGTTTTTCGATAATATATACGTTTTTATGTTGCTGTTTTAAACAGTTAAAATTCTTTTGCATTATTACAAAAACCATATTAAAAATTTAAATGATTTTTTTCTTATGGAACTCTTTTTTTGACCTAAAATAAGCTTATTTTGTGAATATCAGCTGTTTCTGTTGTGTAAATTTTTGGGACTGAAAGGGTTAAACCACTTCTCACAGCATGTGTCCTCGACAGGGGGGAAAAGCGCAAAACACAGCATTTAATTGAACCAAATTAATTTAACAAACAATATAGCCTTCAAAATCTAGCTATATAGAACCGTTTCTTTAAGAATAAACGAAATAGAACTTCTGCCTCTTTCAAAGCAAATAATGCAAACTGTTAACGAATCTTATTTTGGCCCGTTTGGTGTTATAACAGATTTCTAAACTAATATCACAATAAAAAATTTCCTTTTTTTTCATTTATTTTAGATGAGGTATGATTCAGTTGTAATGGGTAGTTAAAAATATTGGAAAATGAACTTCTTATGAATGGGTTTTAAATTTTGATTCAAGTCTGAGCTTTTAATGATTTCTAGCTTCCATGCATTGAAATCGTTGACGTATCTCACTTGTATGTAGCATTCGTAGTTTTGGCAGGAAGGCTTTTTTGATGAAGTTTATTTTTTATTATTTATTAATTTCGTTTTATTTTATCCATTTTGTTATTTATTTTCCTTCTAACCAATTTAAGGAGGAATGAGCGCGCTGGATAGCGGGTTTCCAAAGCTAAGTGCATCAATGTTAATCCAATGGACAAAAAATATTTTCCCTGCCATATTTCTCCGGCTGTATAAACCGGCCGTACAAACGGATTTTTTTTATGTGATAAATGTAGCTGACTTACAGGTCGTGACAATCCCACTTTTTGAAGGTTCGATTTTTTTTAAATTTTGAATTAATATTTTTATAAAAAGTATTTGAAGCAATTTAAAAAAATGGGATTATCGAGACCTGTATGTTATCTACATTTATTTAAGAAACCGTTTGTAAAAATATTCAATACAGCCAGAGAAAATAGTTATTTCCTCATTGGATTAACATTGATGCACTTAAGTTTAGAGACTCCAGGTCCAGCGCACTCATTCCCCCTTAAGTAATATCAACGTGTGGCTGGATCAATTGGTAACGTAAGTGTAAAACTATAAACTTTTTTTTTCAATTTAAAAATAGACTCAGACCAGGGGGGCTGGGGGAGCCCAGTCGGTTAAGCACTCGCTTAGCATGCGGAAGGTCCCAGGTTCGGGTCCATGCATCGCCAAAATAGCTGCCGACCTATAAACGGCCGGTGCAGCCAAAAATGTCCGACGAATAATACCCCGTGTAAGGGAGTGCACGTTAAATATCCTTCAAAGTCCTAACGCTGCGTACGATGTCGCCCTTAACGGTTGCGTTGGGTGCCTATTCAGGTGTTGGCTCGTCACCTGACTGTGGTTCTAAAATACGATGCTCGTCGCCAATAGCCCTCGTGTAGCTCTAGTGCGACGATAATTCAAACCTAACCTAACCTAGACTCAGACCAGTCTTAAAGTAAGGCCTGCGAATAATGTCTGGCCGAACCCACGCACTTTCGTTCTGTTTACATTGATCGTATAAATTTTTTGAAAAGTCCAGGGAGATTGAACACATTTTATTTTTTGAACGTCGTCTTGGAAAAATGCCAAAAGAAAAGGTCTGGTCGCGAGGTACACTCAATCTCTGTGGTTCGATTTCTGTATATTTTAAGTCTGGGAAATACATTTTCTGCTGGCTTAAACGTGTATTGTCATATTTTGATTTCGGAGATTTGTTTCAATATGAAAGCAAGTCGGTTTTTTTTATTACTGGGAAATAATTTTGAAAAAGTGCCTTTTATTTTATTATGATAAATGTTTTAAAGAATTAGTTTTTTTGAGTATCACGTGCACCAGATACTCTGATGGATTATTTAAGAAATTATAGTGTGTAAAATAAAATGGTTACTCAAATAAATTGAAACATTTGTAGAAGTTTATGCTCATTGTTATTCACCTATTGATCATATCTATATTGAGCTTTTTAACTATTTTTTCTTTTAAAATATTAGACTCAAAATTGTTTAAATTTTTGCAATCGTAAGCCATATAAAGTTTGCGGGTTCGAATTCCCTTCTGGCACAAATATTTAAAGCTCTAAGGAGTAGTTAATTTTCAAAAACATTTTACAGTCTAGTTAGTCCTATTGTAGAACACATATCGCAATGTTTACAAGTATATAAAACAAACTTAAATTTGCCTTAAACTCGTTGCTCTATCTAAAAAGTAACACCACAATACTTGGCTAAGTTAAAAAAAGGTATTTTTTAAAACTTTTTTTTAACAAAGTAGGGCGTGATTATTAATTAGTAACGATGACATTTGCTTCTCTCATATATTTTAGTTGTTTTTTAAAGGGATTTTATTGATAATTGTTTGATCATAAAACTCAAAGTCTTTCTTTTGATGTAAATGATATCTAATTTTTCTGTTGGATATATTAGGTTAGAAAATAATAATTTACAAACCCCTTAAACGATTTTTTAAATCTATCATAAAGACTTTTTAATATTATAGATAATAAGAAAATTTCTATAAGAAAGTTGCGTACTTTTAAGGGATAAATCAATAACGATGTATTTGTAAAAAATTGGTATCATATTCATAGCTATAGGTCTGGAAAAACACAAAAGAAATCAAATTTTTTTACAAATATTATTGAATTAATATACTTCCGGAAAGAAACATGTAAAACTGAACTATTATGAATTGCATTTTTAAATAATTTGAAGAATATCAATAAAGAAACATTATTTGAACACTTTAACAAAATTATCGAAAAAATATTGTAACTTATCTTTCCAAAAATATATATTTAACTATAATTTTAATTTATTTTTAAATTGAATCATTGATGTCTTTATGCTTTCTGAGAAAAACTGATTACATTGTGTTTGATTTAATAAAAAAAATCCAGAACCAATTCATGACGTGGAATTCATGGCGATAGGGATTTTCAACGGACATTTTTCATGATATTATCTGTTTCCAATCCTAAACTCTTCTCACCTGAACATTTCGAATATTTTCCTGTAATCCCACACTTACTACTCGGCACTGAAGTTTTTCTTCCTTTTCATTCTGAGATGAAAAAATATCGTATAATACTTTTTAGGGTTGTAAGGATACTGCAAATCCACTGATCTTCAAAAGGAAGTATTTTTTTCAAGAAAATATACTTCTTTCTGAATCAAAGGAAAATATTTTCTCTCGTACTTAAGGCGAAACCCAAACTTTTTTCATATTTTTAGTTTGAAATTTCCAGGGGCTATCGCAGGACATTCTAAGGATTTAGGACTATGGCTGAGACTCTTTATATTTTATTTGAAACTTTTCATCAATTATTCAATTAAATAATACTGGTTATTTTCAATAAAAAATGCATATAGTTGTTAAAAGCATGCCGTTGTATACACTGCTAAAACTTATGGTTTCTAATAGCTGCAACAGTTGTGAGGTGAAATGATTCACCATATTTTCGGCATTAGGTTGAACATTTTCTATGGTTTTTGTTTCCAAACCTTAAAAAATGTTTCAGCTGAATCCCAAAAATATGGTGACACATTTCATCACACAGCTGTTACAGATAATAGGAAACACTCTGATAGTTTAACCAAGTTTAAAATTTTTAAAAGTACAGATCAATTATAAATCTTTGAAACTTAAATTTTTTATACTTTACTTGTAAAGTTATACAGAAACTTCTTACTGTAAAAAGTCAAATTAAAAAATATTGTTAGGCTCTAAAGTAATATTAGCTTAAAGATAAGATAAAGTAAGATAAATATTTTGTTAAAAAAAACCTTTCCAACTGCTTTGTAAAAAAAAAACGTGGAATTCTAGAGTTTCATGTATTAAGACTTTAAAAAAAATTAACCATTCAAGAAAATCATTTGTAGTTTATGGAGCTTTCTTTTGTAATTAATATAATTTAAATCTTAAAAAAATCGTAGTAAAGTGTGATTTATAATAATAGATGCATTAACTAAGTAATTAAGAATAATTTATTTTTCGTAGATTTTTTTAATGCTGCTTGAGTATAATTGTAAATATTACAAATACAATCGTTCAACAGTATGTTTGTAACCTTTTGTTCAATTCCCGAATATTATGCACTGCATTTCATGATAACCAAAGTTTAGCTTATTACTCATTTATATAATCAAAAGTTTTCAATTGAGTTTTAAGAATTTCATTTTAATTACAGCTTACAAGGCTTTATTTAAATCACAAATGCATTATCTCAAAAGAGCACCCCAGTAACCACTGACAAGAACCCTCTATAACATGTTATTTATATTATAAGGTATTGGAGAGATCAACAATGTTGACTGCTAGCGATGCAATTGTCATGGGCGTTAGATGGGTCAAATATGTGAATTTAGTAGGTGTTAATATTGATTTTATCTGTTTCGACTAAACGGACATGTATGCAAATATGTCTACTGACGGTAACTATGTGCCTCTTAACATAATCAAAGGGACTATTGTGAAGAGCATGTCAGTGCATTATATTCAAATATGCATCTATTTCATCATTCAGTTATTAGGGTGGTACGAAAGGGATGAATCTAAGAATGGATTTACTGTAGATGTATATTGCCTCGACTAGTGTTCAATGGGAGATTTAATAATATAATTATAGGATCATTGCTCGCCGTAAATATTGTATATGAATTTAAATCTGCTTATATTTCTGTTCATATGCGTTATATTCACATGGTTAACATTAATTTGAATAAATCAATTTAAATTTAAATACAAATGTGAAGAGACGGTTCGTATAATACCGAATGTCGAACAAATAATTTATTCTGTAAAGTAGAGTTAATTTTATGAATATATGTCATTCAAATAATGACTGAGAGATGACTTATAATGAGGAATATTGAGTCATCTAAAATATTTGGGAGGTATTATTAAATAGTTATTTGTAACAGCTAATTAATATAAGTTAAGGTTCAATTTGAATTATAGTCGCACTAGAGCTACACGAGTTCTATTGACGACGGGCGTCGCATTTTTAAACCACAATCAACGAGCCGACACCTAGCTAATTAATATCATTAAATGTTCTTGCATTTTATGATGATACAGAAAATTTACAAAATAAGCAGTATATTTCAGAAGTATATTTCATACTTAGAAGTTAATCAAAGATTTCTAGATTAGGGTAGAGGAACGACTCGTACTAAGCTAATTTGTACTGGCCCACTCTTGAGCCCGAATAGAGTGGCGAAAGTGCTAGTCAATTTATAATTTTGATACTGATAAAGGAAGTACACCCACGTCAAAAACTTGAATCTAACCCTTCCCCGTTACAGCGACGGACTGCTAGCGTTATGGCCTGCGATCCAAACCACTTTTAGGCACTCGCCTTTCGGATCCGGGCATCGCCAAAACTTTTGCCGACCTATAAATGGCTCGTGTAGCCAAAAATGCCCGACGAATAATACCCCGTGTAAGGGAGTGCACGTTAAATATCCGTCAAAATCCTAACTCTGCGTACGATGTCGCCCTTGACGGTTGCGTTGGGTGCCTATTCAGATGTCGGCTCGTCACTTGACTGTGGCTCTAAAATGCGACGCCCGTTGCCAATAGCCCTCGTGCAGCGGTAGTGCGACGAATTTTCAAACTCAACCTAGCCTAACCCAAACCACTCGGCCATCGGGCCCCACATGCCAACCTATATTGTCCCGTCGTGGTCCATGGTGCGGTTGGTAGGTTCAGTCTGAACCAGAACCTGCGTAGGATGTCACCCTTAACGGTTGCGTTGGGTGCCTATTTAGGTGTTGGCTCGTCACTTGACTGTGGTTCTAAAATACGACGCTCGTCGCTAATAGCCCTCGTGTAGCTCTAGTGCGACGATAATTCGAACCTAACCTACTATGGAACTCTTTATAGTTAATCTTACTATGCGAGTGTTAATCCTTAAAAAAATCCTGGCAATAATAAGATGTTCAATAGCCTATGTGTAACTCTGGTGCCACGCTTATCGGAAACCTAATGTTAGATGTTAGTAGTTAAGTGACCGGATGAAAATGTAGTACTAGTTAAAGTCCGTAACTTTTTTATACCTAAATCTCACAGTACGAATTTTGTATTAGATATTGCATTTTGTGTAGTGGCAGTACTTAGTGTTTTGGGCTTAAGTGTGTATTTTGCATTGTTAGAAGATTGGAGGAAAAGTGTATAAATTTGAGATGTGGTTCTGTAAAATATAAAGAAAATATAAAAGTAAACCAAAATTAAAATTGCATTTTAAGTTTGAAATTGGTACCGACATCGTGAAATGTCGTCTAGTTTACTATGTGTATTCCCTGTTGCTAAGTGGTAAATTCAATTTATTTTTACTAATTTTTGTTCATCTAGGTTATTCATAAACATTCTTATATAAAAAAAGTACGATATTGTAATCATAATTATTTTATCTTTGAAATATGTATTATAAGATAATTCTGATTTGAAAAATGAAATTTAAAGACCTCTAATTTTTGGGAGAGCAATAGAACTAACTAAATAAAAACTGCTTTCTGAATACTAAAACTAACTTTACATTTTTAAAAATGCCTTTTCAGGTAACTTAATTTTGGCTTTCATAAATTGATTAGGACTCTGGTCATCATTTGTCTTAAATTTTGTTTATTTAGGAAAACTTAAAGGGCATACAATGTGGCCACCAATTTGTTTAAGCACAATTCGAATGTTTTAAATTTGAGGATATACTTGTACATAACTATTTAATACAAATGATTATCAAACCAAGGCACTAAAAAAAAATCCTCAACTGTTTAGTAACTGCAACTTTCAGAAGAAAGTATTATAATGTAATGTCTATACAATACTTGGGATTGTGAAAAAGCTTAGGAATTTGAGAAAATGACAGTTTGATAAAATTTTAAAATTCAGCTTAAAAATTGGGTAATTTTTGGCTTGCTAAAATGATCTAGAAGCAAAAAAAAGTGACAGGTTATTGCATAGAGAAACATAACCAAGTTAAACAGAAAAGAAATGAAGTATATTTGTAGTGCAGTTTTAACAGCTTCAATTTCGAAAAATTCAGTTTTGAGAGAAACACGTTTAAAAATGAAACGATTTGTTTCAGCGTGAAAATTGGATAAATATTTCTATGATCTTTATGTTGTTTAAATTTCAGAGTAATTTTTTAAGACGTTCAACTTAAAATAGTCGATACTTTCAATTTCCCTTAAATTTTCAGGATATGTTAGTCTTACGAAGATAAGAAGTGAATTTCGGTTTTTACTAAATCAGTCTTGTTTGACCTTGAGAGAATTTAAACGTTTGAGGTCACGAGTAAATGTTGTACATAATAATATCATTCTCCTTCAAACGCCATGCGTAACCCATGAATTTTATATTAAATAAAAATACTACTTGGTATACATAGCAGCATAATTATTTTGTATGGATTTGTGTAAACGGATTTAAAGTTTGTGTGGAGTTTTAATTTGTATGGATTAGAAGTATATAATCTAATTATTCTTAATGTTTACGCAATCTAGGGTAGTACTTAGAAATATATAAAACACCATGGGTGATTTTTTTGCTTTGTAGTAATATGATGAAACCTATTAACGTAATTCAATTAAAGTGACAAATATATATATATATATTTTATGTTTTGTAAAAAAAATATTACTCATATCATGGCAATTAATGTATTTTAAACAATATTTAAATCAGTTTTTTGAGTTTGGCGCTACTGCCTAAGAAAATCTCTATTGCAAATGCGCATGTACTTTTAGACAATGCGAGAGACGCCCCTGTATTCCGATAAGGAAATGACAAACGCCAAATGTCAAAAGTCGAGAAACACTGATTTAAGACATCACTATTTCTATGCTTTTCAATAAAATTAACTAAAAGTTATGTTATCTTTTATATTTAGGGTCAAGACCTCAAGTAATCATATCTCACCACTGTAATATAGAGGCTCATTACACTGCTGCTGATAATAACCTAAGACATCAACATTGCCGCCCTGTTCACTAAAATTGCCATCTTTTATGTATATGGTATTGATTTTCAATGCTTCGAATGTTTTTGTATGATGACTTCGATAATAAGGAAAAGGCATTTGAATTGATTAATTTATAACATTTGCAACGTTTGTACGTAAAAACAGTAACATTATTTCAGTTCGTGTTTGTGTGTAGAAAAGACTGCTTGGCAAAAAACTACATATATAGGAACAAATCTTGTGGTTTAACTATTTTTTGTAAAAAAAAGTTATATTTTTTTTATTATAATGTCAGAAGATGAAAATTCAAAATGTCGGGCTGATGGTGCTAATCCCAAACGGTTAAAAACCTTAGCTTTTAATGTAAAGTATTCCAATGGGAATAATTTACTGCATCAGTTTGTGCTAGCTAATTCTGATCCGAATCACTCGGGTAGTGACAGCTACATAAACGCTGTACTGCTGTCCATGTCTGATATTTCAGTAAATGCACTCAATGATGACGGATATAGTGCACTTCATTTGGCCGTGTTGAAGAATAACCTTTTAATGGTGAAAAAATTGCTCTCTTGCCTTGTAAATATTGATTTAAATAAAATAGGTTATGATTATGATGAAAATACTGCCTTACACTTGGCAGCAAAGTTGGGTCATTTATCTATAGTTCAAGAATTATTGAATAAAGGCGCTGCTATAGATATAAAAAATATTCATGGCAATACTGCTTTATTTTTTGCAGCAGAGTCAGGTAACTTAGCCACAGTAGAATTTTTAGTAAACAATGGCGCTGATATAAATGTTATAAATGAAGATGGGCAGACTCCTCTTTGTTATGCAACAGAATCAGGTAATTTAGCCACTGTAGAATTTTTGGTAAGCAATGGTGCTGATGTTAATGCTATAGATAAAGACGAACAAACTCCTCTTTGGTATGCAGCAGGAACATATAACTTAGCCACTGTAGAATTTTTAGTGAGCAAAGGCGCTGATATAAATGGTAAAAATGGATCTAATGCCCTTCTTTATGCAGCAGAATCAGGTAACTTAGATATTATTAAATTTTTGTTAGATAACGGTGCTCAGATTAACATTAAAAGTGAAAGTGGTTCCGAGCTATTTCTTGGTGCTTTATGGTCAGGCAATTTGGAAACCATAGCGTTTTTAGTAGATAAGGGTGCTGACGTGAATGCCAGAGATAAAAATGGTTGTACAGCACTACATCTAGTTATACGATCAACTAATATATCTGCTGTGGAACTGTTAGTAAGCAGTGGTGCTAATATAAATGCTAAAGATAACAATAATGAAACTCCGCTTCATGAAGCAGCAAGCGCGGGAAGTTTAGAAATTGTGGAATTTTTAGTAGGAAAAGGAGCAAATTTGCATGCTTTAGATAAAAACGGAGAAAGCCCAATTCATAAGGCGATAATGAAGGGACATGTAGCGATTTCCAAAATGTTAATAGAAAGGGGTAGTGACATGAATATTAAAGATAATGCAAATAAAACTCTTCTACATTGTGCAGCGTGTTCGGAGAGTTTGGAATCAGTAGAACTTTTAGTAGGAATAGGAGCTAATTTGCATGCTATAGATAAAAAGGGCAAAACTCCGCTTCATTATGCAGCGTACGAGGAAAATTTGGCAATTGTAGATTTTTTAGTAGGAAAAGGTGCTGATGTGCATGCTATAGATAAGGAGGGCAAAACTCCGCTTCATTATGCAGCGTGCGAGGAAAATTTAGCAATTATAGAATTTTTAGTAAGCAAAGGCGCTGATGTGCATGCTATAGATAAGGAGGGCAAAACCCTTCTCTATCGGAAAATGACCATGGATGATGTAGAATTTGCAAACTTTTTAATAAACAAAGGCGCTAATCTGGATACTATATATAAAAATGGCAAAACCCTGCTTCATGAGGCAGTAATGGAGGGATCTACAAGTTTTGTTAAAATGTTAGTAGAAAGAGGCGCTGATGTGAATGCTAGGGATGAGAATGGCAAAACCCCGCTTCATCATCTTCTACCTCAACTTGAGTATCGTATGTTGCATTATTATGATCATTATGATCAGGATAAGATTAATACTTATCTTATTATGATTAAGTTACTACTAGAAGGAAATGCTGATGTGAGTATTGAAGATCACAATGGGGAAACCCCTCTCTGCCGTGCAATGCGATCAGGTAGGCGTGATCTGATCAAATTGTTTGCAGAAAGTGCAACTGATCTTTAAAATGTTAGAGATATATATGGAATAACCCCTCTCTGTTATGCAGTACGGTCACGCTTGTATGATGTAATTAAATTGTTTTTGGCGAAAGGAGCTGAAGTAAATGTCAGAAATGAAGATAATACAACCTCTCTGCCTGAAATAATGCGATTGAGTAACTTAGATATTGTTAAATTGGTCTTGGAGCGTGTAAGTGATCTGAATGCCAGATATGACAATGGTAATACCATACTTCACCTTGCATGCGATTATGATAACTACTTAGATATCATTGAAATGTTACTAAGAAAAGGCAGTGATGCGAATGCTAAAAATGATTTCAACGAAACTGCACTTTATTTTGCAGTATTTAGTAACCATATAGATTATATTCAGCTGCTACTAGGAAGAGGTGCTAGCGTGAATGTCGCAGATATAGAAGGATGCACTCCACTTCATCTTGCAGTAAATAAAGGTTATGTAGAAGTTATCAGAGCGTTACTGGATAAAGGTGCTGATATAAATGCTAAAGATAAAGACGGAAAGACGCCACTTGATTTAGCTAAAGAAGAAAAAAATCAGTTTTGCATTGATGCTTTACAAAACAATAGGTAATATGAATGTGTAATGCGTAGGTGAGACTCGCAAGTTGCGATTCTGTGAGGGTTTGATTGCCACTTCCCTTTACACCAGACATAAAACGTGTCTCACATTTTAAAACATGGTGAAATTTAAAGTGAAAGCTTGAGAAAAAAAAGTGGATAATGCTAAACCTTCTATCGGATACCTACAAATAGAGTTGGATATTGTTAGGCAAGAAACCGGAGGCGTTTGAATTGCTGTAACACCTACAGCTGTCTATCTTCCTGGTCTATTATCTAACTTTTTTTTTCAGTATTTATATCCTGTCCTAATCTATGCGTACGATGTTTATAAAAGTTTTTTTTGTTTGCATTTTGACTTAACGGTGAATGACACCGAATGACCTTGTGTTTCCTAGCCCAGCCTAACCTAACCTTTGCCAAATGTTATTCCAATGAAGAAAAAATATTTTTAAGCTACATATATCCGGCTGTATTGAATTTTTTTTTTTGCCATCGGTTTTTATATGAAATACGTAGCTGAATTGCAGGTCTCTAACAACCATCCTTTTTTTATATTGGTTCGAATATTTTGTTGTAAAATAATTTATTAAATTTTTTTTTAAAAAATTCGAAAAGATAGATTGTAGAGACCTGTAAGTTAAATGCAGTTAAATATCAAAAAAAAGTTTGCAAAAATATTCATTTAGCCTGAGAAATGTAGTTAAGAGAATATTTTCAATTTGGATGAGGCCCTTTCTTTGGAGACCCTCAGTCATTCGGTCTCATTCGCCTTTAATGGGAGAAATTTGTTCAAAAATTTCTTTATAGTATGATAATTTTTAGCGCAGATTGCTTGGAAAAAATTCTTTAATTATAATTTGCTTAAGATTTAATGAAAATGTGTAGTTGTGAAAATAAGAAAATTGAAATGTCGAATTATTGTAAGATTTCATGAAAATGTGTAGTTGTGAAAATAAGAAAATTGAAATGTCGAATTATTGTAAGATTTAATTTAAATATTGATAGGTTTATTCACTATTTAATTGTAATTTTTAATAAACGATGGATAGTCAAGCATATTGTTTATTTGAAATAGATGTTGTTTGTGTCTGTTATTTTACCTTTTTTTTATCATGTAGCTTAGACTTAGATCAATAGCAATAAACCTGCAAATTTGACTAAAATTCTATTTGTTCTTAAAAGTTTGTTTTTGGTGAGGTCTAATAACCGTAGTACAACATCTCTCTAAAGCAACATTCTTAAATGAATAAGTAAGGAAATTATCTTTTTAAAACATTTTTTGGGTGGGAATTCATTTATATAAATCGTAATTGAATTTTGATAACTTTAAACCGGAATTTATAATTTTTTTAAGCACTGATATCAATTATTGTTTTAAATGTTCTTTCATTTGGAATGTTGGAATAAGTTACTCTAAATTGTTTAATTTTTTGCTTGTATCAATCAGCAAATATTAAGCCATATAAAGTTTGCGTGTACGAATCCCATTGCGGCACGGTTTATTGAAGTTGTTAAGAGAAGTTGAATTTAAATTTTTTTTTACTTTCTAGTAAGTACTCGTGTAGAATCCACGCACCGCATTGTTTTCAAATAAAAAAAACTAAATTTGTTGCAAGTTTTAAATTCTTAAAATAACACCACAATACTTGGTGAAGCAAAAAAAAAGTTTTGGAAATTTTTACGAAGTAGGATGTGATTATTATTTAGTAACGTTAACTTTTGCTTCTCTCATATTTTTGTTACTTTTTTTAATGGAAAGGGATGTTCGTTTTTATTGATGACTAATTGTTTGATCATAAAAGTAAGTCTGGTTTTTTATGTAAATGCCTCATTTTTCTGGTGGATATATTAGGGTAGAAAAAAATTATTTCCAAACCTCTTAAACTATTTTTTAATTATATCATAAAGACTATTTACTATTATGGATAATAAGAAAATTTCTCTCTTTAAGAAAATTGCGCACTTTTAAAGGATGTATTTGTAAAAAAAATTCGTATCGGGTATTCATAACTACAAATGGTCTAGAAAAACACAAAAGAAATCAAATTTTTTGTGCAAATATTATTGAACTATTATGCTCCCTTAAGAAACAGGTATAACTAAATTATTATGAATTGAATTTTTAGTTTGAAGAATATTAATAAAAACATTATTTAAACACTTTACAAAATTATTAAAAAAAATATTGAAACTTGTCTGTTCAAAAAAACATATTTAACTATAAATTTAATTTATTTTTAGATTGATTCACAAATGTTTTTATACTTTCTGAGAAAAACTAATTACATTGTGTTTGATATAAAAAAAAACAATCCAGAACCAATTAAGTGGTACTAAAATATTCACGAACCTTGTTAATTCAATAAATTCTGTATCACTATTATTTATAAAGATATAAGCATCCCTATAAATATAATTATAATATTGTCAAGAATTTATTTCGATTGATACTCTTCACATAAGTTTAAAGATCCTTATAATCTGTAATTAAAGCCTAGAATTGTTTATTTTTGTATGGAACTTACTGAAAACAACACGAGTTTTGGAAGGCATTTTTGATGCGTTTTGCATTAAATTTTTGCATAGTTTTTTTAGAGTATATTAATTAAAATATTCTTTAAAATGCCTCATATTTTATTTAGTAAATTAAGTTATATAAATTTTTATTTTTAGCTTAATTATCAGAACGAAAAGAAATCAAAAGTAGACTAATAACAACTATTATTATTTTGTAATAAAATAATTAATAATAATTATATAATTATATATTTTTTTTAATAAAATCCATATTGGTAATTTATCTATCAAAACCATTATCAATTTATTATTTTAGTCTATGTTCAGTCTTATGGTCATTTATGTTCACTATTTATTTTTTAGATATTAAAAATATTTAGTATATAGTTTAAATTGAAGACATATTGGTACATAAATTTATCCATAAAAGCAGTTGTTCTAAATAACCCAACTGAAACTGTAAACAGGAATGTGGTTAATTTTGAAAACATGCTAAAAACTATATTTGGTGGTAAAATAATTGGTTTACTGTAAACGGGGGGGGGGGGGGGAGGGGGGGGGGGGGGTTGGCTTCAAAACTTGTAAATGGTTTCTCTATCTCTATATAATATAAAATTGTAATTGTCGGATGTTTGAAAGCCACGTGACTTACGCGTCTTCAGCCAATTAGAAACGCTGAAAGTAAGTGTGGCGGTGTGCTTGTTTTGTGCCGGGGCTGCTTCAGACTGCATCCCGTGGCTTTGGTAGAGATCGTAGCATAGCGCTAGAGCTACGTGATTCACTGGTGCAGTCCCACGGAAACTAGCGAGATTGTACAGATGATCATTCTTGCATTGGCAGTATCCTCATATTGGTCTTGCATGTTTGTTTGCAGAGCAAACAAATAGGAATTGAATTCCCGGGGGTTAGCGAGCAGGGGGCTTTGCCCCTAATTCTACTATATTTGTATTGACTAGATATATATTAAAAATAAAAACCTATAGGATAAATTTTAAAACTTAATACTATGTTTAAAATCATTCACATGAAAGTATTTGATTTTAAAATTCGATTATTAAAATTATGAAAATACTTATAATTTCGCAGATTATTATAACTATTTTATGGAATTTGTATAATGTTTAATTAAAATATAATACAACAATAAATATTAATTAATTGTAAAAATTATATAATATTTATAACCGAATTTAGTTCTAAATATAATATTTTGATATATATATATATATATATATATATAATATATATTTTATATATAATATATCTATATATATAAATATATATAATATATATTTGAAGCAGTGATATTCAATACTCTTTATACGAGGGATTCAAAGCGATAGAATTTCAACGGACATTTTTCATTTTATTATCTGTTTCCAATCCTAAACTCTTCTCACCTGAACTATTTTCCTGTAATTCCACACTTACTACTCGGTACTGGGGTTTTTCTTTCTTTTACATCCTGAGATGAAAAAATATCGTATAATACTTTGTATAGTTGTAATGATGCTGCAATCCCACTGATCTTCAAAAGGATATACTTTTTTTAAAAGAAAATATTTTCTCGGGTACTTAAGGTGAAACCTAAAATTTTTTTCGTCAATTTAGTTTTTCAATTTCCAGAAGTTATAGCAGGACATTCTAAAGATTTAAGACTATGGCTTACATTTATGGCTTTCATTTTATGTGAATATTTTCATTAATTATTCAATTACATCATACTGGTTAAATTTTTTTTAATGCACATAGGCTGTCAAAAGCATGCCGTCATATTCAGATGAATCCAAAAAATATATTGATTCATTTCACAACACAGCCGTTACAGATAATAGGAAACACTCTAATAGTTAAAACAAAATTTAACGGTACAGATCAATTATGAAACTTTGAAACTTAGTTTTTTTTATTCTTTGTTTGTAAAATGTTAAATAAAAAAAGATTGCAAGACTCTAATTTAGTAGTCGTTTAAAGGGAAGATAAAGTAGGATAAATATTTTGTACAAAAAACACCTCTAGAATTTCATGTTTTTTTTTTATAAAGAGAAGTTAGAGTTTCATTTAACTTTTTTAAAAAAAATCTAACCATTCAAGCAAAAGCAATTGTTGTTTATAGAGATTTATTTAGTAATAATTAATATAATTTAAATCATAAAAAATTAGTAAAGTATTATTTATAATAACAGTAGCATTAACTAAGAAATTGCGAATAAATTTTTTTGTAGATTTTTTAACCGATTTATTGCTAATTGAGTATATTTATAAAAATTTTAAAAATAGATCGTTCAACTATATGTTTGTAACCTTTTGTTCAATTACCGAATATTAGGCATTGCATTTCGGAATAACCAAAGTTTATATTATTACACATTTATATAATCAAAAGTTTTTTATTGAGTTTTAAGAATGGCATTTTAATTACAGCTTACAAGGCTTTATTTAAATCACAAATGCATTATCTCAAAAGAGCACCCCAGTAACCACTGACAAGAACCCTCTATAACATGTTATTTATATTATTAGGTATTGGAGAGATCAACAATGTTGACTGCTAGCGATGCAATTGTCATGGGCGTTAGATGGGTCAAATATGTGAGTTTAGTAGGTGATAAAATTGATTTTATCTGTTTCGACTAAACGGACATGTATGCAAATATGTCGACTGCCGGTAACTATGTGCCTCTTAACGTAATCAAAGGGACTACTGTGAAGAGCATTACAGTGCATTATATTCAAATATGCATCTATTTCAGCATTCAGTTATTAGGGTGGTAAGAAAATGATATAATTTAAGAATCAATTTACTGTCGATGTATATTGTCTCGACTAGTGTTCAATGGGAGATTTTACAATAGCATTATAGGATCATTGCTCGTCGTAAATATTGTATATGAATTTAAATCTGCTTATATTTCTGTTCATATGCGTTATATTCACATGGTTAACATTAATTTGAATAAATCAATTTAAATTTAAATACAAATGTGAAGAGACAGTTCGTATAATACCGAATGCTGAACAAATAATTTATTCTGTAAAGTAGAGTTAATTTTATGAATATATGTCATTCAAATAATGACTGAGAGATGATTTATGATGAGGAATATTGAGTCATCTAAAATATTTGGGAGGTATTATTAAATAGTTATTTGTTACAGCTAATTAATATAAGTTAAGGTTTAATTTGAATTATAGTCGCACTAGAGCTACACGAGGGCTATTGACGACGGGCGTCGCATTTTTGAACCACAATCAACGAGCCGACACCTAGCTAATTAATATCATTAAATGTTCTTGCATTTTATGATGATACAGAAAATTTACAAAATTAGCATCTGTCTAATAAGTTAAGTGTCACAGTACGATAAAAAAAATCGAAATTATAAATCATCTTTACTAATTTACGCGTTTTAAACCCTCGTGAATTCTTCCCCAAACAAAACAAATTTAAATAATATGTGGGTAGGGTAGGGGGGTATTATTTTATATATTTATTCTCCGACTTGTGCTGCTGAGTGGCCGCTTATAAGTCTTCGTCAAGTAAGACAGACACAGAAAGATTTTTTTTTTTCACAAAGAGAGGAGAGGAACCACACCGGGGGCGGGAAGGAGCGCCCGCGGCCGCCACGCACGCAGCGGCTGCGCCTGCGATGCGTACACTCGCCACATCCGGCCCCCCCCCAATAATATGTGTATTGTATCGAATAGGTAATGGGTAATGTAATCGTTTCCGGCTGTCTATTTATAGCCTCCGTTAGGAGCTTTAAAACAGCCAATAACGCCTCGTAATTTAGAGCCCTGGTCAAGTGACGATGTCGACACCTAAGCGGGCACATACGGAATTTCGAGCGACATCGTATGCTGACGCCGTCGGGACTTTGGACTCCACAGATTTAACGAGCACATCTGTCACAGTGTACTCGGGCCCATCAATGCCGATTTGGATTTTCTAATCTTTCCCACTACAGATATCCGTAGGTGGGATGCGAAACCCGCACTCATGAGAAGGCTGAATCCTGAGGCGGATGCCTTAACCACTCGGTCACGGACATGCCTATCGAATAGGTAATGTACTAATCGTTTCCAGCTGTCTATTTCTAGCCTAGTTCAGGGGATTTAACAATGCCAATACGCCTCGTAATTAAGTATCCTGGTCAAGTGACGATATATTTCATGCTTAGAAGTTAATCAAAGATTTCTATATTAGGGTAGAGGAACGACTCGTACTGAACTAATTCGTACTGGCCCACTCTTGAGCCCGAATAGAGTGGCGAAAGTGCTAGTCAATTTATAATTTTGATACTGATAAAGGAAGTACACCCACGTCAAAAACTTGAATCCAACCCTTCCCCGTTAGAGCGACGGACTGCTAGCGTTATGGAATGCGATCCAAACCACTTTTAGGCACTCGCCTTTCGGATCCGGGCATCGCCAAAACTTTTGCCGACCTGTAAATGGCTCGTGTAGCCAAAAATGTCCGACGAATAATACCCCGTGTAAGGGAGTGCACGTTAAATATCCGTCAAGATCCTAACTCTGCGTACGATGTCGCCCTTGACGGTTGCGTTGGGTGCCTATTCAGATGTCGGCTCGTCACTTGACTGTGGCTCTAAAATGCGACGCCCGTTGCCAATAGCCCTCGTGCAGCGGTAGTGCGACGAATTTTCAAACTTAACCTAGCCTAACCCAAACCACTCGGCCATCGTTCCCCACATGCCAACCTCTATTGTCCCGTCGTGGTCCATGGTGCGGTTGGTAGGTTCAGTCTGAACCAGAACCTGCGTACGATGTCGCCCTTAACGGTTGCGTTGAGTGCCTATTTAGGTGTCGGCTCGTCACTTGACTGCGGTTCTAAAATACGACGCTCGTAGCTAATAGCCATCGTGTAGCTCTAGTGCGGCGATAATTCGAACCTAACCTACTATGGAATTCTTTATAGTTAATCTTACTATGCGAGTGTTATTCCTAAAAAAATCCTGGCAATAATAAGATGTTCAATAGCCTATGTGTAGCTCTAATGCCACGCTTATTTAACGGAAACCTGATGTTACTAGTTAAGTGACCGGATGAAAATGTAGTACTAGTTAAAGTCCGTAACTTTTTATACCTAAATCTCACAGTATGAATTTTGTATTAGATATTGCATTTTGTGTAGTGGCAGTACTTAGAGTTTTTTATGCTTAAGTGTGTATTTTGCATTGTTAGAAAATAGGAGGAAAAGTGTATAAATTTCAGAATTTGGTTCTGTAAAATATAAAGAAAATATAAAAGTAAACAAAAATTAAAATTGCATTTTAAGTATGAAATTGGTACCGACATCGTGAAATGTCGTCTAGTTTACTATGTGTATTCCCTGTTGCTAAGCGGTAAATTCAATTTATTTTTACTAATTTTTGTTCATCTAGGTTATTCATAAACATTCTTATATAAAAAAAGTACGATATTGTAATCATAATTACTTTATCTTTGAAATATTTATTATAAGATTATTCTGATTTGAAAAATGAAATTTAAAGACCTCTAATTTTTGGGAGAGCAATAGAACTAACTAAATAAAAACTGCTTTCTCAATACTAAAACTAACTTTACATTTTTAAAAATGGCTTTTCAGGTAACTTAATTTTGGCTTTCATAAATTGATTAGGACTCTGGTCATCATTTGTCTTAAATTTTGTTTATTTAGGAAAACTTAAAGGGCATACAATGCGGCCACCAATTTGTTTAAGCACAATATCGAATGTTTTAAATTTGAGGATATACTTGTACATAACTATTTAATACAAATGATTATCTAACCAAGGCACTAAAAAAATCCTCAACTGTTTAGTAACTGCAACTTTCAGAAGAAAGTATTAGAATGTAATGTCGATACAATAATTGGGATTGTGAAAAAGCTTAGGAATTTGAGAAAATGACAGTTTGATAAAATTTTAAAAGCTTAAAAATTGGGTAATTTTTGGCTTGCTAAAATGATCTAGAAGCAAAAAAAAGTGACAGGTTATTGCATAGAGAAACATAACCAAGTTAAACAGAAAAGAAATGAAGCATATTGGTAGTGCAGTTTTAACAGCTTCAATTTCGAAAAATTCAGTTTTGAGAGAAACACGTTTAAAAATGAAACGATTTGTTTCAGCGTGAAAATTGGATAAATATTTCTATGATCTTTATGTTTAAATTTCAGAGTATATTTTTAAAACGTTCAACTTAAAATAGTCGATACTTTCAATTTCCCTTAAATTTTCAGGATATGTTAGTCTTACGAAAATAAGAAGTGAATTTCGGTTTTAACTAAATCAGTCTTGTTTGACCTTGAGAGAATTTAAACGTTTGAGGTCACGAGTAAATGTTGTACATAATAATATCATTCTCCTTCAAACGCCATGCGTAACCCATGAATTTTATATTAAATAAAAATACTACTTGGTATACATAGCAGCATAATTATTTTGTATGGATTTGTGTAAACGGATTTGAAGTTTGTGTGGAGTTTTATTTAATATGGATTAGAAGTATATAATTTTATTATTCTTAATGTTTACGCAATCTAGGGTAGTACTTAGATATATATAAAACACCATGGGTGATTTTTTTGCTTTAGTAGTAATATGATGAAACCTATTAACGTAATTCAATCAAAGTGAAAAATATATATATTTTATGTTTTGTAAAAAATTATTACTCATATCATGGCAATTAATGTATTTTAAACAATGCATTTATTTGAATATTTTAATCAGTTTTTTGTGTTTGGTGCTACTGTCTAAAAAAATCTCTATTGCAAATGCGAATGTACTTTTAGACAAGGCGAAGGACGCCCCTGTATTCCGATAAGAAAATGACAAACGCCAGTTGTCAAAAGTTGAAGAACACTGATTTAACACATCAATATTTCTATGCTTTTCAATAAAATCAACTAAAAGTTACTTATTTCATCTTCTATATTTAGGGTCAAGACCTCAACTAATAATATCCCAGCACTGCAATATAGAGGCTCATTACACTGCTGCTGATAATAACCCAAGACATCAACATTGCCGTTCTGTTCACTAAAATTGACATCTTTTATGTATATGGTATTGATTTTCAATGCTTCGAATGTTTTTGTATGATGACTTCGATAATAAGGAAAAGGCATTTGAATCGATTAATTTATAACATTTGCAACGTTTGTACGTAAAAACAGTAACATTATTTCAGTTCGTGTTTGTGTGTAGAAAAGACTGCTTAGCAAAAAACTACATATATAGGAAAAAATCTTGTGATTTAACTATTTTTTGTAAAAAAAAGTTATATATTTTTTAATACAATGTCAGAAGATGAAAATTCAAAATGTCGGCCTGATGGTCCTAATCCCAAACGGTTAAAAACCTTAGCTTTTCATGTTTATTCCGATGGAAATAATTTACTGCATCAGTTTGTGCTAGCTAATTCTGATCCGAATCTCTCGGGTAGTGACAGCTACATAAACGCTGTACTGCTGTCCATGTCTGATATTTCAGTAAATGCCCTCAATGGTGAAGGATATAGTGCGCTTCATTTGGCCGCGTTGAAGAATAACCTTTTAATGGTGAAAAAATTGCTCTCTTGCCTTGTAAATATTGATGTAAATACAATAGGTTATGATTATGGGCAAAATACTGCCTTACACTTGGCAGCAAAGTCGGGTCATTTATCTATAGTTCAAGAATTATTGAATAAAGGCTCTGCTATAGATATAAAAAATATTCATGGCAATACTGCTTTATTTTTTGCAGCAGAGTCAGGTAACTTAGCCACAGTAGAATTTTTAGTAAACAATGGCGCTGATATAAATGTTATAAATGAAGATGGGCAGACTCCTCTTTGTTATGCAGCAGAATCAGGTAACTTAGCCACAGTAGAATTTTTAGTAAACAATGGCGCTGATATAAATGTTATAAATGAAGATGGGCAGACTCCTCTTTGTTATGCAGCAGAATCAGGTAACTTAGCCACTGTAGAATTTTTAGTAAGCAATGGCGCTGATGTAAATGCTAAAAACGGATGGAATGCCCTTTGTTATGCAGCAGAATCAGGTAGTTTAGATATTATTAAATTCTTGTTAAATAACGGTGTTCAGGTTAACAATAAAAGTGAAAGTGGTTGCTATATAAATAAAACCTCTCTGCCTGAAATAATGCGATTAGGTAATTCAGATATTGTTAAATTGCTCTTAGAGAGTGGAATTAATCTGAATGCCAGATATAAAAATGGTGATACCATTCTTCATCTTGCATGCGATTATGATAATTACTTAGATATCATTGAAATGTTACTAAGAAAAGGCAGTGATGTGAATGCTAAAAATGAAGTCAACGAAACTGCACTTCACGCTGCAGTATTAAGGAAAAATTCAGATTACACTCTGTTGTTACTAGAAAGCGGTGCTAGCGTGAATGTTGCAGATATAGATGGATGCACTCCACTTCATAGTGCAGTAGATAAAGGTTATGTAGAAGTTATCAGAGCGTTACTGGATAAAGGTGCCGATATAAATGCTATAAATAGTGATGGAAAGACACCACTTGATTTAGCTAATGAGAATAAAAATCAGCTTTGCTTTGATGTTTTACAAAAAAAAAAAATAGGTAATGTGAATGTGTGACTCGCAAGTTGTGATTCTGTAAGGATTCAATTACATCTTCCCTATACATCAGAAATAAAGCCGGTGTCACAAACACTGCGAACTTAAAAGTACAAGCATAAGATGAAAGCGGGTAACTCTAAACCTTCTCTCGGATCCCTGCAAATGGAGTTGGATATTGTTAGGCAAGCAATCGGAGGCGTGTGAATTGTTGTAACACCTATAGCTGTCTATCCTCCAGGTCTATCATCCATCTGACTTTTTTTCAGTATTTATATCCTGTCCGAATCTATGCTTACGATATTTATTAAAGTTTGTTTTATTTGCATTGTGACTTAACGGCGAATGATACCGAAAGGACCTTGTATATGAATCCAAACCTATAAAAAAAGTTAATCCAATGAAGAAAAATTATTTTTAAGCCACATTTCTCCGGTTTTTCATCTTTTTTTTTATTGGTTCGAATATTTTGTTGTAAAATCATTAATTTTTTTTATAAATTTCGAAAAGTTGGATTGTGGATACCTGTAAGTTAAATAAATTTAAAATAAAATAAAAAAACGTTAGCAAAAATATTTAATTCAGCCGGAGAAATGTGATTAAGAAAATATTTTCCCATTGGATCAAGTCCTTTATTTGGAGACAATCGGTCAGTCGGTCTCATTTGCCTTTAAAGGTAGAAATTTGTTCAAAAATTGCTTTATAGTATAATGATTTTTTTAGCACAGATTGCTTGGAAAAAATTTCTTTCATTATAAATTGCTTAAGATTTTTATATCATGAAAAATTGATATTGTGAAAATAAGAAAACTGAAATGGTTCGAATTATTGTAAGATTTAAATGGAAATGTTGATGTTTTTGTTCACTATTTAATTGTAAGCACTATTATAGTTAAAAACCTTAAAAAAAATAGTAAAATATACATTTATTTGAAATCGATGTTCTTTGTGTCTGTTATTTTACCTTTTTTTTATCATGTAGCTTAGACTTAGAATGATGGCAATAATACTGAAAATTTGACTAACAATATATTCGTTCCTAAAGTTTGATTTTGGTTAGGTCTAATTACCGTAGAACAAGATCTCCCCAAGGCAACATTCTAAAATAAATAAGAAGAGAACTTCTGTTTTTTCTCATATTTTTGTTGCTTTATTTTATGGAAAGGGATGTTCGTTTTTATTGATAAATAAATGATTGATCATAAAACTAAAAGTCTGGCTTTTGATGTAAATGATATCTATATAATTTTTATGTTGGATATATTAGGGGAGAAAAAAATAATTTCTATACTCCTTAGATGATTTTTTAAATGTATCATAAAGACTTTTTAATATTATGAATAATAAGAAAATTTATATAAGAAAGTTGCGTACTTTTAAAGGATAAATCAATAAAGATGTATTTGTACAAAATTTGTATCATATTCATAACTATAGGTCTGGAAAAACACAAAAGAAATCAAATTTTTGAACAAATATTATTGAATTATACTTCCGGAAAGAAACATGTGAAACTACACTATTATGAATTGCATTTTTAAATATTTTGAAGAATAATAATTTAAAAAAAAAACATTATTTGAACACTTTACAAAATTATCGAAAAAATATTGTAACTTATCTTTCCAAAAATATATATTTAACTATAATTTTAATTTATTTTTGAATTGATTCATTAATGTCTTTATACTTTCTGAGAAAAACTGATTACATTGTGTTTGATTTAATAAAAAAAATTCCAGAGCCAATTCATGACGTGGAATTCATGGCGATAGGATTTTCAACGGACATTTTTCATGATATTATCTGTTTCCAATCCTAAACTCTTCTCACCTGAACATTTCGAATATTTTCCTGTAATCCCACACTTACTACTCGGCACTGAAGTTTTTCTTCCTTTTCATTCTGAGATGAAAAAATATCGTATAATACTTTGTAGGGTTGTAAGGATACTGCAAATCCACTGATCTTCAAAAGGAAATATTTTTTTCAAGAAAATATACTTCTTTCTGAATCAAAGGAAAATATTTTCTCTCGTACTTAAGGCGAAACCCAAACTTTTTTCATATTTTTAGTTTGAAATTTTCAGGGGTTATAGCAGGATATTCTAAGGATTTAGGACTATGGCTGAGACTCTTTATATTTTATTTGAAACTTTTCATCAATTATTCAATTAAATAATACTGGTTATTTTCAATAAAAAATGCATATAGTTGTTAAAAGCATGCCGTTATATACACTGCTAAAACTTACGGTTTCTAATAGCTGCAACGGTTGTGAGGTGAAATGATTCACCATATTTTCGGCATTAGGTTGAACCTTTTCTATGGTTTTTGTTTCCAAACCTTAAAAAATGGTTCAGCTGAATCCCAAAAATATGGTGACACATTTCATCACACCGCAGTTACAGATAATAGGAAACACTCTGATAGTTAAACCAAGTTTAAAATTTTAAATAGTACAGATCAATTATAAATCTTGAAAAACTTAATTTTTTTATACTTATAACTTGTAAAGTTACACAGAAACTTCTTACTGTAAAAAGTCAAATTAAAAAAGATTGTTAGGCTCTAAAGTAATATTAGCTTAAAGATAAGATAAAGTAAGATAAATATTTTGTTAAAAAAAACCTTTCTAACTGCTTTGTAAAAAAACCCGTGGATTTCTAGAGTTTCATGTATTAAGACTTTAAAAAAATTAACCATTCAAGAAAATCATTTGTAGTTTATAGAGCTTTCTTTGGTAATTAATATAATTTAAATCATAAAAAATCGTAGTAAAGTGTGATTTATAATAATAGATGCTTTAAGAATAATTTATTTTTCGTAGATTTTTTTAATGCTGCTTGTGTATAATTGTAAATATTACAAATACAATCGTTCAACAGTATGTTTGTAACCTTTCGTTCAATTCCCGAATATTATGCACTGCATTTCGGAATAACCAAAGTTTAGCTTATTACTCATTTATATAATCAAAAGTTTTCAATTGAGTTTTAAGAATGGCATTTTAATTACAGCTTACAAGGCTTTATTTAAATCACAAATGCATTATCTAAGCTGAACGATAATAATGCCGGTACCCAGTAACCAATGACAGGAACCCACTATAACATGTTATTTATATTATAAGGTATTGTGGAGAGATCAACAATATTGACTGCTAGCGATGCAATTGTCATGGGCGTTAGATGGGTCAAATATGTGAATTTAGTAGGTGTTAATATTGATTTTATAAGTTTCGACTAACGGACATGTATGCAAATATGTCTACTGACGGTAACTATGTGCCTCTTAACATAATCAAAGGGACTATGGTGGAGAGCATGTCAGTGCATTATATTCAAATATGCATCTATTTCATCATTCAGTTATTAGGGTGGTACGAAAGGGATAAATCTAAGAATGGATTTACAGTAGATGTATATTGCCTCGACTATTGTTCAATGGGAGATTTTATAATAGCATTGTAGGATCATTGCTCGTCGTAAATATTGTATATGAATTTAAATCAGCTTATCTTTCTGTTCATATGCGTTATATTCACATGGTTAACATTAATTTGAATAAGTCAATTTAAATTTAAATACAAATGTGAAGAGACAGTTCGTATAATACCGAATTCTGAACAAATAATTTATCCTGTAAAGTAGAGTTAATTTTATGAATGTAGGTCATTAAAATTATGACTGAGTGATGATTTATGATGAGGAATATTGAGTCATCTAAAATATTCAGGAGGTATTATTAAATAGTTATTTTGTAACAGTTAATGAATATAAACTAAGGCTTAATTTGAATTATAGTCGCACTAGAGCTACACGAGGGCTATTGACGACGGGCGTCGTATTTTAGAACCACAATCAACGAGCCGACACCTAGCTAATTAATATCATTAAATGTTCTTGCATTTTATGATGATACAGAAAACTTACAAAATAAGCATCTATCTAATAAGTTAAGCGTCATAGTACGATAAAAAGAATCGAAATTATAAATCAATTTTACTAATTTACGCGTTTTAAACCCTCGTGAATTCTCCCCCAAGCAAAACAAATTTAAATAATATGTGTATTGTATCGAATAGGTAATGTACTAATCGCTTCCAGCTGTCTATTTATAGCCTACTCTATGAGATTTAACACCGCCAATTCACCTCGTAATTAAGTATCCTGGTCAAGTGACAATATATTTCATGCTTAGTAGTAAATCAAAGATTTCTTGATTAGAGTAAAGGAACGACTCGTACTAGGGTTACTGGAATATCTGCGTATGAGGGTTGCGACATGATGCTCTCACCTGATTGGCTGGAGCATAGCCATGCTCCAGAGATGCGGCGCTGTTATTTTTTCCCCGTAGACATTACACGGTGACTCAGCGAAGCTCTAATAAATCGCATCTAAACGATATAATCAAAGTAACGTAACCACTATTTGTTATTGATTTTGTTTTTAATGATCTATATTCTTCAATATTTATTCTTTTTTGGATTAAAATTCTTAACGGTAAAGCTGTAATCCATGTTTTAATACCGGCGTGTGTCATTGCTATTGAATAAAAAAGCTGTTTAAACTCGGAAAAAAGGTATAAAGCTTTACTTTTTAATCTTTGTATTGTAAATTAAACATCATGTGGACTATTACATTTCTAAAAATAGTATTTTTTATCATTATACTACAAGAAAATGCCATTTTTAATGTCGAAGCTAACAGACGGTTTTTGGCATGTCTTTGGCATGCGTTGGCGGAACAATAGTTGACGGGGTAACGTAAAGAAACCGCAAATCAAAGTCATTGCTTACTTGAAAGTTGAAAACATTCTTATTTCTTCCAAACGAAGCAACAACATAATGTTTATATGTGTAAAACTGGAAAAATAACTAGTTTTGTTTTATTGGCGAGTTTGGCTGCGCGATAACGATTTTAGCATGGCTCACCTGCTAAGCTCCTTGTCGTTACCCTGAACAGCACACAGTGTTTTGAAGGTACAATAACTCGTACTGAGCTAATTTGTACTGGCCCACTCCGGAGCCCGAATAGAGTGGCGAAAGTGCTAGTCACAATTTATAATTTGATACTGATAAAGGAAGTACACCCAGGTCAAAAACGTGAATCTAACCTTTTCCCGTTACAGCGACGGACTGCTAGCGTTATGGCCTTCGATCCAAACCTCTCGGAAGGGCTTTGGAGCCCAGGCGGTTTTTAGGCACTCGCCTTTCGGGTCCGGCCATTGCCAAAACTTTTGCCGACCTATAAACGGCTCGTGCAGCCAAAAATGTCCGACGAATAATTCTCCGTGTAAGGGAGTGCACGTTAAATATCCGTCAAAATCCTAACGTTGCGTACGATGTCGCCCTTGACGGTTGCGTTGAGTGCCTATTCAGATGTAGGCTCGTCACTTGACTGTGTGGCTCTAAAATACGACGCATGTTGCCAATAGCCCTCGTGTAGCGGTAGTGCGAAGAATTTTCAAACTTAACCTAGCCTAACCCAAACCACTCATCTATCGGGCCCCACATGCCAACCTATATTGTCTCGTGTTGGTCCATGGTGCGGTTGGTAGGTTCAGTCTCTACCAGAACCTGCGTAGGATGTCGCCCTTAACGGTTGCGTTGGGTGCCTATTTAGGTGTCGGCTCGTCACTTGACTGTAGTTCTAAAATACGACGCTCATCGCTATTAGTCCTCGTGTAGCTCTAGTGCGATGTTAATTCTAACCTAACCTACTATGGAACTCTTTATAGATAATCTTACTATGCGAGTGTTATTCCTAAAAAAATCCTGGCAATAATAAGATGTTCAATAGCCTATGTGTAGCTCTGGTGCCACGCTTATTTAACCGAAACCTGATGTTAGTAGTTAAGTGACCGGATGAAAATGTAGTACTAGTTAATGTACGTAACTTTTTTTGTACCTAAAACTCACAGTATGAATTTTGTATTAGATATTGTATTTTGTGTAGTGGCAGTAAAGAGTTTGTTAGGCTTAAGTGTATATTTTGCATTGTTAGAAAATTGGTAGAAAAGTGTATAAATTTGAGATGTGGTTCTGTAAAATATAAAGAAAATTTATAAGTAAACAAAAATTAAAATTGCGTTTTAAGTATGAAATTGGTACCGACCTCGTGAAATGTCGTCTAGTTTACTATGGGTATTCCCTGTTGCTAAGTGGTAAATTCAATTTATTTTACTAATTTTTGTTCATCTAGGATATTCATAAACATTCTCATATAAAAAAAAGTTAAATATTATAATCATAATTATTTTATCTGTTGAAATAAGTTTTCATTTCAAGAATAATTGTTATAATTATGTAAAAAAAGCATTTTCCGAAACATCAGTTTTACAAAATCATCATTTTACAAAGATATAAATTTATCATAACGTCAGATTTTTCAAAAATATGAATTTATGTACTTGTATCAATTTTACTTTTTTTTAGGTAATTAGATTTTAATTCTTTAAACTAGCTTTCAATTTAACTTTGATACGTGATAACTATCATGTTACCTTGTTGTTCCAGCATTTAAAATGTTTATAAAATGTGTTTTTTAAAACTGAACTTTGCGAAAGCCAAAGTAATGTGTTTGATTTCACTTTATTGCTTTTCTTCCCTATCAATAAATGTCAAATAATTGCAAAGAAACTGTTAATTATACATCTACTATTAACAACAACTCATTTGGTCCTCGTATTTCCAAATACGTCGAATTTGTTTCTATCGCTAAGATTCTGAGCTTACTCGAAAGAATTCAACCAAGAATAATTCCTGGTTAAATTGATATCTTGATTGATTGCATGTTTAATTAAGGCTCTAATTGAAACTTAATCGAAATAAGTTATAAGGAGTGGGAATTCAAAACGCGATTAATCCGATTGTAGTGAATGAAAATCGAATGAATATAGTTTTAGAAAGGTTTCGTAACCGAAGGCAATTTGAGATGTCTATTTTTATTCATTAATTGATATATATCAAAAAGTTTAATTGTCAGAATGATGCATAACATAGCTTTCGGTTTTAAAGTTACCATTCGCTATAAAGTATATTATAATATTTCAAGTGTAAGTATGCCTACGATTATTGTGACTAGACACTAAAAGGAAGTTAGTTATTTACATTAATTGTGTCATTAGATTGATTGTGCAAGCGTCCCCAAAACGGCACATTTATGTATAAAAACATTTTATAATTGTAATTGAATTTTAGGTAACGTTTAAAATAACTTTGTATGTAATTTAAGTCGTGCACTAATTAAATCCATGAAATTTGTCCGCTTATAGATTATTCTGATTTGAAAAATGAAATTTAAAGACCTCTATTTTTTGGGAGAGCAATAGAACTAACTAAATAAAAACTGTTTTCTGAATACTAAAACTAACTATACACTTTTAAAAATAGCTTTTCAGGTAACTTAACTTTGCCCTTCATAGTTGATTCACTCTGGTCATCATTTGTTTTATATTTTATTTATTTATTAAAACTTAAAGGGCACAAAATGTGGCCACCAATTTGTTTAAGCACTATATCGACTGTTTTAAATTTGATTATATACTTGTACTTAACTATTTAATAGAATTGATTATCCAACCAAAGCACTAAAAAAATCCTCAACTGTTGTAGTAATTGCAACTTTCAGAAGAAAGTATTAGAAGGTAATGTCTATACAATAACTTAGGATAGTGAAAAAGCTTAGGAATTTGAGAAAATGACAGTTTGATAAAATGTTAAAATTCAGCTTAAAAATTGGGTAATTTTTGGCCTTCTAAAAGGATTTAGAAGCAAAACAATGACAGGTTATTGCATAGAGAAACATAATCAAGTTATACAGAAATGAAATGAAGCATATTATTTGTAGTGCAGTTTTAACAACGGCAATTTCGAAAAATTCAGTTTTAAGGGAAACACGTTTAAAAATAAAACGATTTGTTTCTCCTTGAAAATTAGATAAAAATGTTTATGATCTTAATGTTGTTTAAATTTAAGAGTAATTATTTAAGACGTTCAACTTAAAATAGTCGATACTTTCAATTTCCCTTAAATTTTCTGGATATATTAGCCTTACTAAATAAGAAGTGAATTTCGGTTTTTACTAAATCAGTCTTGTTTGATCTTGAGAGAAGGTCCAAGTTCTAGGTCACGAGTAAAGGGTGTACATAATACTATCATTCTCCTTCAAATGCCATGAGTAACCCATGAATTTTATATTAAATAAAAATACTACTTGGTACACATAGCAGCATTATTGATTTGTATGGATTTGAAGTTTGTAAGAAGTTTTAGTTTGTATGTATTAGAAGTAAATAATCTAATCATTCTTAATGTTTACGCAATCTAAGGTAGTACTTAGAAATATATAAAACACCAAGGGTGATTTTTTTTCTTTAGTAGTAATATAATGAAACCTATTAACGTAATTCAATTAAAGTGGAAAAAAATATTTTTTTTGTTATTAACATAATCCAAAAAATGATTACTCGTAACATGGCAATTAATTTATTTTTTAAAAAAATACATTTATTTGAATATTTTATTCAGTTTTTTGTGTTTGGCGCTACTGTCTAAGAAAATCTCTATTGCAAATGCGAAAGTACTTTTAGACAATGCGAAGGACGCCCCTGTATTCCGATAATTAAATGACAAACGCCAGTTGTCAAAAGTTGAGAAACACTGATTTAAGACATCAATATTTCTATGCTTTTCAATAAAATCAACTAAATGTTACTTATGTCATCTTTTATACTTAGGGTCAAGACCTGATTTAATAATATCCCAGCACTGCAACATAGAGGATCATTCCACTGCCGCTGATATTAACCTAAGACACCAACATTGCCGTTCTGTTCACTAATATTATGTCATCTTTTATGTATATGGTATTGATTTTCAAAATATTTTTGAATGATGTCTTCTATAATAAGGAAAGGGCTTTTGGTAATTGATTAGTTTATAACATTTGCAACGTTTGAACGTAAAAACAGTAAAAGTATTTCAGTTCGTGTTTGTGTGTAGAAAAGACTGTTTAGCAAAAAATACATATACAAGAAAAAATCTTGTGGTTTAACTATTTTTTGTAAAAAAGGTTGGAATTTTTTTTATTACAATGTCAGAAGATGAAAATTCAAAATGTCGGGCTGATGGCCCTAATCCCAAACGATTAAAAACCTTAGCTTTTAACGTAAAGTATTCCGATGGGAATAATTTACTGCATCAGTTTGTGTTAGCTAATTCTGATCCGAATCACTCGGGTAGTGAAAGCTATATAAACGCTGTACTACTGTCAATGTCTGATATTTCAGTAAATGCACTCAATGATGAAGGATATAGTGCGCTTCATTTGGCCGTGTTGAAAAATAATCTTTTAATGATCAAAAAGTTACTGTCTTGTCTTGTAAATATTGATGTAAATACGGGATGTTCTTATACAAGTGGAAATACTGCATACTGCAATACTTATAGAAGTGGAAATACTGCACTACACTTGGCAGCAAAGTTGGGTCATCTATCGATCATTCAAGAATTATAGAATGAAGGAGCTAATGTGGATATAAAAAATAGCAATGGAAATACTGCTTTATGTTTCACAGCCAAGTCAGGTGATTTAGATTTAATAAAATTATTGGTCAGTAAAGGTGCCAGCGTTAATCTAATAGGTAGATGGGGGTACCCTCTTCATTATGCAGCACGCTCAGGAAATGTAGAAGTTGTAAAATTTTTAGTAAGCAATGGTGCTAATTTGAGTGTTATAGGTAACAATGGTAAAACCATTCTTCATTATGGAGCACGATCAGGTAATTTAGCCACTGTAGAATTTTTGGTAAGCAATGGTGCTGATGTTAATGCTATAGATAAATACGAACAAACTCCTCTTTGGTATGCAGCAGGATCAGGTAACTTAGCCACTGTAGAATTTTTAGTGAGCAAAGGCGCTGATATAAATGGTAAAAATGGATCTAATGCCCTTCTTTATGCAGCAGAATCAGGTAACTTAGATATTATTAAATTTTTGTTAGATAACGGTGCTCAGATTAACATTAAAAGTGAAAGTGGTTCCGAGCTATTTCTTGGTGCTGCATGGTCAGGCAATTTGGAAACCATAGCGTTTTTAGTAGATAAGGGTGCTGACGTGAATGCCAGAGATAAAAATGGTTGTACAGCACTACATCTAGTTATACGATCAACTAATATATCTACTGTGGAACTGTTAGTAAGCAGTGGTGCTAATATAAATGCTAAAGATAACAATAATGAAACTCCGCTTCATGAAGCAGCAAGCGCGGGAAGTTTAGAAATTGTGGAATTTTTAGTAGGAAAAGGAGCAAATTTGCATGCTTTAGATAAAAACGGAGAAAGCCCAATTCATAAGGCGATAATGAAGGGACATGTAGCGATTTCCAAAATGTTAATAGAAAGGGGTAGTGACATGAATATTAAAGATAATGCAAATAAAACTCTTCTACATTGTGCAGCGTGTTCGGAGAGTTTGGAATCAGTAGAACTTTTAGTAGGAATAGGAGCTAATTTGCATGCTATAGATAAAAAGGGCAAAACTCCGCTTCATTATGCAGCGTACGAGGAAAATTTGGCAATTGTAGATTTTTTAGTAGGAAAAGGTGCTGATGTGCATGCTATAGATAAGGAGGGCAAAACTCCGCTTCATTATGCAGCGTGCGTGGAAAATTTAGCAATTATAGAATTTTTAGTAAGCAAAGGCGCTGATGTGCATGCTATAGATAAGGAGGGCAAAACCCTTCTCTATCGGAAAATGACCATGGATGATGTAGAATTTGCAAACTTTTTAATAAACAAAGGCGCTAATCTGAATACTATATATAAAAATGGCAAAACCCTGCTTCATGAGGCAGTAATGGCATCTACAAGTTTTGTTAAAATGTTAGTAGAAAGAGGCGCTGATGTGAATGCTAGGGATGAGAATGGCAAAACCCCGCTTCATCATCTTCTACCTCAACTTGAGTATCGTATGTTGCATTATTATGATCAGGATAAGATTAATACTTATCTTATTATGATTAAGTTACTACTAGAAGGAAATGCTGATGTGAGTATTGAAGATCACAATGGGGAAACCCCTCTCTGCCGTGCAATGCGATCAGGTAGGCGTGATCTGATCAAATTGTTTGCAGAAAGTGCAACTGATCTTTAAAATGTTAGAGATATATATGGAATAACCCCTCTCTGTTATGCAGTACGGTCACGCTTGTATGATGTAATTAAATTGTTTTTGGCGAAAGGAGCTGAAGTAAATGTCAGAAATGAAGATAATACAACCTCTCTGCCTGAAATAATGCGATTGAGTAACTTAGATATTGTTAAATTGGTCTTGGAGCGTGTAAGTGATCTGAATGCCAGATATGACAATGGTAATACCATACTTCACCTTGCATGCGATTATGATAACTACTTAGATATCATTGAAATGTTACTAAGAAAAGGCAGTGATGCGAATGCTAAAAATGATTTCAACGAAACTGCACTTTATTTTGCAGTATTTAGTAACCATATAGATTATATTCAGCTGCTACTAGGAAGAGGTGCTAGCGTGAATGTCGCAGATATAGAAGGATGCACTCCACTTCATCTTGCAGTAAATAAAGGTTATGTAGAAGTTATCAGAGCGTTACTGGATAAAGGTGCTGATATAAATGCTAAAGATAAAGACGGAAAGACGCCACTTGATTTAGCTAAAGAAGAAAAAAATCAGTTTTGCATTGATGCTTTACAAAACAATAGGTAATATGAATGTGTAATGCGTAGGTGCGACTCGCAAGTTGCGATTCTGTGAGGGTTTGATTGCCACTTCCCTTTACTCCAGACATAAAACGTGTCTCACATTTTAAAACATGGTGAAATTTAAAGTGAAAGCTTGAGAAAAAAAGTGGATAATGCTAAACCTTCTATCGGAAACCTACAAATAGAGTTGGATATTGTTAGGCAAGAAACCGGAGGCGTTTGAATTGCTGTAACACCTATAGCTGTCTATCTTCCTGGTCTATTATCTAACTTTTTTTTTTCAGTATTTATATCCTGTCCTAATCTATGCGTACGATGTTTATAAAAGTTTTTTTTTGTTTGCATTTTGACTTAACGGTGAATGACACCGAATGACCTTGTGTTTCCTAGCCCAGCCCAGCCTAACCTAACCTTTGCCAAATGTTATTCCAATGAAGAAAAAATATTTTTAAGCTACATATATCCGGCTGTATTGAATTTTTTTTTTGCCATCGGTTTTTATATGAAATACGTAGGTGAATTGCAGGTCTCTAACAACCATCCTTTTTTTATATTGGTTCGAATATTTTGTTGTAAAATAATTTATTAAAAAATTAAAAAAAAATTCGAAAAGATGGATTGTAGAGACCTGTAAGTTAAATGCATACAAAAATAAAAAAAAACAGTTTGCAAAAATATTCATCCAGCCTGAGAAATGTAGTGAAGAAAATATTTTCAATTTGGATGAGGCCCTTTCTTCGGAGACCTTCGGTCATTCGGTCTCATTCGCCTTTAGCGGGACAAATTTGTTCACAAATTTCTTTATAGTATGATAATTTTTTAGCGCAGATTGCTTGGAAAAAATTCTTTAATTATAATTTGCTTAAGACTTCATGAAAATGTGTAGTTGTGAAAATAAAAAAATTGAAATGTCGAATTATTGTAAGATTTAATTTAAATGTTGATATGTTTATTCACTATTTAATTGTAATTTTTAATAAACGATGGAGAGTCATATTATTTATTTGAAATGGATGTTGCTTGTGTCTGTTATTTTACCTTTTTTTTATCATGTAGCTTAGACTTAGTCAAATTTGCAGGTTTATTGCTATTGATCTAACATTCTATTTGTTCTTAAAAATTTGTTTTTGGTCAGGTCTAATAACCGTAGTATAACATCTCTCTAAAGCAACATTCTTAAATGAATAAGTAAGGAAATTATATTTTTAAAAGGATATTTTTAAACATTTTTTGGTTGGGAATTCATTTATATAAATCGTAATTGAATTTTGATAACTTTAAAACGGAATTTATTAGTTTTCTAAGCACTGATATCAATTATTGTTTTAAATGTTCTTTCATTTAAAATGTTGGAATAAGTTAAACTCTAAATTGTTTAATTTTTTGCTTGTATCAATCAGCAAATATTAAGCCACATAAAGTTTGCATGTACGAATCCCATTGCGGCACGGTTATTTGAAGTTGTTAAGAGAAGCTGAATTTAAAAAAAAAAATTACTTTCTAGTAAGTACTCGTGTAGAATACACACACCGCAGTGTTTTCAAATGAAAAAAAAACTAAATTTGACCTAAATTTGTTGCAACTTTTAAATTCTTAAAATAACACCACAATACTTGGTAAAGCAAAAAAAAGTTTTGGAAATTTTTACGAAGTAGGATGTGATTATTATTTAGTAACGTTAACTTTTGCTTCTCTCATATTTTTGTTACTTTTTTTATGGAAGGGGATGTTCGTTTTTATTGATGACTAATTGTTTGATCATAAAACTAAGTCTGGTTTTTTATGTAAATGCCTCATTTTTCTGGTGGATATATTAGGGTAGAAAAAAGTTATTTCCAAACTTCTTAAACTATTTTTTAATTATATCATAAAGACTATTAACTATTATGGATAATAAGAAAATTTCTCTCTTTAAGAAAGTTGCGCACTTTTAAAGGATGTATTTGTAAAAAAAAAATCGTATCGGGTATTCATAACTACAAATGGTCTGGAAAAACACAAAAGAAATCAAATTTTTTGTGCAAATATTATTGAATTATTTGCTCCCTTAAGAAACAGGTATAACTAAATAATTATGAATTGAATTTTTGATTTGAAGAATATTAATAAAAAACATTATTTAAACACTTTACAAAATTATTAAAAAAATATTGAAACTTCTCTATTCAAAAAAACATTTAACTATAAATTTAATTTATTTTTAGATTGATTCATAAATGTTTTTATACTTTCTGAGAAAAACTAATTACATTGTGTTTGATTTAATAAAAAAAAATACAGAACCAATTAAGTTTGTACTAAAATATTCATGAACCTTGTTAATTCAATAAATTCTCTATCACTTATATTTATAAAGATATAAGCATCCCTATAAATATAATTATAATAATGTCAAGAATTTATTTCGATTGATACTCTTCAGATAAATTTAAAGATCCTTATAATATGTAATTAAAGCCTAGAATTGTTTATTTTTGTAAGGAACTTACTGAAAACAACACGAGTTTTGGAAGGCATTTTTGATGCGTTTTGAATTAAATTTTTGCATAGTTTTTTTAGAGTATATTAATTAAAATATTCTTTAAAATGCCTCATATTTTATTTAGTAAATTAAGTTACGTAAATTAATCTTTATTTTTTGCTTAATTATCAGAACGAAAAGAAATCATAAGTAGACTAATAACAACTATTATTATTTTGTAATAAAAATAAGTAATAATAATTATATTTTTTTAAATAAAATCCATATTGGTAATTTATCTATCAAAACCATTATCAATTTATTATTTTAGCCTATGTTCAGTCTTATGGTCATTTATGTTCACTATTTATATTTTAAATATTAAAAATATTTAGTATGTAGTTTAAATTGAAGACATAGGTACATAAATTTATCCATAAAAGCAGTTGTTCTAAATAACCCAACTGAAACTGTAAACAGGAATGTGGTTAATTTTGAAAACATGCTAAAAACTATATTTGGTGGTAAAATAATTGGTTTACTGTAAACGAGGGGGAAAGGGGGGGGGGGATTTCTTCAAAACTTTTAAATGGTTTCTCTATCTCTATATAATATAAAATTGTAATTGCCGGGTGTTTGAAAGCCACGTGACTTACGCGTCTTCAGCCAATTAGAAACGCTGAAAGTAAGTGTGGCGGTGTGCTTGTTTTGTGCCGGGGCTGCTTCAGGTTGCATCCCGTGGCTTTGGTAGAGATCGTTGCATAGCGCTAGAGCTACGTGATTCACTGGTGCAGTCCCACGGGAACTAGCCGGATTGTGGTTGCGTTGGGTGCCTATTCAGGTGTTGGCTCGTCACCTGACTGTGGTTCTAAAATACGACGCCCGTCGCCAATAGCCCTCGTGTAGCTCTAGTGCGACGATAATTCAAACATAACATAACTAGCCGGATTGTACAGATGATCATTCTTGCATTGGCAGTATCCTCATATTGGTCTTGCATGTTTGTTTGCAGAGCAAACAAATGAAGAGTACACGGGAATAACAGATTGATTCATTAGGCGGACGACCGCAATAGCCTGCTTGGCGGCATAAAACCGGTTTCCCTCTTTCTTCTTCACTTGGTCCAAGCGTTGGGATCGCCAATCGCCTGATCTTGGTAGCTAGGAACCACAGAGGTTGTAGTTAAAGTATTAGCGTGGCATATCACGTGACCTACAACACTGACACTTCATTGTGGCTCTTCTGGGAGCTCCTTGCGCGTCCCGTCGTTATCATTGGAGGTCACGTGATCTGCCACTCAATTACTTCAACTATGACATCTATGATAGGAACTGGTTTCCTTACACAAGTTTAGGCGATCACTCGCTATCATCGCCAAAGTGGCCTGCTAAGGAAACTTCTCTGCAAAATCAATCGCTTTTTCCCGTGTACTCCTCAAATAGGAATTGAATTCCCGGGGGTTAGCGAGCAGAGGGTTTGCCCCTAGTTCTACTATATTTGTATTGACTAGATATCTTATCGGTTTTTATTTTTAATATATAAATTTTAAAACTTAATACTATGTTTAAAATCATTCACATGAAAGTATTTGATTTTAAAATTCGATTATTAAAATTATGAAAAATACTTATAATTTCGCAGATTATTATAACTATTTTATGGAATTTGTATAATGTTTAATTAAAATATAATACAACAATAAATATTAATTAATTGTAAAAATTATCTAATATTTATAACCGAGTTTAGTTCTAAATATAATATTTTGATATATTTTTGAAGCAGTGATATTCAATACTCTTTTATACGAGGGATTCATAGCGATATAATTTCATCGGACATTTTTCATTTTATTATCTGTATCCAATCCTAAACTCTTCTCACCTGAACTATTTTCCTGCAATCCCACACTTACTACTTGGTACTGGAGTTTTTCTTCCTTTTACATCCTGAGATGAAAAAATATCGTATAATACTTTGTATAGTTGTAATGATGCTGCAATCCCACTGATCTTCAAAAGGATATACTTTTTTTAAAAGAAAATATTTTCTCGGGTACTTAAGGTGAAACCTAAATTTTTTTTCATCATTTTAGTTTTTCAATTTCCAGGGGCTATAGCAGGAAATTCTAAAGATTTAAGACTATGGCTTTCATTTTATGTGAATATTTTCATTAATTATTCAATTAAATCATACTGGTTAGTTTTTTTTTAAATGCGCATAGCAGTCAAGAGCTTGCCGTCATATCCAGCTGAATCCCAAAAATATGGTGACTCATTTCACAACACAGCCGTTACAGATAATAGGAAACACCCTAATAGTTAAACCAAAATTTAACAGTACAGATCAATTATGAAACTTTGAAACTTAGTTTTTTTATTCTTTGCTTGTAAAGTTCTACAGAAACTTCCTACTGTAAAATATTAAATTAAAAAAGATTGCAAGACTCTAAATTAGTATTGGTTTAAAGGGAAGATAAAGTAGGATAAATATTTTGTAAAAAAAAAACTCTAGAATTTCATGTTTTTTTTATAAAGAAGTTAGTTTCATTTAACTTTTTTAAAAAAAATCTAACCATTTAAGCAAGGCATTTGTAGTTTATAGAGATTTCTTTAGTAATAATAAATATAATTTAAATCATAAAAAATTAGTAAAGTATTATTTATAATAATAGATGCATTAACTAAGAAATTGAGAATAAATTTTTTTGTAGATTTTTTAACCGATTTATTGCTAATTGAGTATATTTGTAAAAAATTAGAAAATAGATTGTTGAACTATATGTTTGAAACCTTTTGTTCAATTACCGAATATTAGGCATTGCATTTCAGAATAACCAAAATTTATATTATTACACATTTATTTAATCAAGAGTTTTCAATTGAGTTTTAAGAATGGCATTTTAATTACAGCTTACAAGGCTTTATTTAAATCACAAATGCATTATCTCAAAAGAGCACCCCAGTAACAACTGACAAGAACCCTCTATAACATGTTATTTATATTATTAGGTATTGGAGATATCAACAACGTTGACTGCTAGCGATGCAATTGTTATGGGCGTTAGATGGGTCAAATATGTGAATTTAGTAAGTGATAAAATTTATTTTATAGGTTTCGACTAAACGGACATGTATGCAAATATGTCTACTGACGGTATCTATGTGCCTCGTAGTATAATCAAAGGAACTATTGTGAAGAGCATGTCAGTGCATATGCATCTATTTAATGTAATCAGTTATTAGGGTGTTAAGAAAATGATATAATCTATGAATGAATTTACTGTCGATATATATTGTCTCAACTAGTGTTCAATGGGAGATTTTTAATAGCATTATAGGATCATTGCTCGCCGTAAATATTGAATATGAATTTAAATCTGCTTATATTTCTGTTCATATGCGTTATACAGTGGCCGCCGCTTTTTGGAATCACTGGTTAATTGAATCAGCCGCTTAATTGGAATAAATTTCGTAGAACAGAACGGAATCACTTTTTACATTGAAAATCCGCCGCTTATCGGAATCAAATCACCTTTTTACCGCCGTTTTAAGGACTCAAAAAATTCTATAAAAGTTCTTTTTTTTTTACGATTCGCGGTATTTATTTTTTTTACCCCAAATGACCTCTAACTACAAATGTGAACCAAAGAGGCGCTGACGAATCCATCTTTAAAAAAAGGTAAATCGTAGAAATTGTATTATTAAGGCAAGAAGAGAGAGAACTATAGTGGGGGGGAGGGGTAGAGGGGAAGGAATTTGTAATCGACACGTGTGCATGAAGGTGTAGACAGTAGACTCATTTTGATTTTTGATCGATTAAATTAAGTACGTGATTTTCGGAGTGTTATCGCGATGTTTAAACGGAAAGATTTTGCCTTAGCCAAAAAATATGAACTCCTAAAAAATATTTATAATCTGGAAAAATGCAGCCAAAGAGAAGCTGCAATTAAATTAGGACTTTCTCAAGCAACTTTATGTAGGATTTTGAAGAGAAGAAATGAAATTATAGAAAGTTGCGAAACAGAGCCCAACATAAATCGGAAATGTCAGTGAGTTGGCAAAGCAGAAGACGTAGAAAACGCTTTATTAGAATGGTTTAAGGCCGCGAGGAGTAAAAATATGCCGGGCTCTTCATATATTAAGAACTTTAGAGCAACGGGGTGTTATGTGTGATGATTATAATTCCTCTTATGACAATGAAAGGAAGGTAAACGAACTTATCAGTTATACGACAACGCAGGCGAAAACAACGAAGTATTCATTCAAGTAAGCAAAATTTAACTAAATTTTAGTACTAAAGTAAACATTGTTGTATATGCTTTTAAATTTTGTTTTAAAATTATACATAATATCGTTCAAATTATTAAATTTTTGTAGGCATTCGTATATTACCTGTTAATTTGTCTAACTCTGGATTTTTTTAAACATAACCTAACGTGTTTTTCTTAATGATATGTAGTACTAGTATTACTCAGTAACAAGTATAAAAAATCATATGTCTCATGATGACAACTTTTTCTTTATAATTTCATGACTTTCGGTTAAATGGTTCAGCCGCTTTATTGGTTCAAAACGCACTGGGACGGATGTGATTCATTTAAGCGGCGGCTACTGTATTCACATGGTTAACATTAAGTTGAATAAATCAATTTAAATTTAAATACAAATGTGAAGAGACAGTTCGTATAATACCGAATGTCGAACAAATAATTTATTCTGTAAAGTAGAGTTAATTTTATGAATATATGTCATTCAAATAATAACTGAGAGATGATTTATGATGAGGAATATTGAGTCATCTAAGATATTTGGGAGGTATTATTAAATAGTTATTTGTAACAGCTAATTAATATAAGTTAAGGTTTAATTTGAATTATAGTCGCACTAGAGCTACACGAGTTCTATTGACGACGGGCGTCGCATTTTTGAACCACAATCAACGAGCCGACACCTAGCTAATTAATATCATTAAATGTTCTTGCATTTTCTGATGATACAGAAAGTTTACAAAATAAGCATCTGTCTAATAAGTTAAGTGTCACAGTACGATAAAAAGAATCGAAATTATAAATCATCTTTACTAATTTACGCGTTTTAAACCCTCGTGAATTCTTCTCCAAACCAAAACAAATTTGAATAATATGTGTAATGTATCGAATAGGTAATGGGTAATGTAATCGTTTCCGGCTGTCTATTTATAGCCTCCGTTAGGAGCTTTAACACAGCCAATAACGCCTCGTAATTCAGAACCCTGGTCAAGTGACGAGGTCGACACCTGAGCGGGCACATACAGAATTTCGAGCGACATCGTACGCTGACGCCGTCGGGACTTTGGACTCCACAGATTTAACGAGCACATCTGTCCCAGTGTTCTCGGGCCCATCAATGCCGATTTGGATTTTCTAATCTTCCCCAGTACAGATATCCGTAGGTGGGATGCGAAACCCGCACTCATGAGAAGGCTGAATCCTGAGGCGGATGCCTTAACCACTCAGCCACGGACGGGCCTATCGAATAGGTAGTTTCCAGCTGTCTATTTCTAGCCTAGTTCAGGGGATTTAACACCGCCAATACGCCTCGTAATTATGTATCCTGGTCAAGTGACGATATATTTCATGCTTAGAAGTCAATCAAAGATTTCTAGATTAGGGTAGAGGAACGACTCGTACTAAGCTAATTCGTATTGGCCCACTCTTGAGCCCGAATAGAGTGGCGAAAGTGCTAGTCAATTTATAATTTCGATACTCATAAAGGAAGTACACCCACGTCAAAAACTTGAATCTAACCCTTCCCCGTTACAGCGACGGACTGCTAGCGTTATGGCCTGCGATCCAAACCACTTTTAGGCACTCGCCTTTCGGAGCCGGGCATCGCCAAAACTTTTGCCGACCTATAAATGGCTCGTGTAGCCAAAAATGTCCGACGAATAATACCCCGTGTAAGGGAGTGCACGTTAAATATCCGTCAAAATCCTAACTCTGCGTACGATGTCGCCCTTGACGGTTGCGTTGGGTGCCTATTCAGATGTTGGCGCGTCATTTGAAGAGCTTAGTGGAAGAACGTGCTAAGTAACAAAAAGGTGAAAACGAGAAAATGAGCTTTAAAGTTTTTAGTTTGCATTCAGATATGTTGAGAACGGTCCTTGCAAACGGTAAAAAATATACTTAACTTTTTGTTTATGAAAAGGGGGAAACTTTTTTTCTTTAATGTATGGAATAATATGTTAATTGACATAAAAATCTAAATTTTTCGAAAATGTCACTTAGCACGTTCTTCCACTTAGCTCTTCATTTGACTGTGGCTCTAAAATGCGACGCCCGTTGCCAATAGCCCTCGTGCAGCGGTAGTGCGACGAATTTTCAAACTTATCCTAGCCTAACCCAAACCACTCGGCCATCGGGCCCCACATGCCAACCTATATTGTCCCATCGTGGTCCATGGTGCGGTTGGTAGGTTCAGTCTGAACCAGAACCTGCGTACGATGTCGCCCTTAACGGTTGCGTTGGGTGCCTATTTAGGTGTCAGCTCGTCACTTGACTGTGGTTCTAAAATACAACGCTCGTCGCTAATAGCCCTCCTGTAGCTCTAGTGCGACGATAATTCTAACCTAACCTACTATGGAACTCTTTATAGTTAATCTTAGGGCCTTTTCACACGGAGCTCCTTGATCACGGAACTTCCATAGGAATAACATGGAGAACGGCTGTAGAGAATTGTTCATTGAATTTTTTCGGGGAGACACGAAAATCGGTAAATCGGTTTTGCGGAGAGTTGAAGGTAGTCAATCAGCATCAAATATAGCTCTGACGTCTTGTTGGCAAAATCGAGTTTGCCAAATGGAGAAAAATCTACTTTATGCTCGCCAATGTTGATTTTTGTAGTTAGTACTCCTTGTTAAATCGGCTTGTGGGGAGCCTTGTGGTTAAGATCTCGATCTCGTTATCGTAAGGTCTCGCGATCTAGTCTCGGTACCACTGAAGACCCACCGAATATGCGGAGTACGTGCTCGTTAAATCTGTTGGGACCGAAAGTCCCGTGAGAGGTCATTGCACATTTTCCGAAAGGTAAAGGTCCCTGGAGACTATTTCCCTCCCCTTCAGGGACTTGTCTAGATTGTGGAAATGGCGCATAATAGATGGCAGCATCTGTTACGTATGTGTGCGTGTGTGTTATGTCTGTCTTACATGATGGATTATAAGCGGGTCTCTGACCAAGCACGCAAGCCTGAAAAAATATGTATACCAACCAGCCAAATCCTACACGTGATTGAAATTTGTAAAAATATTGAAAAATTGAAAAAAATTGCCAAGACAAGCAATAAGTATCATTCGCAACAACCCCTCCAGGAACGTGTGACGTCGGAATCTTTGCAGGTGGCCAACCCTGTCCGAGTAGTTCCGTGCACAAGGGACACCGTGTGAAAAGGCCTTTACTATGCGAGTGTTATTCCTAAAAAAAATCCTGGCAATAATAAGATGTTCAATAGCCTATGTGTAGCTCTGGTGCCACGCTTATTTAACGGAAACCTGATGTTAGTAGTTAAGTAACCGGATGAATATGTAGCACTAGTTAAAGTCCGTATTTTTTTTTATACCTAAATCTCACAGTATGAATTTTGCATTAGATATTGTATTTTGTGTAGTGGCAGTACTTAGAGTTTTTTAGGCTTAAGTGTGTATTTTGCATTGTTAGAAAATTGGAGGAAAAGTGTAGAAATTTCAGATGGTGGTTCTGTAAAATATAAAGAAAATTTAAAAGTAAACAAAAATTAAAATTGCACATTAAGTGAAATTGGTACCAACATCGTGAAATATCGTCTAGTTTACTATGTGTAATCCCTGTTGCAAAGTGGTAAATTCAATTTATTTTTACTAATTTTTGTTCATCTAGGTTATTCATAAACATTCTTATATAAAAAAAGTACGATATTGTAATCATAATTATTTTATCTTTGAAATAAGTTTTCATTTCAAGAATAATTGTTTTTGTAAAAAAAAACATTTTCCGTAATTTCACTTTATTGCTTTTTTTCCCTATCAATAAATGTCAAATAATTGCAAAGAAACTGTTAATTATACATCTACTATTAACAACTCATTCGGCCCTCGTATTTCCAAATACGTCAAATTTGTTTCTATCGCTAAGATTCTGAGCTTACTCGAAAGAATTCAGCCAAGAATATTTCCTGGTTAAAATTATATCTTGATTGATTGCATGGTTAATGAAGGCTCTAATTGAAACTTATACGAAATAAGTTATAAGGAGAGGGAATTCAAAACGCGATTAATCCGATTGTAGTGAATGAAAATCGAATAAATGTAGTTTTAGAAAGGTTTCCAAATCGAAGGCAATTTGAGATAGCTATTTTTATTCATTAATGGATATATATCAAAAAGTTTAATTGTCAGAATGATGCATAACATAGCTTTCGGTTTTAAAGTTACCATTCGCTATAAAGTATATTATAATATTTCAAGTGTAAGTATGCCTACGATTATTGTGACTAGACACTAAAAGGAAGTTAGTTATTTACATTAATTGTGTCATTAGATTGATTGTGCAAGCGTCCCCAAAACGGCACATTTATGTATAAAAACATTTTATAATTGTAATTGAATTTTAGGTAACGTTTAAAATAACTTTGTATGTAATTTAATTCGTGCACTAATTGAATCCATGAAATTTGTCCGCTTATAGATTATTCTGATTTGAAAAATGAAATTTAAAGACCGCTAATTTTTGGGAGAGCAATAGAACTAACTAAATAAAAACTGCTTTCTGAATACTAAAACTAACTTTACATTTTTAAAAATGGCTTTTCAGGTAACTTAATTTTGCCCTCCATAAATTGATTAGGACTCTGGTCATCATTTGTCTTAAATTTTGTTTATTTAGGAAAACTTAAAGGGCATACAATGTGGCCACCAATTTGTTTAAGCACAATATTGAATGTTTTAAATTTGAGGATATACTTGTACATAACTATTTAATACAAATGATTATCTAACCAAGGCACTAAAAAAATCCTCAACTGTTTAGTAACTGCAACTTTCAGAAGAAAGTATTAGAATGTAATGTCTATACAATAATTGGGATTGTGAAATAGGAATTTGAGAAAATGACAGTTTGATAAAATTTTAAAATTCAGCTTAAAAATTGGGTAATTTTTGGCTTGCTAAAATGATCTAGAAGCAAAAAAAAAGTGACAGGTTATTGCATAGAGAAACATAACCAAGTCAAACAGAAAAGAAATGAAGCATATTTGTAGTGCAGTTTTAACAGCTTCAATTTCGAAAAATTCAGTTTTGAGAGAAACACGTTTAAAAATGAAACGATTTGTTTCAGCGTGAAAATTGGATAAATATTTCTATGATCTTTATGTTGTTTAAATTTCAGAGTAATTTTTTAAGACGTTCAACTTAAAATAGTCGATACTTTCAATTTCCCTTAAATTTTCAGGATATGTTAGTCTTACGAAGATAAGAAGTGAATTTCGGTTTTTACTAAATCAGTCTTGTTTGACCTTGAGAGAATTTCCACGTTTGAGGTCACGAGTAAATGTTGTACCTACATAATATTAGCATTCTCCTTCAAACGCCATGCGTAACCCAAGAATTTTATATTAAATAAAAATACTACTTGGTATACATAGCAGCATAATTATTTTGTATGGATTTGTGTAAACGGATTTGAAGTTTGTGTGGAGTTTTATTTATTATGGATTAGAAGTATATAATCTAATTATTCTTAATGTTTACGCAATGTAGGGTAGTACTTAGAAATATATAAAACACCATGGGTGATTTTTTTGCTTTAGTAGTAATATGATGAAACCTATTAACGTAATTCAATTAAAGTGACAAATATATATATATTTTATGTTTTGTAAAAAAAAAATATTACTCATATCATGGCAATTAATGTATTTTAAACAATATTTAAATCAGTTTTTTGAGTTTGGCGCTACTGCCTAAGAAAATCTCTATTGCAAATGCGCATGTACTTTTAGACAATGCGAGAGGCGCCCCTGTATTCCGATAAGGAAAAGACTAACTCCAAATGTCAAAAGTCGAGAAACACTGATTTAAGACATCAATATTTCTATGCTTTTCAATAAAATCAACTAAAAGTTACTTATGTTATCTTTTATATTTAGGGTCAAGACCTCAAGTAATCATATCTCACCACTGCAACATAGAGGCTCATTACACAGCCGCTGATAATAACCTAAGACATCAACATTGCCGTTCTGTTCACTAAAATTGTCATCTTTTATGTATATGGTGTTGATTTTCAATGCTTCGAATGTTTTTGTATGATGACTTCGATAATAAGGAAAAGGCCTTTATAATCGATTAGTTTATAACATTTGCAACGTTTGTACGTAAACACAGTAAAGGTATTTCAGTTCGTGTTTGTGTGTAGAAAAGACAGTTTAGCAAAAACTACATATACAAGAAAAAATCTTGTGGTTTAACTATTTTTTGTAAAAAAAAGTTGGAATTGTTTTTATTACAATGTCAGAAGATGAAAATTCAAAATGTCGGGCTGATGGCCCTAATCCCAAACGATTAAAAACCTTAGCTTTTAACGTAAAGTATTCCGATGGGAATAATTTACTACATCAGTTTGTTCTAGCTAATTCTGATCCGAATCACTCGGGTAGTGACAGCTATATAAACGCTGTACTACTGTCAATGTCTGATATTTCAGTAAATGCACTCAATGATGAAGGATATAGTGCGCTTCATTTGGCCGTGTTGAAAAATAATCTTTTAATGGTGAAAAAGTTGCTCTCTTGCCTTGTAAATATTGATGTAAATACGAGATGTTCTCATAAAAGTTGGACTTATAGACATGAAAATACTGCATTACACTTGGCAGCAAAGTTGGGTCATTTATCTATAGTTCAAGAATTATTGAATAAAGAAGCTAATGTGAATATAAAAAATAGAGATGGCTATACTGCTTTATGTTTTGCAGCCAAGTCGGGTGAGTTAGACATAATAAAATTATTGGTAAGTAAAGGTGCCAACGTGAATCTAAAATGTAGATACGGAATGATCCCTCTTCATTATGCAGCACGATCAGGCAATGTAGAAGCTGTAAAATTTTTAGTAAGCAATGGTGCTGATTTGAGTATTATATCTTACAATGGTGATACCATTCTTCATTATGCAGCCCGATCAGGTAATTTAGCCACTGTAGAATTTTTGGTAAGCTATGGTGTTGATATAAATGTTATAAATAAAGGTGGGCTGACTCCTCTTTGTTATGCTGCAGGTTCACGTAATTTGAAAAATGTAGAATTTTTAGTAAGCAATGGCGCTGATGTAAATTTAAAAAATGGATGGGATGCCCTTCGTTATGCAGCAGAATCAGGTAGTTTAGACATTATTAAATTCTTGTTAGACAACGGTGTTCAGGTTAACATTAAAAGTGAAAGTGGTTGCTATCTAAATAAAACCTCGCTGCCTGAAATAATGCGATTAGGTAACGCGGATATTGCTAAATTGCTCTTGGAGAGTGGAATTGATCTGAATGCCAGATATAAAAATGGTGATACCATACTTCACCTTGCATGCGATTATGATAACTATTTAGATATCATTGAAATGCTACTACGAAGAGGCAGTGATGTAAATGTTAAAAATTATCTCAATGAAACTGCACTTCATGCTGCAGTAGCTAGTAACCATTTAGATTATATTCAGTTGTTACTGGAAAGAGGTGCTAGCGTGAATGTTGCACATATAGAAGGATGGACTCCCCTTCATAATGCAGTAAATAAAGGTTATGTAGAAGTTATCAGAGCATTACTTGATAAAGGAGCCGATATAAATGCTATAAATAATGATGGAAAGACACCACTTGATTTAGCTAATGAGAAAAAAAATCAGCTATGCATTGATGCTTTACAAAACAATAGGTAATATGAATGTGTAATGCGTAGGTGCGACTCGCAAGTTGAGATTCTGTGAGGGTTCAATTCCCTCTTCCCTATACATCAGAAATAAAGCGTGTGTCTTATATTTTAAAATATGGCGAACTTCAAAGTGCAAGCTTGAGATAAAAGCGGGTAATGCTAAACCTTTTATCGGATACCTACAAATAGTTATATATATGGTTAGGCTAGAAACCGGAGGCGTTTGAATTCCTTTAACTCCGATAGCTGTCTATCTTCCAAGTCTATCATCTGTGACTTTTTTTCAAGTATTTATATCCTGATCGAACCAATGCGTACGATGTTTATCTAAGTTTGTTTTATTTGCCTTGTGACTTAACGGTGAATGGTACCGAATGACCTTGGGTATCCGAACCAAACCTATGCCAAACGTTTTTCGAATGAAGTAAAAAATAATTTCAAGCCACATTTCTCCAGCTGTATTGAATTTTTTTTTTTTGCCACCGTTTTTTTATGGAATATGTAGCTGAATTGCAGGTCCTCCATAAACCACCTTTTTGCTAGTGGTTGGAATATTTTGTTGTAAAATCATTTATTAAAAATTACAAAAATATATATTCGAACCAATTTCAAAAAGTTGGATTGTAAAGACTTGTAAGTTAAATGGATTTAGTGTAAAAAAACGTTTGCAAAAATATTTCATTCAGCCGGAGAAATGGGAAAATCTGTTCTTAAATACATTGGATGAGGCCCTGTATTCGAGACCTTCGTCAGTCGGTCTTGTACGCCCTTAAGGGGAGACATTTGTTCAAATGTGTCGTTATAGTATGATAATTTTTTTAAACCCAGATTGCTTGGAAAAAATAAATTATTAATTTGCTTAAGATTTTTATATCGTGAAATTTAAATTGTAATTTTGAAAATAAGACAATTGAATTGTAAAATTATTATAAAATTTATTTGAAATGTGGAATTGTTTATTCACCATTTAATCGTAAGTACTAATGTAGTTTAAAATGTTAAATAAAATTTTTATGAAAAGATAGATGGTAAAATATGCTATTTATTTGAAATACATGTTCTTTGTGTCTGTTATTTGACCTATTTTTTCATCATGCAGTTTAGACTTACGTCAAATTTGCAGATTTATTGCGATTTATCTAATATTCTATTAGTTCTTTAAAGTTAGATTACAGTTTATTAGTTCTAATAACCGTAGTACAAGATCTCCTCAAGGCAACATTCTAAAATGCATAAGTGGAGAAATTATTTTTTTAAGGATTTTTTTATTTTTTGAAAGTGTTCTGGGTGGGATTCATTTATGATACTCGAAAGAATTTTGATAACTTTTAAATAGAATTTATTAATTTTCGTAGTCGCGTTGATATCATCTTAATTTTTATGTAAAATTTTAACGTAAAATTGTTGTATTATTATTCATTCTGATTAAAGAACCCCTGAGGCTCTAAATTACGCAGCGTGTATTGGCTGTGTTAGAGTCAATACAAAAAAAATGAAAATAAAAATGTCCCATTTAAAGTGCATCCATACAGGGTGGTTATAAAATAACGCTCGCTATTCGGAGTGGTCTGTAGCTTAATGAATAATCCAAATGCAAAATACTTTGAGACACTTACCAATCAAGAAGGGGGGAAAGAATGGAATCATAAAAAAAGAAACTCATCTCTTGACCAGGGTTCTAAATTACGAGGCGTAATTAGCTGTGTTGGCCGTAATTGGCCATAATTGACGACGACTCGTGATTTAGAACCCGGTCGAAAGACGAGTTGGTTTTTTTATGATTATTCTTTTTTATGATTATTTTTTAGGGTTCTATCTTTTTTATGATTCCATTCTTTTTCAAACTTTTTGATTAGTAGGTGCCTCAATTTTTGATGCATTTGGATTATTCATTCAAGCTACAGCCCACTCCGAATAGCGAGCGTTATTTTATAACCACCCTGTATAAGATGGTCAATAGCCTATGTGTAGCTCTGGTGTCACGCTTATCTAACCAAAACCTAATGCTAGATTATGTTGTATAAGGGCCTTTTCACATGGAGCATCTTGATCACGGAACTTACATAGGAATAACATGGAGAAACGCTGTAGAGAATTTTTCATTGAATTTTTTCGTGGGGACACGAAAATCGGTAAACCGGTTTTGTGGAGAGATATAGGTAGCCAATCAGCATCAAGTATAGCTCTGACGTCTTGTTGGCAAAATCGAGTTTGCCAAATGGAGAAAAATCTACTTAATGCTCGCCAATGTTTATTTTTTGAAGTTAGTAATCCTTGCTTAATCGGCTGTGGGGAGAATTGTGGTTAAGATCTCGATCTCGTCACCCTAAAGTCTCGCGATCGAGTCTCAGTACCACTGAAGACCCACCGAAAATGCGGAGTACGTGCTCGTTAAATCTGTTGGAACCCAAAGTCCTGTGAGTGGTCATTGGGCAGTTTCCCACGGGTACAGGTCCCGGGAGACTCTTTCCCTCCCCTTCAGGAACTTGTCTAAATTGTGGAGGTGCGCGTGATAGATGGCAGCATCTGTCACGTATGTGTGTGTGCGTGTGAGTGTGCGTTGTGTCTGTCATACTTGACGAAGGTTTATACGCAGGTCTCTGACCAAGCCCACAAGCCGGAAAATATATGTATACCAACCAACCAATCCCTTACACGCGACAGAAATTTGTAAAAATATTGAAAATTGAAAAAATGTTCCAAGACTAGCGATAAGTATCACTCACAAAAACACCTCAGGAACGTGTGACGTCAGATTCTGGGCAGGTGGACAACCCTGTCCGAGCAGTTCTGTGCACAAGGAATACCGTGTGAAAAGGCGTTAAGTGACTGGATGTAAATGTAGCGCTAGTTCAAAATCATAACTTTATTTATACCTAAAACTAACGGAAAGAGTTTTGTATTAAGATATGTATTTTGTCTAGTGGCAGTACTTCGAGTTTTTCAGACTTATTTGGGTATAATACATTTTTAACAATTGAAGAAAAAGTCTATAAATTTGAGATGTTGTTCTGTAAAACATAAAGAAAATTTAATAATGAACAAAATTTAAATTGTGTTTTGAGTATCAAATCGGTAGCGACCACATGAAATGTCGCCTAGTTTACTGTGTGTATTCACTGTTGCCAAGTGGTAAATTCAATTTATTGTTTCTAATTTTTGTTCATCAGCCCCGATTTTACAAATATATAAATTTATGTTCTTGTATCAATTTTACATTTTTTGAGGTAGTTAGTTTTTAATTCTTTAAACTAGCTTTCAATTTACCTTGGTACGTGATAAATGTGTTACCTTGTTGTTTCAGCATTTAATATATTTTTAAATTGCGCTTTCAAAACTAAACTTTGCGAAAGCCAAATTACGGTGTTTAATTTCACTTTAATGCTTTTCTTCCCTATCAATAAATGTCAAATAACTGCAAAGAAACTATTAATTATGCATCTACTATAAACAACCACTCATTTGACACTCGTATTTCCAAAATGCACGTCAAATTTGTTTCTATCGCTAAGATTCTGAGCTTACTCGAAAGAATTCAGCCAAGAATATTTCCTGGTTAAATTGATATCTTGATTGATTGTGGGGGCTGGGGAGCCCAGTCGGTTAAGCACTCGCTTAGCATGTGGAAGGTCCCAGGTTCGGGTCCGGGCATCGCCAAAATAGCTGCCGACCTATAAACGGCCCGTGCAGCCAAAAATGTCCGACGAATAATACCCCGTGCAAGGGAGTGCACGTTAAATATCCGTCAAAGTCCTATCGCTGCGTACGATGTCGCCCTTAACGGTTGGGTTGGGTGCCTATTCAGGTGTTGGCTCGTCACCTGACTGTGGTTCTAAAATACGACGCCCGTCGCCAATAGCCCTCGTGTAGCTCTAGTGCGACGATAATTCAAACCTAACCTAACCTTGATTAATTGTATGGTTAATTAAGTCTCTATTTGAAATTAAATCGAAATAAGTTGCAAAGAGCGGGAATTCAGAACGCGACTAATCCGATTGTAGTGAATGAAAATCGAATGACTATAGTATTAGAAAGGCTTCCTAATCGAAGGCAATTTGAGATGGCTATTATTATCCATTAATGGTTATATCAAAAAGTTTAATTGTCAGAAAGATGCATAACATAGCTTTCGGTTTTAAAGTTACCATTCGCTATAAAGTATATTATAATATTTCAAGTGTAAGTACAATCTACGATTAATGTGACTAGACTCTAAAAGGAAGTTAGTTATTTGCATTAATTGTGTCATTAGATTGATTGATTCAAAACGATACATTTATGTATAAAAACATTTTATAATAGTAATTGAATTTTGGGTAACGCGTTCAAAATAACTTTGTGTATAAATTAATTCGTGCACTAACATTTATGCAATTTGTCTCCTAATAGATTATTCTGAATTGAAAATTGAATTTTAAAAACGTCTAATTATTGGAAGATCGATAGAACTAACAAATAAAAAATGCTTTCTGAATACTAAAACTAACTTTATATTTTTAAAAATAACTTTTCAGGCAACTTAATTGTGCCCTTCATAAAGTGATTGGGACTCTGCTCATCATTTGTCTTATATTTTGTTTATTTAGAAAAACTTAAAGGGCACACTCCCAATGTGACCATTTTATTTTTAGCACTGTATCGAATTTTTTAAATTGATGATGTACTTGTACATAATTAATAAATACATAGTTAGTTATTTTTAACAGTACATTTTGATTTTCAGCGAGTTATTTGCAATTTAATCAAGTCTTCACAAAAAGTTCCTCAACTGCTGTAGTAATTTCAAGTTTCAGAAGAAGGTATTTGAAGGTAATGTCTATACAATAACCTAGGATTGCGAAAAAGAATTTTAATTTTCAAAAAAATTTGCGTTTTTTAGTTGGTTGTGTGGTTTAATCAGTTTTAAGTGTCTTAGAAAATTTCTATTGCAAATGCGAATGCCCGGCAGACGTTGCGAGATGCGAAAAGCTCCTTTATTCCGATAAAAAATGATTCCGATAAGGATTTTTTTAACGCGCTGTATTGTTAGTTAATCGGAGTGGGAAACTGATTTAAGTTCACGAAAATTTTTAGTTTTTATGCGAAATGAAAACTTGTTAATGATTCACAATGCTGAAATACAAGGTAGTGAATATATCGTGAAATATAAAAACTAGTGATTATGTGCCGGGAAATTAAAAGTAATATTTGGAACATTTTAAGGGCCAGATATAAGTATATTTAAATATTTTTATCATAATTTAAAAAAAATGCTATTACTCTATCATGAATAATATTTTTAAAATAAATAAAATATCAAAATTTAAATATGTAATTTAACGACTTTTCTGTGACACAAGTGTCACTGAAAATGTCGTCGCTGAAAACAAGTGACCCACAAGTCGTCAGTGACGCCACACGGAACAGCTAACGCCCCACGGAACAGCTAACACGTTCACGACGGTGGGTCAAACTTAAGGCATCAATATTTCTATGCTGTTCAATGAAATCAATTTGAATAAGCACTTATATCATGTTTTATATTTAGGGTCAAGACCCCAACTAATAATATCTCAGCACTGCAAAATAGAGGCACATTCATCTGACGCTGATATAGGGCTAAGACATCAAAATTGCTGCTCTGTTCCAAAAAATTAACTAAAATGTCATCTTTTATGAGTATTTTATTGATTTTCAATGCTTTAAATGTTTTGTATGATGACTTTTATAATTAGGAAAAGACCTTTGGAATCGATTAGTTTATAATATTTCAACGTTTGTACATTAACAGTATAAGTATTTCAGTTAGGGTTTGTATGTAGAAGAATACTTTTAAGCAAAAACTACATTGGAAAAAATCTTGTGGTTAAATTATTTTTTGTAAAAAAATTTTGAATTTTTTTTTATTACAATGTCAGGAAATGAAAACTTAAAATGTCGGGCTTGTTGCTGTAATCCCAAACGGTTAAAAGCCTTAGCTTTCAACGTAAAGTATTCCGATGGGAATAATTTACTGCATCAGTTTGTGCTAGCCAATTCTGATCCTAATCATTCGTGTAGTGATAACTATTTAAACGCTGTACTGCTGTCAATGTCTGATGTTTCAGTAAATGCCCTCAATGATGATGGATATAGTGCACTGCATTTGGCCGTGTTGAAGAACAACCTTTTAATGGTGAAAAAGTTGCTCGCTTGCCTCGTAAATATTAATGTAAATACAAGAGGTAATATTTATGTAGATGAAAATACTGCCTTACACTTGGCAACAGAGTTACGTCATCTATCGATCATTCAAGAATTATTGAATAGGGAAGCTAATGTGAATATAAAAAATAGAGATGGCAATACTGCTTTATGTTTTGCAGCCAAGTCTGGTGATTTAGACATAATAAAATTATTAGTTGGTAAAGGTGCCAAGGTGAATCCAGTCAGCGAATACGGTTTCCCTCTTCATTATGCAGCACAATCAGGTAATTTCGAAGCTGTAGAATTTTTGGTAAGCAATGGTGCTGCTATAAATGTTATAAATAAATATGAACAAACTCCTCTTTATTACGCAGCAGGATCATTTAATTTAACAACTGTAGAATTTTTAGTAAGCAATGGTGCTGATATAAATACTATACATGGATGGAATGCCCTTCGTTATGCAGCAGAATCAGGCAGTTTAGATATTATTAAATTCTTATTAGATAGAGGTGTTCAGGTTGATAGTCAAAGTAAAAGGAGTTGCCACCTCTTTCTTTGTGCAGCACAATCGGGCAATTTGGAAATCATAGAGTTTTTAATAGATAAGGGTGCTGACATGAGTGCCAGAGATGAATATGGTTTTACACCACTACATCGGGTAGTACGATCAAGTAATTTAGCCGCTGTAGAACTTCTAGTGAGCAATGGTGCTGATATAAATGCTAAAAACAAAAGAAATGAAACCCCGCTTCATCATGCAACAAGCTTCGGAAGTTTAGAAATTGTAGAATTTTTAGTAGGAAAAGGCGCTAATGTGCACGCTGTAGATAAAGAGGGCGAAACTCCGCTGCATAATGCAGCAGGCATGGGTAGTGTAGAAATTGTAGAATTTTTAGTAGGAAAATGCGCTAATGTGCATGTTGTGGATAAAGAGGGTAAAACCCCGCTGCATAATGCAGTGTTCCTAGATAATGTAGAAGCTGTGAAGTTTTTAGTAGTCAAAGGTGCTGATGTGAATGCTGTGGATAAAAATGGCGAAACCCCGCTTCATTATGCAAGGTACGATGAAAATTTAGAAATTGCGGAATTTTTGGTAGACCAAAGCACTAATCTAAATACTATATATAATAATGGCAAAACTCTGCTTCATGACGCAGTAATAGAGGGATCTGCAAGTTTTGTTAAAATGTTAATAGAAAGAGGCGCTGATGTAAATGCTAGCGATAAGAATGGCGAAACCCCACTGCATCATCTTCTACCTCGTCTTGAGTATCGTATATCGCATTGTTATGCTCGTTATGTTGAAGATGATATTGATAGGGATCTTATTATCATTAAGTTACTACTAGAAGGAAATGCTGATGTGCACATTAAATATAAAGATGGAGAAACCCCTCTCTGTCGTGCAACACGAACAGGCAGCTATGATCTTATCAAATTGTTTTCAGAGCAAAAGAAGAAAAAAATCAGTTATGCATAGATGCTTTAAAAAACTTTACGTAATATGCATGTGTGATGCGAAGTGCGACTCTTAAGTTGTGATTCTATGATGGTTCAGTTCCCTCTTCCCTATACATCAGGGATCATTTCTCACATTTTAAAACATGGCGAACTTCAAAGTGCAAGAATAAGATAAAATCCGGTAAATCTAAAACTTAAAGTGGATTCCAGAAAATTGAGTTGGATATTGTTAAGCAAGAAACCGGCGGCGTTTGAATTGTTGTAACACACAATGTGGATCATCTCTACCAGGTCTCTAAAGCTGTCTCTTTTCCAGGGTCTAACATCTGACTTTTTTCAGTATTTATATTCTATCCGAATCTATGCGTACAATTTTTATCAAAGTTTGTTTTATTTGCATTGTGACATAGCGGTGAATGATACCGAATGACCTTGGGTTTCCAAACCAAACCTACACCGAATGTTAATCTAATGAATAATAAAAAGGATTTTTTAAGCCACATTTTTCCGGCTGTATTGAATTTTTTTCCATCGGTTTTTATATGAAATATAGAGACCAGCAAGTAAGCTACATAAACCGCCTTTATGATATTGGTTCGAATATATAATATATATTTTACAAAATCATTTATTAAAAATTACAAAAATATATTCGAGCCAAATTCAAAAAGTTGGATTGTAGAGACCTGCAAGTTAAATGCATTTAGTATTTAAAAAGAAGTTTTCAAAAAATCATTCAGACGGAGAATTGTGGTTTAGAAAATATTTCCCCCTTAGATGAGGCCCTTTATGCGGAGACCCTCGTTCATTCGGTCTTGTGCGCCCTTAAAGGGAGAATTTTGTTTAAACATTTCCTTATAGTATGATAATTTTTTAGCGCAGATTGCTTGGAAAAAATACTCTGTAATTGTTCATTTGCTTAAGATTTTTATATAGTGAAACTTAAATTGTAATTGTGAAAATAAGATAATTGAAATGTCAAATAATTGTATAATGTAATTGAAATGTTGAATTTGTGTGTCTATTTAATTATAAGTTTTAATGTAGTTTAAAATGTTAAATAAATTTTTTAAGAAAAGATAGATGGTAACATATGCTATTTATTTCAAATACTTGTTTTTTGTGTCTCTTATTTGACCTATTTTTTTTATCATGCAGCGATTTTCTAATATTCTATTAGTTCTTAAAAGTTTGTTTTTGGTTAGTTCTAATTATACCGTTGTACAAGATCTCCGCAATGCAACATTGTGAAATGAATAAGCGGAGAAATTATCTTTTTAAAAGGTTATTTTTTAAGTGTTCTGGGTGGGACGCATTTATATGATACTCGATTGAACTAATTTTGATTACTTTTAAATGGAATTTATTAATTTTCTTAGTCGCGTTGACATCAGCTTCTTTTTTAAGTAAACTCTTAACTTAAAATTGTTGTATTATTATTCATTCGGATTAAAAAAACACTGAGGTTCTAAATTACGTAAGATGTATTGACTGTGTTATAGTCAAAACAATAACATGAAAATAAAAATGTAACGTTTGAAGTGCATCCATCTCTTAGTCGGCTAACAAGTCAATGGTTTCAGGACTGAAGAGTGAAGGTGGTAGTGAACCTTAAAACTACGAATTCCTCTCAAATTTCACATTTTTATTCTTTTTTTGGATTATCTAAAAGAACAATTCATTGGCTTTATGAATCAGGAAATTTGTAAATGGGTTATACAGTGTTAAATTTGGAGATTTAGCAGATGTAAGTGTTGGGAAAACATTGCACTAGAGCCACAGTTGTTTGGTCTGCAAAAACTGTTTGTAAAGTTTTATCGTGAGTTTGATCACTTTTTTTTACTTGGTTTTAATCATTGTTACCAATAAATACTCCCCGAAATGACGCAAGTATAAGCCGTAATTTCTCGTTTTTAATGATGAGATCGATCGCAAATAATCAAAGTGTAGTTCCAGTGTAACTTTAAATGAACCTCAACTTCCTTTAAAATTGATAAATTTTTTTAAATTCAGTTATAAGTTGTTTAATTCCCGTTTCGAGATCGCGGGTGAATAGCATAATAAAACAATATTTTAAATTTAGATTTATCATGAAATTTAAAAAAAAAGATAAAAATTCCTTCTTTATACCTTATTTGCAACTTGTAATACTTAAATATAGATTGTAGACCTCTTTTGCTATATTTTTGCATCGAAAAGTTAATATTTTCAAACTGGCTAAACGTCCTTCGGAAACAACGGGGAATTTTTATGAATTTGCAATTCATTTGCAAAAAATAGTAATTTCAAAAATAAGTCGGATGATGTCGTTCACACTAGTAAGAATTTAATTAATCAGTAATTTATTTTAAAGTAAACGATACATAAATTTCAATAAAAACAGACACAATCATCTTACAATGGATTATCAGGCTTGCTTTCTTGTCCATTGCATTGCAATTTCTTACCAACTACTATACGAACGTAGCGTTAAACTCTGCCGTTAGCAGGTAAACTGCAGTATCTAAACTAATGACTTAAAGCATTGTTGTAATAATCAAGAAAGCTAGTCTGTAAGGAAGTATAGATCAATAATGATTATTTGAGGACAATAAATGGCCAATTCATTGTTGTTTTTAGACCACATCATCAGACATCTGCAGATGACCTGCCCACGGCAGAGCTAAGTAATGTGTTTTGAATATTCTCAGCCTTGAAAAATACTATTTTTAGCATACGTGAGGATTCTAAGTTCTAGAAATTTTCATCAAATTTTGTAAGATATCTTACGACTATTTTGATTTATCCAATAGTTGAGAGATGATTTATGATTAGGAATATGGAGTTACCTAAACGAGCATATTTAACGTGTATTAACTAGGGGAGTGAAGGGGAATGGCGCCACCTTAAGGGAAATTGAATTTTTATGCAGAATTGTGTTTCAATTAATGTAAATTGTAATGATTATAGCATACAACAGTTCATAACCTATCTTGAAGTGATTTTTTAAAATTTAAATTTTTAATAGAAACTGAATAAATTTGTATTTTTTCTAAAGCTCGCACAGTGGCGGGATTACCCCGGTATCTGGGGTAATGCCGCCACACCACTGGGGTTATGCCGCCACATCAATAAACAAATCAAATAATCTATAAATAATGGAAAATTACATAATAAAGCAATACATATAAAACTAAAATAGTTTCTATTAACTTTGGAATGGTAAATTGTACAGGGTACAGCACTTTTATTAACTTTCTGTGTGCAACTATAACTATGCAGTTTTTTTTAAAACCTTCGTTGGTCTATTTTACCAGTTCAGTTATTCTTTTTCGGATACGTGGCATCTCTAACGAAAACTAATAGGTTGTAGGGCCAATATATGAAATTTCTATTTTACGGATTATGCCGCCATTCTTTTGCATGTGGTGGCATAACCCCAGAGTGATGTGGCGGCATTACCCCAGTAAGACAAAATGGCATAGACGGCTGTTTAAAGAAAGGTAGTTAGTCTAGCGTCCAAACTAACGACGTGATAAAATAGCCAAATAATTACTCTTTTAAATGATATATAACTGATTTACCTAACTTAGAGATAGCAGTCACAAATAGTTTAATTTCAGAAGGCTCAAGATTAGATGAAAATCACTAAAAACCGTATTTTTTAAATAACTTTACACCAACTCGCCGCACGGCCATTAGCGTCTATACTACAAATTACTTTGTTTCCTGCTACAGCTCAGCGCTCACAGCCCCCTCCCACACACACCGCTGGCGAGATACAAGGGGTGGCGGCATTACCCGAGGTGGCGGGATTCCCCTGCTCTCCCCTATACTGTAACGTGTACTAAATGCTGCTACACTTGGGCTTTGGCGATGAGAGTCGTAATTTTAGAACCCCAACCATGTAACGAACGGATACCCATTTCTCTACTTAAAAAATATCTAGAAGGTGATTTTCGAATACTTTATTGAAACATAAAAATCGCAAAAAACGTGTTATCAGAAAAGATAATTTATATTAAGACACCATTTCCCGCTTGAAAGCAATAAAATTTATAGTAAAAGTTTTGCAGGTTTTTTAATTAAAATATTGCACTTCTTGTGCCCATTTCTTGAGGATTTTTGTTGCCGCGGCGTAGTGTGACATATTAGAATAACACTACCGGTGGCATAGTTCTTAGTGCCTTAAGGCGTGATCCGGAGTGACAGTGTTAATAAATAGTGAACCCATATATAATACAAATCCATTATGATATATTTTATGACACCATAATCCATTAATTTATTAAACAGCTAGTGTTTTAAAGTTTTTCTTCAGTAGGCGCGTTTGCATGAGCCATGAGCCAGTTTGCATGGAATGCCAAAACCCCCATTAGGGGAAGTGGTCGAGCAGGATTTCTAATAGGGATGGGAAACCGAAACCGGTTTTTTGAAAAACCGGTTTTTTGCCCTCGGTTTTGACCGAAAAACCGGTTTTTTGATGAGGCCGGTCTAAACTGGAAACCGGTTTTCTGCCGAGAAAACCGTCTAAAAACCGGAAACCGGTTTTTTCTCAAAAACCGCCATCGACGTTTTTTTTATAATTATTAATTTTTTTTTTTCAAATTGGAGTTTTGCTCGTGTTTAATCAATCGTTTTTGAAGTCTTCATCTTTTATAAACTTCGGTTTTCACATTTCTATTCAAGCTTTCCTCCTAACAGAATAAAAGTAAAACGTTTCAGATTCTGTCCTTACATACTCCGTGTTGTTCCACTCGATCTCTTCAATGAGGTCTCACTCTTTTTACTTTTTATTAAATAATTTGAAACTTTCGGCAACGACAGTATTATGATGTTGTTTAAAACCGTTTCGAAAATTGTATTTCTACACTAATGGGGTCCTGATTCTGAAAAAGTAGTTTTTAAACATTGGTTCGCGTCTGTTTATCCCACTTTATAGTTTGAACTAAAAGAGCTACCGACTTCAAGTTTGGTTCACGAGTTCCTATACCTATCATAGAGGTCATAATAAATTTCAAGGAAATTGCATATGCGTAGGAGAAGCTGCCTTAGAAAATTTTTTGGTTTTAAAGGTATTGCCGAAAATCTAAAAGCGATACACTTCAAGTTTGGTACATATGTATTCCCAGTACTTATTGGCTATCAAAATGAGTTTTATGAATAAATTGCGCATGAGGAATGGGTAGCTATCACAGGACTTTTTTTGGTTTTAACGGTATTGCAGAAAAACTAAAAAGAGTATACCGACTTTAATTTGATACACGTATTTCCAGTATCTGTCGGACGTCAAAATAGATTTTCACGCAAGCTACATCTGCGCAATAAGAAGCTGCCATAGAGATTTTTTTTTATTTTGAAAGTTTTGAAACTACCTTTTTATCTTAAGTGTTTGGGTAGGGTAGGGTAGGGTAGATACATCTATATTCCGGCTTGTGTGCTTGATCAGAACCCGCTTATAAGCCTTCGTCAAGTAAGACAGACACAGAAAGAGTTTTTACTGTCACAGAGAAAGGAAGTACACCCAGGGCGAAGGCGGGAATCGAACCCGCACCCGTTACAGTGCGCAGACCGCTGGCCCCTGCGATGCTAACCACTCGGCCAACCGTGTCTTAAGTGCTTTTGATATGAAGTTAAATTTTATTCAATTCCTGTTTTTTTATTTAAAAATATAGTAGCTTAATCTTTGATTTGGTTTTTCGATTACTCTCCGGCAAATTTTTTAATATTGCAGTTGCTTTTCCGTTTTCCTAAGTTCCAGATTTCTGATGAATATTTCTACTTTCGGTTTAAAGTTGCTGTGTTATCCATTCTATTTCAATGATTTATCGTATACGCAGAGCTTCTGCTTTGTGTTAATGTGTAACAGTTTCAGGGTTCGAATCCCGAATTTTGCATGGTTCACATACTACGTTTCATCTTCATCCCCTAAATAGGTCAATAAAATGAGAATCAAACATTCTTATAAGAACTAAACTAGCAGAGTAGTACGTAAGAGGTTGACTTCTTAACCAGAGCATAATTAAGCTAAGAGGGGTACAGCAGGTTTAGTCTAACTTCCTCTTTTCTTCCGTGATTAAACATTTACACAGTAAATGGTAAGCAAGGACCAACAGTCGAAGAAAACCAACAGTGACAATCCCGATCACAGTGTCCAACACTACAAAGTGAGCGCCAATGCTAGAAACACATCCCATATTCCAATATTCTACATCCCCAAAAATGTTTTACTTGACCATGCATGCCTCATTATTTTCATAAAATTTTCTGAAATTTGAGGATACGCGCATCCATACTGTTATCTGCACAAATTTCAGATAATTTCATTAAAATAATGAGGCACACATCGCTTAAAAATTAAACTAAATTTTAATTTAATTAAACTTAATGGGAAAGCGTTTATTTAAATTTTAAAAATAAAATAAGGGGTATTCTAGCATCTTTGTTAATTCAGGATTTTTTTCTACGTAGGCATGCTGTTTAAATTTTTTTTTAAAAGAAAAATTTTGAGATTTTGAGAGAGACAGAGATAATTGAATGCATCCAAAAAAACTATACAACTACCTTAATCACAATAGCGCAATCGAGATAGCTTCAATAAAACATGTCTACGCCCGAACACTTCATTATTAATTGTCAATGGACCCCTGCGCCAGCATATAAGATACTTTTTTTAAATACTTTTTGTCAATTATCTGTCATCCGTCATTTTGTATGATAGAGTGATGACCTTCCACTTATGCATCAAAATCATAATTGGTTCATAATCCCGCTGTGTTTTGACGATAGCATCCCAAATTGAAACTTTATTCTAATTAATATCTGTATGTATTGTCTCCACGACGATATAACTAAATGAATTTTCGAATTTTGAATACCTTACCCCCAAGAAGTATACTTCAATACTCCGCACTAAATTTCCTCTAAAATCGTTAGAAAAAAATATATAATGAAATAAAGTTACAAGTCATCTGTTTCGCAATTCCAAAATAGGCAGATGCAGGGCAGATGTTTATGGCTATAATCTATAAAAAATTAAAAAGTGTTGCCGGCGACGAGCCGCGTTTCCCCTCTCTAATAGAGGAGAGAGAGCTATGACGCTCTCCGCACACCACTGATGGGCAGAAAAGGAGCAAGACTGCAATAAATACAATTGAACATAGGTCTTTTTTATAGTTAGAGAGTGAAGATGTATAAATTTGTGTTTTGATTCTTTATGTCGGCTGAGAAAGGAATTAAATTTATTACTGAGACAACTATTTTTATCGATCACGATGAAAATGTTTGGTCTTCGATATGAAACAGGCGTGTCAGGCGCCAATGGCCTTGTGAAGTGATTCAGTTATTATACACGTAAAAAGTTTGCGTATCGTGAGAACTGGAGCCAATTTAATTTGCTTCGATGTGCACCGCTAGAATTCACCTAATACCAATTTTTAGAGACTTTTCGAACTAAATATTACTCCAATCTAAGTTAAAATTGAAAAAGAAATAAATCTTTAGTTTAAGTTTAAAGCCTCAACATAGTACCCTGTACCCATCTGACGGAAAATTATTTAATTTTACTAGTTTAAACTATTTATTTGTAGCGGACGCATATTTTAAATGAAAAAAAGTTGCCTCTTTTCTTTACACCTCTGACCCGGCTTAAAGACCATCTGTGCAACTTACGTATAAAGCAAATTTAAGAATGTGTCTTCGTTTGTCCTTTCATTGAATGGAGGTAGAAACTAGAAAGGAATGTTTCCTAAAACAGAGTAATGATAGTTAAAGAACAAAGTCGGTCGAAGACGTAGCGACGGTTTTCTTCTGAAGCGAATAATTCTTTCAACACTCTTACCAAGCCCCCAATTGCTCATAAATTTTGAAGTTCGTATAAACAAATGTTCTTCGAATCGGAATTCCGTTCGCTTGGGTTTCAAATATGTAGGGGCCTGTATAGGGGCACTCTCATTTGAGTTGCAAACGATATCTTTAGTCTCGTTCAGTTTAAATTTTAACTTTTTACATTAGCTTTTGGTATTTTTCCTTAATATTTTTCAACTTGCGTATTTTTTGTATAGCTTACATTTAATTGTTCGTATTTTTTTTTAGTTTGGTGATTTTAGTTTTTTTTGTTTATATCTCTTTCGTTTTTATTTTTGTATTGTTTTCGCGTTACGTGTTTCGTTTAACCTATATTATCTAATACAGGTTCAGGTCGAAAATATGTATTTCAATTACACAAGAAAGAAAAGCTAATAAAATTAAAAAAATTTATATAAAATGTAATTAATATAATTTATTTATATATGATATAATTTAATAAATACGATTAAAGCGCAGACATAATTTAAATCGCTGTATAAAAATAATGAAAATATTACTTTGACATTTGACAATGAAATAAAAATACCAAAGCTTGTAACATTTAAACATTATGAAACTGTTAATAACACGGTAGAACATTTCAATTATATTAAGTTCCGACTTTTCTTAACAATTTAATTAACTGTTTTAAAATGTTTCTTATTCAGAAAAAGTATTTTATTAAGGTAGGCGAATACCCAAAATTCTAAAAATTTTATTATTTGTTTAATCTTTTCCAAATTTGGCATAGTGATTTCAAATATAATGAACAATGCTTTTTGGGCAATTTTTTTTTATTTAAATACAATTGATTCATTTTAAATGGTGCTTTTCAACTAAAACAAGGGGTTTGCGCCAACACTTCTAGCAAAAAAAGTTTTACATTAATTTACCTGAAATTTTTTACAGATGCTATTTCAATATATATCTGTGCCATGAACCTCTAACATCTGGTGTAAATACAAGTTTTTTTAAAAAATGTCCAAGTGTAAGTTAATCGAAAAAAATCTTTTTTTTGTGGTTAATTTATAACATTTTTCTTAATAACTTCTTTTCTTGTAATTTGTATGCAACTCTAGCGGGTCATTCGATGCATCAGTTCAAAACGAAGAATTTAACACATAATTAATGTTCATAGGAGGAAAATTCAATGTGGTAGACTTGTTAGCGTAAACCTCTTTTTTTAGTTGAAAAACACCGTTTAAAATAAATAAATTATATTCAAATAAGAAAAAATGCCTAAATAGTATTGTTCATTACATTTGAAATCACTATGCCAAATTTGGAAAAGATTAAAGCAATAGTAAAAATTTTAGAAATTTAGGGAATTTTGGGTATTCGCCTACCTTAAGTAATAAAAAAGTAGAAAAAGGGAAAAGCATTTAAAATGTAGACAGCCAAATACAGCATTAGGCGCCAAATTAAACTAATGATCGAAAATGATTTTTGTTGTTTTGTCTATGCATGGAGAAAGTGGCGAGGATCATTTGTTGATCCAATAGGCTCATCGCATTTTTAATGCGGCCATTTTACACATTTCAAAGTGTGACAAAAAAAAAGCATGGCACCAAGTGTAGTCGACCGGACTAAATGTTGCACAGCCGCACAGACGGCAAATGGTTGGAATTAAATAATAAAGAAAAAAGGAAAGGAAATAGATATTAAATAGTTCAAAGCTTAATTAAAAAAACTCAAAACGTTATAAGAAAAACCGAAATAAGAAAGCAAAAAGGAACATTATAATCTTAAATATTAAGAAAGTAGGAAATAGGGAGAAAACCCGGAACTTAGTTTCCAACAAAAACACTTTAAACTGACTTTGAACTGTTTTTTAAATTCGAAAGTAAAGTAAAAAAAACCCTCAAAACAAGAACAAATAATTATTTGAATATTAATCAAACAAATCAGAATTATTCTGTAATGTTTACAGCTATAGTTTCATTTAAATCAGTTTTTATTTTTATTTAATACATTAAAATTAAAGTTAAAAAGTAAATAGAAACACGAAATCTAAGCTGCACATGCAATGTTTCTTAGAATGTCTTCTCTTCTTCTTTCTTCATCACCCACATATTCACATATGAAGTATCTTTCTCTGGCGGGAAAAGGTGAAGGTCATTATAGAGAGGCCGACTGAAGGATGCATTTAAGCACGGCATGGGATTTTTAAAATATAATTTTAAAAAAAAAGGAAATATAGATGGAATAATGCTAAGATTAATAAAAAAAAACTCAAAACAATATTAGAAAAGCTGAAATAATAAAGCAAAAAAGGAACATCATAATGTTAAATATTATAGAAGTAAGAATTGAGAAGAAACCCTGGAACTTAGTTTCCATCAAAAAACACTTTGTAAAGAAATCTCAGAACACAAGAAAACCGGAATGGAAAATACGAGATTATTAATTATTTACATACATATAAATAACAAATAATGATATGAACATTAATGAATCATCAATATTATTTTGTTAATTAATAATTAGTTAATGTTAATTACGTTATCATTAATTAATTATTTTAATTAGGTAATTATTAATATTAATTATGTTTAAATTTGTTGGAAATTAGTTAATTTTTGCTTTTTTCAATTAATTAATAAAAAAATTAAAAAACCGGAACCGGTTTTTCAGAAAACCGGTTTTTTGCCGTTGCAAAACCGGTTTCATGGAAAACCGGTTTTATAAAACCGGTTTTTTAGGGTCGGTAAAACCGGATCGGTTTTACCGGCGTTGTAAAAAACCGGTTTTTGGAAAACCGGTTTTTTTCTAAAAAACCGCCATCCCTAATTTCTAACCCAAATGATAGTCTGCTACCGAATCCATGGTAAGAAACACCCTCCTTCATTGGAGGGTTTGCGAACCCCCCCCCCCCCCAATGAGCCCTGCAATTCCGGTTCTGGGAGAAAATCCCCAAGATGGAAAAATTGCAGAGTTTACTATTCAATCCATGGATTCGGTGGCTCATGTAAACGCGCCTAGTTTAGATGCTCGTCACTTGACTGTGTTACTGTGTTTCTTAAAGTACGACGCCTGTCGCCTATAGCCGTCGTGTGCTCTAGTGCGACGTTAATTCAAACTAACAATAAACTTCAGTTAACCGGTTAAAATGTTTATTTAAACGCTTCTTCAGATTTAAGGGGTCATAGGAGTCTTAAAAATGTGCAAAGATGGTACTACAAAGTATAGTTTGATCTTTCATGCAATTTTTTAACTACTCAATATATAAGTATAATTTTTTTTATTTGTAATTCTATAAGATTTTTCTAATATAAAACAAATTTTAAAATTTATGAAACTTTAGCCAAAACTAAAATAAATGATATTAAACTTAAAGCTATTTTAACACATTGGGATTAGGCTTGCGCGGCAAATTTTGAGGTCAAAATTGAAAAAATGACCAAGAAAATGACTTTATATTGTAAAAATATGTACAAACTAGGACTTATACCTAAATTCTCATCTCAATTTTAATTAGAAATTTTTTTTTTTAAAAAATTTTAAATCAAAATTTAAAATTTTTTATTAATTTTTTTAGAAAAAAGTTCTTAAAATAATTTCTAATTAAAATTGAGCTGAGAATTTAGGTATAAGTCTTTTTGTACATATTTGTACAATATAAAGTCATTTTCTTGGTCATTTTTTTCAATTTTGACCTCAAAATGTACCTAAAGCCTAATCCCTATGTGTTCAAATTAGCTTTATGTTTAATATCATTGATTTTAGTTTTGGCTAAAGTTTCATAAATTTTAAAATTTGTTTTATGATAAATAAATCTTGTAGAATTACAAATAAAAAATTTATACTTGTATATTGATTAGTTAAAAAATTACACGAAAGATCAAACTATGTTTTGTAGTACAGCTGTGGAAATAAAAAAGTACCCACTTGAGGTTATTTCATCCGTAAGTCACCCTATAGAATCGGACCTTTTTGAGATTGTGTACAATTAACATTCTGGGTTAATTATACGATACAAAATTTGCATAAGGGGCTGTCTTCATATTAAAAATATTACGATCTTTGAAATTTCCAATAGCAACACCCAATTTTAATAACTTAGAAATACTAAGCACTCTCGAAAACCTTTAAATCTAAGTTTTTGTTACATTTGGATGAATATTTGACGAGTTATTCAATCGAATCCCTTGTGGACCTTTTGGGGACCATCTCTAAAATGACAAGCAAGCATGCATGCAAAGCCGTCTTTATTTATCAATTACACACGTAATCTTATACACAGTACCCTAAAGGGTAATTAAAAAGTATTTTGTGATTTACTCAGCAAATTATGAATAAAAAATTTTAAAAATTGGGATTTAGCTTAAGGGGTCTAAGGAGTCTTAAAAATGTGCAAAGAAGGAACTACAAAGTATAGTTTGATCTGTCATGTAATTTTTTAACTGCTCAATATACAAGTATAATTTTTTTATATGTAATTCTACAAGATTTATTTATTATAAAACAAATTTTAAAATTTATGAAACTTTAGCCAAAACTAAAATAAATGATATTAAACATAAAGCTGTTTTAACACATTGTGATTAGGCTTGCGCGGCAAATTTTGAGGTCAAAATTGAAAAAATGACCAAGAAAATGACTTTATATTGTACAAATATGTACAAACTAGGACTTATACCTAAATTCTCAGCTAAATTTTAATTAGAAATTATTTAAAAATAAATTTAAAATCAAAATTAAAAAAAAATTATTAATTTTTTTAGAAAAAAGCTCTTAAAATAATTTCTTATTAAAATTGAGATGATAATTTAGGTATAAGTCCTAGTTTGTACATATTTCTACAATATAAAGTCATTTTCTTGGTCATTTTTTCAATTTTGACCTCAAAATTTGCCGCGCAAGCCTAATCACAATGTGTTAAAACAGCTTTATGTTTAATATCATTTATTTTAGTTTTGGCTAAAGTTTCATAAATTTTAAAATTTGTTTTATAATAAATAAATCTTGTAGAATTACATATAAAAAAATTATACTTATATATAGAGAAGTTAAAAAATTACATGAAAGATCAAACTAAACTTTGTAGTTCCTTCTTTGCACATTTTTAAGAGTCCTATGACCCCTTAAACTTCTTGTCTTAAATTTATTTCTTTAAAAATATTAAGGGGTTTCTATTCATATTTTTTAAAAAAATTAATATAATAATTATTTAAAAATATAAAAATTGTTTTAAATACCCCAATATTGAATGCATTTGAATGCAGTAAAAAATTCGTTTCATTATCTTAATTATTTATAGATCGGGATAGTTTTTTATGTGCAACTCATTTAACATTATGGGACCTAAACTTTGCACCTCTCTAACTCCTCTAATAATGCTTAAAAACTAACAAAATTTTGCAATTCGTATTAACATAGGTCAGAGATTTGAAATATGGGTTCAAAAAGGGGTGTTGCTATTGGAAATTTTAAAGTTAGTAACATTTTTAATATGAAGACGGCCCCTTATGCAAATTTTGTATAGTGCAATTAACTTAGAATGTAAATTGTACACAATCTCAAAAAGGTCCGATTCTATAGGGTGACTAACGGATGAAATAACCTCAAGTGGGTACTTTTTTATTTCCACAGCTGTACCATCTTTGCACATTTTTAAGACTCCTATGACCCCTTAATCGGTTGAGCTTAGGAACTGTTTTTACCCATTTAACCGAAGCCAAAAACCGGTTTAAATGTTTCCAGTTATCCCTCCCTGTGTTTTTGCACATTCGTGGATTTGACATTTTACCGACGATATATATCCCGCTTGTGTGCTTGATCAGAGACCCGCTCATAAGCCTTCGTCAAGCAAGACGGACACAGAAAGAGTTTTACTGTCACAATAGAAAGGAAAGTACACCCAGGGCGAAGGAATCGAAACCGCACCCGTTACAGCGCGCAGACTGCTTGCCTGCGATGCTAACCACTCGGCCATCCGGGTCCCTGTATCTAATAGTTTTGCATATGGTTGGTTGGTTGGTAGACATATATTTTCAGGCTTGTGTGCTTGGTCGCAAGGACCTCGCTTATAAACCATCGTCAAGTAGGACAACACAGACACATATGACAGATGTTGCCATCTGCCGCCACCTCCACAATTTAGACATGTCCCTGAAGGGGAGGGAAAATTTTTTTCCAGGGACCTGTACCCATGGGAAACTGCGCAATGACCGTCCACGGGACTTTCGGACCCAACAGATTTTACGAGCACGTACTCCGCATATACTTGACGAACACAAACATCCATGCCTGAACGGGATTCGAACCCGGACCCAGTAGCTCCAGAGGACAATGCCTTAACCACTACGCCACCGGATCGGCAGTTTTGCATAGATTTAAAGCAGAGACATAACATAGAGTGGACTGCGCATTAATAGTAAAGCAGCTTAGGGATGGAAAACCAAAACCGGTTTTCAAAAAACCGTTGGTCCCGGTTTTGACTGAAATCCGGTTTTTTTGTATGAGGTTTTTTGGAACCGAAAACCGGTTTTTTAGGGAAAAACCGATGAAAAATGGAAAACCGGTTTTTTCTGGAAAACCGCCATCCCTTGCAGATTAGCATTATGTCCTAAACATCATAAATCGCCAAGAGGGGAAAGGTTGCTACATATGGCAACTTAACGCTACCGTTTCGTTACGAACTATTCCAAATTGTCGCCAGACCTGAATATCAGCTAGCAAACCGAAGTGGAGACTACCATCAATACCCAAGTCACGTGGGTTTCTACCAATCACGGCAGCTTGAATTTTTTTTAATGTTTTTGCAGACGATTTTTTGAGCATTGTTGGTATTTTTCTCTTTTGGCTTTTATAATAAATATTTAATTACATTCTTTTAATCTCTGAGCATGAATCGTGAATGTTGTACTCTTAATTCAGTAACGTTTTGTGCAAGATGCCAAATGCTTGTGAATTCCTAATTGTAAAGAGGGGTATAAAAAAGGATTAGTCACACTTCACGGGTAAAATTTATTTAGTTCTGCATACTTTTAGTAATTGTGTGTTCTTCATAAACTATAATTTCTATCGAGGGAATTTATTCTAAAAGCTCTTTTATACTGAAGAATCATATCCATGATTAAATCAACGTTGTTAGAACTCTATAATTATAATAAATATTTTGGGCCAAGTCAATTAAATTAATGGTCTGAACATTAGACAGCTTAGAAGTAGAATATTTTTTTACAATTTGGTCAAAACGAAACCTGTTTTTGCAATCGTGTTTGAGTTATTTATATTTAAAAAGTAGAACATTTGCTGAATTTGGAATATATTGATGTGTTTTAGAAAGTTGATTTATTCCAGGTGAAATAAAGGAAGAAGCAATATTTAAAAAAAAAATCGATTTTTTTTAAAAATCGGACCTTTAGAACGAAAGTTATAGAGACGGCAGAAAATGTTCACCATGTCAATTACCAACTTATATTACAGCAACACTCTACATAAACCTACTAATGTTCTTTTAAATTAATTTTTAATAAAGAGTCCACGTTCAATTGTTCAAGTAATCTTAAATAGACTCACAAAATCAAAGAAATAATCTGATATCTATTAAGAGGATCTTAAAATACTAGCGATTCATCCTTGCTCCTTTCCAAGCTTCTTTATCATAACATTAGATTGTCGGCCTCTGTGTTCAGGTCGTTGTGGAAAAACTCGCCAAATGGTAAACTCGCCATAGATGCGAGCCAAACGCGACACAGTCATGTGACTGTGTAAGTTAGATGTTTAGGACACTTTAGGTTTGCCAATGCGCAGTCCACTCTATGTTATGTCTCTGATTTAAAGGTAATTTAATCTTTTAGGGCTGTCTATTTCTGACCTCCTAAGAGAGTTAGCACAGCCAATTCGTATCGTAATGTAGTATCCTCGTCAAGTAACGTTACATTTGATGCTTTGTAGTTATTCTTACGATGCGAGAGTTTTTCCTAAATAAAAAATCATGCTTGTATCAGATGATCAATAGCCTATGTGCAGCTCTGGGGTCACGCTTATCTAAACAAAACCTAATGTTAGCTTAGGTTAGATATGTGGCCAGATGAAAATGTAGCACTAGTTCAAAATACATAACTTTATTTATACCTAAAACTAACGGAAAGAATTTTGTATTAGTATTTGTATTTTCACTAGTGGCATTACTTCGAGTTTTTTAGACTTATGCGCGTATGCGTTTGGCTATGTCCTGACGGCGACAATTAAAACAAAAACTTGGCGACCGCCAAACGAGGCAATAGCGAACGGTTGTTTCGCCAAATCGTAGGTTTTTTTCAAACGCATGCGTCTGGAGGATCTGTTTGGTCTGCCCAATGCCGGTGTTGTGCTAGAAAAGTGGAATGGGATGAAAATCGCTTGTTTTAAACTTTAAAGCGTATGACCTTGATTTCAATATTGATACGAAAACATTAAATTTGGTTTGTAATATTAGAACGTAACAAATTTAATTGTTGGTTTATTACATAGATTTTTAACTTTTATAACATAATTAAATTGGATACTATCCGAGATTTTTTAATTAATTTATCTGGACCCGTATACGATCTCGGGTCTACGGAATAAGATCAAGAAGAGCTGACCACTAAGCCAGAGAGATAGGGTATAATACATTTATATTAAGAGTTAAATAAAAAAAATTATTTTAGTTAAAATTTAGATACATTATAATATAAATGCTAGATTCGTAAATAGCTTCATGGGGCCAGTAGGTTCAGTAAGATTTTAAATTAACTCATAAGCTAAAAGTATTGGAGAGAAGGATATTTAACGAAGAATTATTAAAGGATATTTAACGTGCACTCCCGCCACACGGGGTATTATTCGTCGGACATTTTTGGCTGCACGTGTCGCTTATAGACCGGCAGTTATTTTGGCGATGCCCGGACCCGAACCTGGGACCTTCCGCATGCTAGGCGAATGCCTAATCGACTGGGCTCCCCAGGCCCAAGACACTTTCAAGTCTTTAAATATTTACATTTATCCACCATTATTTTATTTCGCTTTATATAACATTTTGACAAACCAGTATCAAAATCATCAATCATATCAAACCAGTTTCATTTCATATTGGACAAACGTTTTTGTCATAATGCATAAAAAACGCAAGAAAAAAAAATTAAACACATCAATTTAAATGGAGACATTTAAGGTTCTCAAAATGTAATTTAAATTCAATTGATTAAAAATAGTTTTATGCACTTCTACTTCAATTACCCTTTTTTTATTTTTTCCCTTTTATTTTTTTTATTGACAATAGCAACCCCACAACAAATTAACATGGCTTTAAATAGGAAAAGTTGTCGGGATTTTCGATTGTCTCCGACAACTTTTTTCCGGGTTACTTGGCGAGAGTGGAATTTTTAATTGCTTTTTTTGGCTTTCGATTTGATTATTTGAAAATTTCCAATGAGGAATTCGGTTTTTCTCTCAGAATTTACCATAGCGCAAGACGCACCGAATCAGAGTATTCTCGTAGACATTTAAGGCATGCGTTAATAGCTAAAACACCGTGCGTCACAATGGAGGTGCAGTCACCGTGCGTCAATGTTTTCGCTGACGCACGGTGTATGAGTTGCGGTTGTTTCCTCCTCCTTGCGCGCGCATCACAATACAAATTGTATGGGGATCACGTGACGTGCGCGCGCATCACGTGACACATCACGTGACATTTTTGTTTTTATTGTCGCCGTCTGGACATAGCCTTTTGCATTGTTAAAAAAAAGATTGAAATGTCTATGAATTTGTGATGTTGTTCTGTAAAATGTGAAGAAATTTTAATAGTGAACAAAATTTAAATTGCGTTTTGAGTATCAAATTGGTTAGCGACCTCGTGAAATGTCAGCTAGTTTACTGTGTGTATTCACTGTTGCAAAGCGGCAGGCTCGAATTTACATGGTAACTATTTGTACTAATTTTGTTCATCTATTTTATTCATAAACATTCTTATGAAATATTAGTGTGATATTATAATCATTATATTTATACCAGTTGAAATAAGTTTTCATTTTAATATTAATTTTGGTAAATCTTAAGAATCCGGTGCTGCTTGGCGCGTGTCCAAAAACAAAAAATCTTTGGCGAAACTCGCGTGTTTTCCGATTGCCAGATTCCGTCACGCTAAAGCAGTAACCCTAGTTTCTTTCACTGATATCTATGGTTAATGGATCGCGGACTGCTACGGGAAAGTTGGAAGTCTTTTTCTTCCAGGTAAACCCGAAATTTTCATCTTGCAATGGGACTCTATGTGAAATTTGTCATTTTAAAAAAATTACTGCTCTTGAGCTATACGTGTGGCTATCCAGTACGCAGTTTCGTTTGAATTAACGTCGCACTAAAGCTACACGAGTGACAATCCAGTACGCACCCGTTTGGGGCAACGGGCAATTTTTTTTTCCTCTAAAAAAAAAAAACATCAGTATCGAACATCGGGCAGTATTGTAGGGTCCATTGAAAGCATAAAACTTCGTTTGGGGGGTAAATCTTAAGAATCTGGTGCTGCTTGGCGCTTGTCCAAAAACAACAAATAATTGGCGAAACTTGCTTGTTTTATCATTGCCAGATTCTTTCAAGCCAATGCAACCCTAGTTTCTTTCAATGGATCGAGGATTGCTACGAGATAGTTGGAAGTCATTTTTTCTCCCCGGTCAACCCCAAATATCCTGTCTAGTTGGAATAGACGTCGCATTAGAGGTGCACGATTGGCAATCCACCTTGGTTTGAACTAACGCCGTACTAGAATGATACGAGGGGCTATCCAGTACGCAGTTTAGTTTCGTTTGAATTTTCGTCGCTTTAGAGTTACACGAGTGGCAATCCAGTAAGCGTTTGGGGACCCGGGCAATTTTCTTTTCTCTAAAGAAACACCAGTATCCAACATAGGGCAGTATTGTCGGGCCCATTGAAAGCCTAAATACCCGTTTGGGGCCCCAGACAATTTTTTTTCTCTAAAAAAAACATCGGTATCCGACATCGAACAGTATTGTAGGGCCCATTGAAAGCATAAAATTTCGTTTGGGGCCCTGGGCTGTTTTGTTATTTGTTTTATAAAACAAACAATTGTTTTGCAAAGCAAAAAAAAAAAAAAAATAGTTGTCAAAACTGAATGACAGCTAGCAGACCAGCCCTCTTCAAATTGACAGAATATTCAGAATAAATAACCGGAAAAAGTAACCAAAACTAGATATTCAAAAGTTAACCGTAACTGCAACTCTGGTGCACGCGCAACTTTACCCACAATTCATTGCTCGCAAGTATCAACAGCGTCGTCAATTGGACGAAAAATAAATTAAGAACAAAATAATTCCATTGCGCGCGCACATCATCCGGGCAACTTACCCACAATTCCACGTAAGTATTACCAGCGCTGACTATTGGACGAAAAGATCTTTCGCCGTATCACCAAATAAATTTGTTTATCGCTCCCTAAAAAAAACTGCCAAATTCCTTGGCGGCAGAAGCACCGGATTCTAAAAATTAACACGCAACCGCAATTCCGATGCAACTTAACCCATAATTCCTCGCTCGCAAGTATTAACAGCTTCGTCAATTCGACGAAAAATAAATTAAGAACAAAATAAATCCATTGCGCGCGCGCATTATCTGGACAACTTACCCACAATTAAACGCAAGTATTAGCACCGACATTTGGACAAAAAGAAATTCCGCCGTATCACCAAATAAAATTGTTTATCGCTCCCTAAAAAAACTGCCAAATTCCTTGGCGACAGAAGCACCGGTTTCTGAAGATTATCCATCGCTAAGATTCCGAGCTTTCTCTAAAGAATTCAGCGTAAAATAATTCCCGGTTTAATTGATATCTTGATTGATTGTATGGTTAATTAAGGCTCTAATTGAAATGTAATCGAAATAAGTTAAAAGGAGCAGTAATTCAAAACGCGATTAATACAATTGTAGTGAATGAAAATCGAATAAATTTACTTATAGAAATATTTCCTAATCGGAGCAATTTGAGACGGCTAATTTTATTCATTGATTGGTTATATCAAAACGTTTAATTATCAGAAAGATGTGCATAACATAGCTTTCGGTTTTAAAGTTACCATTCGCTATAAAGTACATTATAATATTTCAAGTGTTATATGTCTACAATTATTGTGACTAGACTCTAAAAAGGAAGTTAGTTATTTACATAAATTGTGTCATAAGGTTGATTGTACAACGTCCCCAAAGCAGTACATTTATGCATAAGACATTTTATAATTGTAATTGAATTTTGGGTAGTATGTAATTTAATTCGTGCACTGTTTAAATTATGAAATTTGTCCGCTTATATATTATACGGAGTTGAAAAATTAACTTTAAAGATCCCTAATGTTTGGGAGAGCGATAGAACTAACTAAATAAAGACTGCTTTCTAAATACTAAAACTTACTTTACATTTAAAAAAAAATAGCGTTTCAGATAACTTAATTTTGTCCTTCATAAATTGATTGAGACTCTGGTCATCATTTGTCTTATATTTTGTTTATCTAGAAAAACTTAAAGGGCATACAATGTGACCACCAATTTGTATGAGCATTATATCGAATGGTTTTAAATTTAAGGAATACTTGTACATAACTATTACTTACAAAAACTTATGATTGTGAAAAAGAATTGGAATTTGAGAAAATGACAGTTTTGATAAAATTTTAAGTTAAACAGAAAGGAAATGAAGCAGATTACTTGTAGTGTAGTTATAAAAGAGACAATTTCGAAAAATTCAGTTTTGGAGAAACACGTTTAAAAATAAAACTATTTATTTCATCGTGAAAATTAGATGCATTTTTCGGTGACATATATACGTTGTTTTAATTTAAGAGTAATATTTTAAGAGGGAAACTTAAGATAGTCGATACTTTCAATTTTCCTTAAATTTTCAGGATATGTTGGGCTTACTAAGATAAGTGAATTTCGGTTTTTACTAAATCAGTCTTGTTTGACCTTGAGAAAAGATCCAAGTTCGAGGTCTCGAATAAATGTTGTACATAATACTATTGTTCTCCTTCAAAAGACATGAGTAACCGATGAATTTATATTAAAAAAAATACTACTTGGTATACATAGCAGCATAATTATTTTGGAGGGTCTTTCATGGATTTGAAGGTCAAAATCATTCATAATGTTTTCGCAATCTAGGGTAGAACTTAGAAATATATAAAACACCATGGGTGATTTTTTGCTTTGTTAGTAATATAATGAAACCTATTAACGTAATTAGATTGAAGTGGCAAAAATATTTTTATTTTGCTATTTAAAAAATGTCCAAAAAATGATTTCTCGCATTATGGCAATTAATTAATTTGAAACAATACATTTATTTGAATATTTTAATCAGTTTTTTTTAGGTTGGCACTAGTGTCCTAGAAAATCTTGATTGCAAATGCGAAAGTGCTTTTAGGCAATGCGAGAGGCGCCCCTGTATTACGATAAGGAAATGAAAATCGCCTAGCTGTCAAAAGTTGAGAAACACTGATTTAAGACATCAATATTTCTCTATGCTATTTAATAAAATCAACTAAAAGTTACTTTTGTCATCTTCTATATTTAGGGTCAAGACCTTAACTAATAATATCTCAGCACTGCAACATAGAGAATCATTACACTTCCGTTGGTATTGAAAAAAGACATCAACATTGCCGTTCTGTTCACTAAAATTGTCATTTTTTATGTATATAATATTGATTTTCATTGCTTCAAATGTTTTTGTATGATGACTTTCATAATAATTAAACGGCCTTTAAATTAATCTGTGTATTACATTAGCAACGTGTGTACATAAAAACAGTAAAAGAATTTCAGTTCGTATTTGTGTGTAGAAAAAATAGTGTTTAGCAAAAACTATATTATAAAAAATTCTTGTGGTTTAACTTTTTTTGTAAAAAAAAGTAAGATTTTTTTTATTACAATGTCAGAAAATGAAAATACAAAATGTCGGGCTGATGGCCCTAATCCCAAACGGTTAAAAACCTTAGCTTTTAATGTAAAGTATTCCGATGGAAATAATTTACTGCATCAGTTTGTGCTGGCTAATTCTGATCCGAATCACTCGGGTAGTGACAGCTACATAAACGCTGTACTCCTGTCAATTTCTGATATTTCAGTAAATGCACTCAATGATAAAGGATATAGTGCGCTTCATTTGGCCGTGTTAAAGAACAATCTTTTAATGGTGAAAAAGTTGCTCTCTTGCCTTGTAAATATTGATGTAAATACGAGATGTTCTCATACAAGTTGGACTTATAGACAAGAAAATACTGCATTACACTTGGCAGCAAAGTTGGGTCATTTATCAATAGTTCAAGAATTATTGAATAAAGAAGCTAATGTGAATATAAAAAATAGATATGGCGATACTGCTTTATGTTTTGCAGCCAAGTCGGGTGAGTTAGACATAATAAAGTTATTGGTAAGTAAAGGTGCCAACATCAATCTAAAAGGTAGATATGGAATGATCCCTCTTCATTATGCAGCACGATCAGGCAATGTAGAAGCTGTAAAATTTTTAGTAAGCAATGGTGCTGATTTAAGTGTTATAGGTAACAATGGTGATACCATTCTTCATTATGCAGCCCGATCAGGTAATTTAGCCACTGTAGAATTTTTTGTAGGCTATGGTGTTGATATAAATGTTATAAATGAAAATGGGCTGACTCCTCTTTATTATGCTGCAGGATCACGTAATTTGGAAAATGTAGAATTTTTAGTAAGCAATGGTGCTGATGTAAATTTAAAAAATGGATGGAATACAATTCGTTATGCAGCAGAATCAGGTAGTTTAGACATTATTAAATTCTTGTTAGACAACGGTGTTCAGGTTAACACTAAAAGTGAAAGTGGTTGCTATCTAAATAAAACCTCGCTGCCTGAAATAATGCGATTAGGAAACTCAGATATTGTTAAATTGCTCTTGGAGAGAGGAACTGATCTGAATGCCAGATATAAAAATGGTGATACCATACTTCATCTTGCATGCGATTATGATAACTACTTAAATATCATTGAAATGTTACTAAGAAAAGGCAGTGACGTGAATGCTAAAAATGAAGTCAACGAAACTGCACTTCATGCTGCAGTATATAGTAACCATTTAGATTATATTCAGTTGTTACTGGAAAGAGGTGCTAGCGTGAATGTTGCAGATATAGAAGGATGGACACCACTTCATGCTGCAGTACATAAAGGTTATGTAGAAATGATCCGAGCGTTACTGGATAAAGGTGCTGATATAAATGCTAAAGATAAAGACGGAAAGACGCCACTTGATTTAGCTAAAGAAGAAAAAAATCAGTTTAGCATTGATGCTTTACAAAACAATAGGTAATATGAATGTGTAATGCGAAGGCGCGACTCGCAAGTTGTGATTCTGTGAGGGTTTGATTGCCTCTTCCCTTTACACCAGACATAAAGCGTGTCTCACATTTTAAAACATGGTGAACTTTAAAGTGAAAGCTTGAGAAAAAAAGTGGATAATGCTAAACCTTCTATCGGATACCTACAAATAGAGTTGAGTATTGTTTGGCAAAAAAATCGGAGGCGTTTGAATTGCTGTAACACCTACAGCTGTCTATCTTCCTGGTCTATTATCTGTAACTTTTTTTTCAGTATTTATATCATGTCCTAATCTATGCTTACGATGTTTATAAAAGTTTTTTTGGTTTGCATTGGGACTTAACGGTGAATGATACCAAATGACCTTGTGTTTCCTAGACCAGCCTAACCTAACCTTTGCCAAATATTAATCAAATGAAGAAAAAATATTTTTAAGCTACATATATCCGGCTGTATTGAATTTTTTTTGCCATCAGTTTTTATATGAAATACGTAGCTGAATTGCAGGTCTCTAACAACCATCCCTTTTTTATATTGGTTCGAATATTTTGTTGTAAAATAATTTATTAAAAAATTAAAAAAAAATTCGAAAAGATGGATTGTAGAGACCTGTAAGTTAAATGCATACAAAAAAATAAAAAAAAAGTTCTGTTTGCAAAAATATTCATTCAGCCTGAGAAATTTAGTTAAGAAAATATTTTCAATTTGGATGAGGCCCTTTCTTCGGAGACCCTCGGTCATTCGGTCTCATTCGAATTTAGCGGGAGAAATTTGTTCAAAACATTCTTCATAGTATGATAATTTTTTAGCGCAGATTGCTTGGAAAAAAATTCTTTAATTATAATTTGCCTAAGATTTCATGAAAATGTTTAGTTGTGAAAATAAGAAAATTGAAATGTCGAATTATTGTAAGATTTAATTTAAATATTGATATGTTTATTCACTATTTAATTGTAATTTTTAATAAACGATGGATAGCCAAGCATATTGTTTATTTGAAATAGATGTTGTTTGTGTCTGTTATTTTACCTTTTTTTTTATCATGTAGCTTAGACTTAGATCAATAGCAATAAACCTGCAAATTTGACTAAAATTCTATTTGTTCTTAAAAGTTTGTTTTTGGTTAGGTCTAATAACCGTAGTACAACATCTCTCTAAAGCAACATTCTTAAATGAATAAGTAAGGAAATTATCTTTTTAAAAGGATATTTTTGAACATTTTTTGGGTGGGAATTCATTTATATAAATCGTAATTGAATTTTGATAACTTTAAACCGGAATTTATAATTTTTTTAAGCACTGATATCAATTATTGTTTTAAATGTTCTTTCATTTGAAATGTTGGAATAAGTTACTCTAAATTGTTTAATTTTTTGCTTGTATCAATCAGCAAATATTAATCCATATAAAGTTTGCGTGTACGAATCCCATTGCGGCACGGTTTATTGAAGCTGTTAAGAGAAGTTGAATTTTAATTTTTTTTTACTTTCTAGTAAGTACTCGTGTAGAATACACGCACCGCATTGTTTTCAAATAAAAAAAAATTTGTTGCAACTTTTAAATTCTTAAAATAACACCACAATACTTGGTGAAGCAAAAAAAAAAGTTTTGGAAATTTTTACGAAGTAGGATGTGATTATTATTTAGTAACGTTAACTTTTGCTTCTCTCGTATTTTTGTTACTTTTTTTAATGGAAAGGGATGTTCGTTTTTATTGATGAATAATTGTTTGATGATAAAACTAAGTCTGGTTTTTTATGTAAATGCCTCATTTTTCTGGTGGATATATTAGGGTAGAAAAAAATTATTTCCAAACCTCTTAAACTATTTTTAATTATATCATAAAGACTATTTACTATTATGGATAATAAGAAAATTTCTCTCTTTAAGAAAGTTGCGCACTTTTAAAGGATGTATTTGTAAACAAATTCGTATCGGGTATTCATAACTACAAATGGTCTAGAAAAACACAAAAGAAATCAAATTTTTTGTGCAAATATTATTGAACTATTATGCTCCCTTAAGAAACAGGTAATACTAAATTATTATGAATTGAATTTTTAGTTTGAAGAATATTAATAAAAAACATTATTTAAACACTTCACAAAATTATTTAAAAAATATTGAAACTTGTCTGTTCAAAAAAACATATTTAACTATAAATTTAATTTATTTTTAGATTGATTCACAAATGTTTTTATACTTTCTGAGAAAAACTAATTACATTGTGTTTGATATAAAAAAAACAATCCAGAACCAATTAAGTGGTACTAAAATATTCACGAACCTTGTTAATTCAATAAATTCTCTATCACTTTTATTTATAAAGATATAAGCATCCCTATAAATATAGTTATAATAATGTCAAGAATTTATTTCGATTGATACTCTTCACATAAATTTAAAGATCCTTATAATCTGTAATTAAAGCCTAGAATTGTTTATTTTTGTATGGAACTTACTGAAAACAACACGAGTTTTGGAAGGCATTTTTGATGCGTTTTGAATTAAATTTTTGTATAGTTTTTTTAGAGTATATTAATTAAAATATTCTTTAAAATTCCTCATATTTTATTTAGTAAATTAAGTTATATAAATTTTTATTTTTAGCTTAATTATCAGAACAAAAAGAAATCAAAAGTAGACTGATAACAGAGATTATTATTTTGTAATAAAAATAAGTAATAATAATTATATATTTTTTTAAATAAAATCCATATTGGTAATTTATCTATCAAAACCATTATCAATCTATTATTTTAGTCTTTGTTCAGTCTTATGGTCATTTATGTCCACTATTTATTTTTTAAATATTAAAAATATTTAGTATATAGTTTAAATTGAAGACATAGGTACAGCTGCGGAAATAAAAAAAGTACCACTAGTGATTATTTCTGCCGTTAGTCACCCTATATAATCGGACCTTTTTGAAATTGTTAATAATTAACATTCTGAGTTAATTGCATGACACAAATTTTGCATAAGGGGTCATCTTCATATTAAAAATGTTACTAACTTTAAAATTTCCAATAGTAACACCCCTTTTTGAGTCCATATTTCAAATCTATGACCTATGTTAAAACGAAATGCCAAATTTTGTTAGTTTTTAAGCATTATTAGGGGAGTTAGAGACGTTCAAAGTTTAGGTCCCATAATGTTAAATGAGTTGCACATAAAAAAACTATCCCAATCTTTAAATTATTTTTAAGATAATGAAACGAATTTTTTACTGAAAAGAAATTATAATAGACCAAACAAAATGCATTCAATATTGAGGTATTTAAAACAATTTTTATATTTTTTAATAATTATTATATTAATATTTTTAAAAAATATGAATAGATACCCCGTAATATTTTTACAGAAATAAATTCAAGACAGGAAGTTTCAGCGAAATCCCATTTTTTTTAAATTTTTATTCATAACTTGCTGAGTAAATCCCAAAATAGTTTTTAATTACCCTTTAGGGAACTGTGTATAAGATTACATGTGTAATTGATAAATAAAGACTGCCTTGCATGCATGCTTGCTTGTCATTTAGAGATGGTCCCCAAAAGATCCACAAGTGATTCGATTGAATAACTCATTTAATATTCATTCAAATGTAACAAAAACTTAGATTTAAAGGTTTGCGAGAGTGCTTAACATTTCTAAGTTATTAAAATTGGGTGTTGCTATTGGAAATTTCAAAATTCGGAACATTTTTAATATGAAGACGGCCCCTTATGCAAATTTTGTGTCATGCAATTAACTCAGAACGTTAATTTTTCACAATCTCAAAAAGGTCCGATTACATAGGGTGACTAATGGCTGAAATAATCACTAGTGGTACTTTTTTTATTTCCGCAGCTGTACATAAATTTATCCATAAAAGCAGTTGTTCTAAATAACCCAACTGAAACTGTAAAAAGGAATGTGGTTAATTTTGAAAACATGCTAAAAACTATATTTGGTGGGGTAAGTGGGCCATTGGGGCAAGTGGGCCACCCCCCCTGGCATTTCCCGAATAATGGACGTAAAAAAAATCTGTTACAATATTTTTACGTATTTACCCCAATAGATGCAGGAAACATTATGGCATCATTTTAATTGAAGTATGTAACAAGGTACAATCCTTTTTGTGAAATTTTTTAAAATTGCATCTTTTCGTAATTCACGCCATCACACAATTTTTTTTATTTATTTCCAAACGGTTCATGATACAAAACAAAATGTTATATATTTTGAAAGTGTATAAAACATAGTATCTTTTTGTTGTGTCATGGACTTGTGATGTTGATAAGGTTAAAAGAAAATTGGGGTGGCCCAGTTGCCCCGCGTTTGGGGTAAGTGGGCCACCACAATGGCGGGGTAAGTGGGCCAGGTTTGGCCCACTTGCCCCAACTCTTTAATATGCTTAAAAAAAAAGTCATATTCACTGATTTATAGGGTTTGTCATATTCACTATTCATAGTCCTATTCATTGACATAGGCCAGTTTAAAATCTGTAGCCCTAACATTTTTTACACAACTTGCAAAAATGACAAGATGGAAATTAACGTATTTTTTCTTGTAGTAAGCTTGCATGCCAGAAAAAGTTGCTATGCGGGAACTATTAAAGATACATCATTACTTTTTTTTTTCAAACACTCAAAAAATCACGTAGATTATTCCACTTGCCCCACCATATCTCTACTAGTTATGTGTAAAAATATATTTGGGGGGTGGCCCACTTACCCCACCTTGCGGGGCAAGTGGGCCACTCGGATGACCAAAACGAAAAACATATTTTTTAAATTTATTTTTTGCCAATTTGTGTTAAGGTTGCCATGGGTACAGTAATAACATATGAGAGAATGGACCACACAAAAAATAAGTTGTTAGGCCGATTACATCCAGTGGTATGAGGGTCTGAAGTCGAATTATGCCAAAAAGGTGGCCCACTTACCCCACCTTACCCTAAAATAATTGGTTTACTGTAAGCGGGGGGAAAGGGGGGGGGGGGGGGGGATGGCTTCAAAACTTGTTAATGGTTTCTCTATCTCTATATAATATAAAATTGTAATTGCCGGAGGTTTGAAAGCCACGTGACTTACGCGTCTTCAGCCAATTAGAAACGCTGAAAGTAAGTGTGGCGATGTGCTTGTTTTGTGACGGGGCTGCTTCAGGTTGCAACCCGTGGCTTTGGTAGAGATCGTTGCTCAGCGCTAGAGCTACGTGATTCACTGGTGCAGTCCCACGGAAACTAGCCAGATTGTGCAGATGATCATTCTTGCATTGGCAGTATCCTCATATTGGTCTAGCATGTTTGTTTGCAGAGCAAACAAATAGGAATTGAATTCTCGGGGGTTAGTGAGCAGGGGGTTTGCTCCTAGTTCTACTATATTTGTATTGGCTAGATATATATTAAAAATAAAAACCGATAAGATAGATTTTAAAACTTAATACTATGTTTAAAATCATTCACATGAAAGTATTTGATTTTAAAATTCGATTATTAAAATTATGAAAAATACTTATAATTTCGTAGATTATTATAACTATTTTATGGAATTTGTATAATGTTTAATTAAAATATAATACAACAATAAATATTGATTAATTGTAAAAATTATCTAATATTTATAACAGAATTTAGTTCTAAATATAATATTTTGATATATTTTTGAAGCAGTGATATTCAGTACTCATTTATACGAGGTATTCATGGCGATAGAATTTCAACGGACAATTTTCATTTTATTATCTGTTTCCAATACTAAACTCTTCTCACCTGAACTATTTTCCTGTAATCCCACTCTTACTACTTGGTACAGGAGTTTTTCTTCCTTTTACATAATGAGATGAAAAAAAAATCGTGTAATACTTTGTAGTGTTGTAAGGATGCTGCAATTCCACTGATCTTCAAAAGGATATACTTTTTTTGAAAGAAAATATTTTCTCGGGTACTTAAGGTGAAACCTAAATTTTTTTTCATCATTTTAGTTTTTCAATTTCCAGGGGTTATAGCAGGAAATTCTAAAGATTCAAGAGATTTTATTCTAAAGATTTTATGTGAATCTTTTCATTAATTATTCAATTAAATCATACTGGTTAGTTTTTTTTTTAATGCGCATAGCAGTCAAGACCATGCCGTCATATTCAGCTGAATCCCAAAAATATGGTGACTCATTTCACAACAAAACTGTTACAGATAATAATAGGAAACACTCTAATAGTTAAACCAAAATTTAACAGTACAGATCAATTATGAAAATTTGAAACTTAGTTTTTTATTCTTTGCTTGTAAAGTTCTACAGAAACTTCCTACTGTGAAATATTAAATTAAAAAAGATTGCAAGACTCTAAATTAGTATTGGTTTAAAGGGAAGATAAAGTAGGATAAATATTTTGTAAAAAAAAACTCTAGAGTTTCATGTTTTTTTATATAAAGAAGTTAGAGTTTCATTTAACTTTTTAAAAAAAAATCTAACCATTTAAGCAAGGCATTTGTAGTTTATAGAGATTTCTTTAGTAATCATAAATATAATTTAAATCATAAAAAATTAGTAAAGTATTATTTATAATAATAGATGCATTAACTAAGAAATTGAGAATAAATTTTTTTGTAGATTTTTTAACCGATTTATTGCTAATTGAGTATATTTGTAAAAATTTAAAAAATAGATTGTTCAACTATATGTTTGTAACCTTTTGTTCAATTACCGAATATTAGGCATTGCATTTCGGAATAACCAAAATTTATATTATTACACATTTATATAATCAAAAGTTTTCAATTGAGTTTTAAGAATGGCATTTTAATTACAGCTTACAAGGCTTTATTTAAATCACAAATGCATTATCTCAAAAGAGCACCCCAGTAACAACTGACAAGAACCCTCTATAACATGTTATTTTATATTATAAGGTATTGGAGATATCAACAACGTTGACTGCTAGCGATGCAATTGTTATGGGCGTTAGATGGGTCAAATATGTGAATTTAGTAGGTGATAAAATTTATTTTATCTGTTTCGACTAAACGGACATGTATGCAAATATGTCTACTGCCGGTATCTATGTGCCTCGTAGTATAATCAAAGGAACTATTGTGAAGAGCATGTCAGTGCATATGCATCTATTTCCTGTAATCAGTTATTAGGGTGTTAAGAAAATGATATAATCTATGAATGAATTTACTGTCGATATATATTGTCTCATTTAGTGTTCAATGGGAGATTTTTAATAGCATTATAGGATCATTGCTCGCCGTAAATATTGTATATGAATTTAAATCTGCTTATATTTCTGTTCATATGCGTTATATTCACATGGTTAACATTAAGTTGAATAAATCAATTTAAATTTAAATACAAATGTGAAGAGACAGTTCGTATAATACCGAATGTCGAACAAATAATTTATTCTGTAAAGTAGAGTTAATTTTATGAATATATGTCATTCAAATAATAACTGAGAGATGATTTATGATGAGGAATATTGAGTCATCTAAGATATTTGGGAGGTATTATTAAATAGTTATTTGTTACAGCTAATTAATATAAGTTAAGATTTAATTTGAATTATAGTCGTACTAGTGCTACACGAGGGCTATTGACGACAGGCGTCGCATTTTTGAACCACAATCAACGAGCCGACACCTAGCTAATTAATATCATTAAATGTTCTTGCATTTTATGACGATACAGAAAATTTACAAAATAAGCATCTGTCTAATAAGTTAAGTGTCACAGTACGATAAAAAGAATCGAAATTATGAATCATCTTTACTAATTTACACGTTTTAAACCCTCGTGAGTTCTTCCCCAAACAAAATAAATTTAAATAATATGTGTATCGTTGGTTGGTTGGTAGACATATATTTTTTCAGGCTTGTGTGCTTGGTCGCAAGGACCCGCTTATAAACCATCGTCAAGTAGGAAAACACAAGAAACACATAAACACATATGACAGATGTTGCCATCTGTCGCCATC